>JAYGXS010000001.1:80771849-80800310 GCA_036362985.1 Ligula intestinalis | reverse complement strand
ACATAAGGTGTATATGCGTAGACCGAAATTGTAAGTGTATATTTGTGCTGAAACCCGTCAAACCCAATGAAATATACACCTGCCGCCACAGCACAGTCTTAGGTAGTATAAATTGACGTTGTAGCTTACGATATTAACATGCAAGGCACGAGCTAAAAGGCCCAGACACGTTTTTCGCCGGTATTCTGCCGCTGCTTTTCAGAGATGCGAGGGGTCCGGCACGTAAGTTGAACCCAGCTTTCCATGTCTACTTTCTTATTGATATACCGGTTTAGAAAGTGCAGGTTTTTAATCTCTAGAGAAATTAATTTCAAATCGCGGTAAATATCAGTATATATAAGGTTTATAGGCGTAGACCGAAATAGTAAGCGTATATTTGTGCTGAAACCCGTCAAACCCAATGAAATGTACACCTGCTGCCACAGGACAGTCTTAGGTAGTATAAATTGACGTTGTAGTTTACGATACTAACAGGCAAGGCACGTGCTTAAAGGCCCACACACGTGTTTCGCCGGTATTCTGCCGCTGCTTTTCAGAGATGCGAGGGGTCCGGCACGTAAGTTGGACCCAGCTTTCCATGTCTACTTTCTTGTTGATATACCGGTTTAGAAATTTCGGATTTTAATCTCCAAACAATTAATTACTAATCGCGGTATATACCACTATATATAAGGTCTATAGGCGTAGACCGAAATTGTAAGTGTATATTTGTGTTAAAACACCGTCAAAGCCAACGTACTAAACACATGCTGCAACAGGACAGTCTTAGGTTCTATAAATTGACGTTGTAGCTTACCATACTAACAGGCAAGGCACGTTCTAAGTGGCCCAGACACGTGTTTGGCCGGTATTCTGCCGCTGTTTGACAGAGATAAGACGCGTCCGGCACGTCAGTTGGTCCCCCGCTTACCCTGTCTGCTTTCCTGTTGATATGCCGGTTTAGAAAGTGCCGGTTTTTAATCTCTTGAGAAATTAATTTCTAATCGCGGTATACATTAGTAAACATAAGGTGTATATGCGTAGACCGAAATTGTAAGTGTATATTTGTGCTGAAACCCGTGAAACCCAATAAAATATACACCTGCCGCCACAGCACAGTCTTAGGTAGTATAAATTGACGTTAAAGCTTACGATATTAACATGCAAGGCACGAGCTAAAAGGCCCAGACACGAGTTTTGCCGGTATTCTGCCACTGCTTGACACAGTTTCTAGGGGTCCGGATCATCAGTTGGGCCCCCGTTTTCCGTGTCTGCTTTCTGGTTGATATACCGGTTTCAAAAGTTCAGGTTTTAAATTTTCAGAGAAATCAAGTTGTGATCGCGGTATATATCAGTAAATATAAGGTCTAGATGCGTAAACCGAAGTGTAAAGTGTATATTTGTGCTGCAACGTGTCAATCTCAATGTACTACAACCCTGCTGCCTCAGGAAAGTCTTGAGTAGTATAAATTGGCGTTGTAGCCTACGATAGTAACAGGCAAGGCACGTTCTAAGTGGCCCAGACACGTGTTTTGCCGGCATTCTGACGCTGCTTGACAGAGATGCGAGTGGTCCGGCACGTCAGTTGGTCCCCCGCTTTTCCTGTCTGCTTTCCGGTTGATATATCGGTTTAGAAAATTCAGGTTTTAAATCTCTAGGGAAATTTATTTCTAATCGCGGCATATATCAGTAAATATAAGGTCTAGAGACGTAGACCGAAATTGTAAGTGTATGTTTGTGTTGAAACACCGTCAAAGCCAACGTACCATACACATGCTGCAACAGGACAGTCTTGAGTAGCATAAAATGACGTTATAACTATCCATACTAAGGGATTAGGTACTTGCTAAAACGCCCAGACATGTGTTTCGCCGGTATTCTGCCACTGCTTGACACAGCTGCTAGGGGTCCGACTCATCAGTTGGTCCCTTGCTTACCCTGTCTGCTTTCCTGTTGATATACCGGTTTAGAAAATGCAGGTTTTTAATCTCTAGATAAATTAATTTCTGATCGCGGTATATATCAGTAAATATAAGGTGTATATGCGTAGACCGAAATTGTAAGTGTATATTTGTGCTGAAACCCGTCAAACCCAATGAAATATACACCTGCCGCCACAGCACAGTCTTAGGAAGTATAAATTGAAGTTGTAGCTTACGATATTAACATGCAAGGCACGAGCTAAAAGGCCCAGACACGTGTTTTGCCGGTATTCTGCCACTGCTTGACACAGTTTCTAGGGGTCCGGATCATCAGTTGGGCCCCCGTTTTCCATGTCTGCTTTCTGGGTGATATACCGATTTAGAAAGTTCAGGTTTTTAATCTCTAGAGAAATTAATTTCTGATCGCGGTACATATCAGTAAATATAAGGTCTATATGCGTAGACCCAAGTGTAAAGTGTATATTTGTGCTGCAACGTGTCAATCTCAATGTACGACAACCCTGATGCCTCAGGAAATTCTTGAGTAGCATAAATTGGCGTTGTAGCTTACGATACTAACAGGCAAGGCACGTGCTAAAAGGCCCAAAAACGTGTTTTGCCGGTATTCTGCCACGGCTTGACACAGTTGCTAGGGGTCCGGCTCATCAGTTAGTCCCCCGATTTTCCTATCTGCTTTCTGGTTGATATACCGGTTTAGAAATCTTCAGGGAAATTAATTTCTAATCGCGGTATATATCACTAAACATAAGGTGTATATGTGTAGACCGAAATTGTAAGTGTATATTTGTGCTGAAACCCGTCAAACCCAATCAAATATACACCTGCTGCGACAGCACAGTCTTAGGAAGTATAAATTGAAGTTGTAGCTTACCATATTAACATGCAAGGCACGAGCTTAAAGGCCCAGACACGTGTTTTGCCGGTATTCTGCCACTGCTTGACACAGTTTCTAGGGGTCGGACTCATCAGTTGGTCCCCCGCTTTCCATGTCTGCTTTCCGGTATATATATCGGTTTAGAAAGTTCAGGTTTTTAATCTCTAGGGAAATTTATTTATAATCGCGGCATATATCAGTAAATATAAGGTCTAGAGACGAAGACCGAAATTGTAAGTGTATATTTGTGTTGAAACACCGTCAAATCCAACATACTATACACATGCTGCAACAGGACCGTCTATAGTAGCATACATTGACGTTGTAACTATCCATACTAACGGATTAGGTACTTGCTAAAACGCCCAGACATGTGTTTCGCCGGTTTTCTGCCACTGCTTGACACAGCTGCTAGGGGTCCGACTCATCAGTTGGTCCCCCTTTACCTGCCTACTTTCTGGTTTATATACCGGTTTCAAAAGTTCAGGTTTTTAATCTCTAGAGAAATTAATTTCTAATCGCGGTAAATATCAGTAAATATATGGCCTATAGGCGTAGACCGAAATTGTCAGTGTATATTTGTGCTGAAACCCGTCAAACCCAAAGAAATATACACCTGCTGCCACAGCACAGTCTTGAGTAGTATAAATTGACGTTGTAGCTTACCATACTAACAGGCAAGGCACGTTCTAAGTGGCCAGGACACGTGTTTCGCCGGTATTCTGCCGCTGTTTGACAGAGGTAAAACGGGTCCGGCACGTCAGTTGGTCCCCCGTTTTTCCTATCTGCTTTCTGGTTGATATACCGGTTTAGAAAGTTCAGGTTTTTAATCTCCAGAGAAATGAATTTATAATCGCGGTAAATACCAGTATATATATAGTCTATAGGCGTAGACCGAAATTGTAAGCGTATATTTTTGCTGAAATCTGTCAAGCCCAATGTGTATTTCATTGGGTTTGACGGGTTTCAGCACGAATATACACTTACAATTTCGGTCTACGCCTATAGGCCATATATTTACTGATATATACCGCGATTAGAAATTAATTTCGCTGGAGATTAAAAACCTGAACTTTCTAAACCGGTATATCAACCAGAAAGCAGACAGGGAAACCGGGGGACCAACTGATGAGCCGGACCCCTAGCAGCTGTGTCAAGCAGTGGCAGAATACCGGCGAAACACATGTCTGAGCCTTTTTGCACATACCCAGTCCGTTAGTATGGTAAATTACAACGTCAATTTATACTACTTTAGGCTCTTTTGTGGCAACAGGTGTTTATTTCAGTGGAGTTGACAGGTTTCAACGCAAATATACACTTACTCTGTCTACGCCTATAGACCTTTACTCTACTGATACAGACCACAATCAAAAATTTATTTCTCTGGTGACTAAAAACCTGAACGTTTTAAACCGGTATATTAACCAGCAAGCAGACAGGGAAAGTGGGGGACACACTGATGTGCCGGACCCCTAGCAGGTGTGTGAAGTAGCGGCAGAATACCGGCGAAACACGTGTCTGGGCCTTTTAGCAAGTACCTAGCCTGTTAGTATGGTAAGATTCAACGTCAATTTATACTACTTAAGACTGTCCTTTTGCGGCAGGTATATAAATCATTGGCATTGACGGGTTTCAACACAAATATACGCTTGCAATTTCGTCTACACCTATAGGCCTTATATATACTGATATATACCGCGAACAGAAATTAATTTCTCTGGAGAAATAAAAAACGTGAACTATGATTTTTATTGGTTCGACGTTTCAACGTAGCGTTTAAATCTATCATCACTGGCAGACTTAAATATGTTGAGAAGATGGAAACACGACCCAGGGACTATGATTTTTATTCGTTCGACGTTTTAACCTTGCCTTTAAATCTATCATCGGAAGTAGATGGCGCAGTTACAATGCTTTCCATGAAGACTGCAGGATAGACCGGGGGCAACTGCTCTTTGACAGGTCATGCCAGGAAACGCCTAGAGGCGTTTGACAGAACTGGCCTACAACATAACTACACTGGGAGAAAGGGAAGGCCATTCTGGAGACGGATAACCGAACATGCAGCAGCAAGGAGGCAGAATTGTGCCAGTGTCCATGTTGCACATCGCTGAACGTGAACCTATCACGTCTTTACGTTCTACGAGGCCTGAAATGCTCGTAAGGGAGACAACCGTGTGAGTAGAGACCAGTTGAAGTCATGATTCTCCAGTCTGTAGTCAATTAAAAGACGTGAGGACCGCCTACATTCCTATTCTATACGGAGGCCGACTGGGCGGAATCATTGGTCACGCGAGGGAGGGGGGAGGAGGGCAGTTGGTGGCGGGCGAACAACACGGCCAGTGACAATTTCAACGACCTAAATGGCTCAGCAATTATCAAGCGGAGAGTAAACAACATTGGGCAATTACTCTAAGTAACGACCCCGCTACCATCAATTAGGCCATTACTGCAACTATCCACGACGAATGCGGGGCTGCCAAGTTTTGTAAGTAGCAGTACTGCAACGCCTGTGGAAGGCATTCCCAATGGATGCAGCTGTTAACGCCAGGAGAGTAAACCGCGTATGTAAATGTGCTTGGCTCGCACGCAGTTTGCTTTAGGTTCGCCAGGGCAGTTCATAGGCTACCGTGTGTGCACAACATCTTAGCAATAAAAATTAACTTCTGAAAGTGGTTTCAGGACACATCGGTACATTGATAATCCAGGGACATGCCAGGGGTTGTACATATGGCGCACTTGGCCGAAACAACAACGCTGCTAGAGAGCACAATGATAGAATGAAAGTCACCCTGATACGTTTCCACAGAAAATATAAATAGGTACGTTTGGAAAGGTAAAAACTTCCAAGTTGATGCGTCGCTTACTACAGGAATTATCAGAGTGCACAAAACGATGGAATGCCCAAGCTGCGCGTTTTTGAGATGTATTACAATATAAATATGAAAAGGTCTCCATACGCGGCTTAATGTGTAATATGTCACTATTTTGACAATACCCACGTAAGCTTTTCCATTTAAAATAACATGTAGTATCAAATACATTATCAATAGTTGATTCTCAAGAATGCTCAGCAAAAATATGTTTGAAACAGATTCCCACCAAGATCGCAAAACCGCCTTAAAGGTCCACTCATCAGAATTGCACCATTTAGAAAGTGGTTAGAATTGGAGAAAAGGGCGTCAGGGGGGAACATATCACGACGCGCGGCCAAGCGAAATAAACTTTCTTACAGAACGGTATAACGGAAAAAGATATGGGAAACTGGAATGTCAGGTTTTCGTTTTCGAGCCGTCATCAGCCAACCACGCCCAACCTCAAATGTTGAGGCACCTGAAGCTCGAACCCGCGACTCGTTTGATGGAACTTAAACGCTCTAACCCACTGCGCCAAGGGCTTGTCGTCTTGACGGTTAAGATTGTGAATATAAGCAATGGTAAGCCAAAAACTGTGCAGACTGGCAGGGCTAGTTCTGGCTTGTTAGCCGTCATCAACTAGTCCTAACCAACCCCAGATTTTGTGACAGCTGAGGCTCGAACCCCTAGAATTTCAACGCTGGGCGCTACGGACACGTTGTCTTGTTGGTTATGATCAGGAATACCAGTAGTTGTAGACAGACGCTCATTGATCAGTTACACCTAACAAGTCAATCTAATCTGCGCTGTCTTTGTCGGTAAGGCCATTTTTCCTACATCACTAGCCGTTGTACGGAAGCTGGTAGAGATCTCGAGTGAACTTCAAGGCACAACGGGACGAGAAAGTCTCGTAATCGGTCGGTCAGCCGCTGTCTACCAGTGCTAATTTTTAGAAGAAGAAGAAGAAGAAGAAGCGATCAGTGGAACAAGAGGTTTTTTGTCCTGAACTGCTTCCTGGAACTCGGATATTCTCTTCTATTGACAGTGCTAATTCTCTTGCATTCGATCACAAACGGGTCTTCAATCCAGCAGTTTTTGGCAATGATAAGTGTAGGCAATATGGGAGAAAATTCTGGTTGCGTGCCTAGCATTTTCGCTCCTCCCTTCGTCTTTAGTAAGTAATGTCGTGGGAATTGCGGTAGCTATAGAGGAGACCATTCAAAGACCGCAAACAGCGGCAAACAGCACAGTTCCTCTCCACATGTTCACCATTAAGCCTGTCTGATATACCTACACCCAAAGTTAACGCATCGGTTTCGTCATTCCCAGCCAAATACTAATACTTTATGCCTAATCCTATAGGCCAAATTTAAATTGCTCTAAAGCATGCATTTAACTAACCGTATAGTAAGTGGTTCTACCCACAGTTGGCTTCTTACTGTTTTACGGAAACGTCTGCGTACTATCTTCCACGCTAAATAACTGTCTATAGATGCATACACACAAGTCTCCCCGATTCTATGTGATTTAAAGCAGGTCTGAAGGTACCTACCTTCGGCCCTTTCTCCAGAAATTACATCCTGTTGATCAGATATGAGACAGTTAGTGGAGCAGAACAGGAACTGTGGTTTGTACTTATACACCATCCAGTGCACCCATCAACAAACAAAAAACGCACTTTGAAATTAAGTTCGAAAACAGTTTTTTATATATCTCATCTAGGCCGGCTGAACTTAATCGCAAGGCAATTTGCACAGTTGAGAGGTGAAGACTCCATGACGAAAGTGCACGCACCTCGAAAGTAAACCAATGTTAGAAGGCACTGCCACAGCAGATGGGGTTTGATGCTTATGACTATTAAGCGAAATGTGTCAGATGTGTCTCTTGTATGCGTTTTACAATGCGACATTTACTCGGGAGCTGATACTTGACAAGAAGAGGGGTATTTTCAAGCAAAAGGAATAAACGTGAGCCAAACGAAAATATTACAGAAAAACTAAGCGTATAGACTCGGTTCCCTCCTAGACTGCAAAATAGGCACATTTTGTAACGCCAGGAAGGCCTCACAGATTATCGCTAATTAGGCCTATACATAGTAGACGTACGGTATCATGAATTTTAAAGAAATGCTTCTTATCGGTTCAAAGGTTGTAATAGTAAGTATCGTAAAGTCCAATCCAAAGGTACTCTAATCACGCCAAAACGCTGGATTTTGAATACCCTGTCTTTCGACCGTCTGCGAAACTACACTCGGAAAGGCGACTACCTGAGTAGTAGGCATTTTTATTGCTTTTTGGCTTTCTTAATATCTAAATTGATTTTAATCGAAAAGATGCACAAAGACAGCCATTGTTATACTATTCTGATAGCCAATCACCATTTACTTTTCAAATTTTCTACTAAAAAAAGAATTTATTAAAGCTATAAAAAGGTTCACAATTCCTGAATTACTTTGAGTCTGGTCTGCTGTTGTACTTGCGTTTACAGGTTTTTGTTTGCAGGCTCTGTACCTTGGGTGCAAGGAAAATCCTAAATTCTTATACGCATTCAAGAAGTAAAGTTTGGCGAACGTACTTTTTCGATTATTTATCATCAGACGATTAACATAATATGAGATGGTGAGTTGAATAAAGCTTAAGCATCCGATCAACATCCGAGAGGGGAGACATAGCGACGTAAAAAACCTATTGGACCCCGCTCACCCTCCCTTTCCTCCGCTCTGTGACTTAAATCTGATCCCTTGAGCTCTGAGCCCCCGCTTCGGAAGCAATTGAACATATTGCTGCATAGCTGGGCGTGGGTATTGTTCATCGTCTGATAACTACCATGCGTTCGCGGTTCATGCAAATAAAAGACTGACTGGAGAATGGTGAGCAGTCTGGCGTCGTTTATCAGGTAACATGTGGCGACTGTTCCGGTCATTATATAGGGCAGGCAGGCCGGGCGACGACTTAGCTCCCGAATATCGGAGCACAAACGGGCAGTACCAAAAGGCTACCTACTCTCCCAGATCACTACCTACATTCTGAAAAAAGGCTACGAATTCGACTTCACGGGCACGCAAATAATGGGACGAGCGAGAAATAAGACCGGACAAAAACTACTGGAGGCCTGGTTGTCAGACTCCTACTCCACCAACAGACACCGCCCTGTTATTTTGTCGTGCGTTCGCGCGACCAAGAAGCACAACCCAGTTCGCGCCCCTGCAGACGCGCCACGGTGTCAAGGCCGCACGACATACCGCTAAGGACGCACACCGAGACAACGTGAGCGTGGGCTCAACCAATCACGAATGCTTTCCCATCTGCCACCCCCAGTTCCTCGTAGCTGGACTACAAAAATATGACAATGTTTGCTGTTGTCCCATCTTCTCTGGCGATGGCCTCCTGTACAACTCCGATAGCTCATACGTATACAAGTGCTGTACCAGTGATCGTGCCCTTGTCTTCCTTGCAACAAGAACCCGGGGCACGTGTATTCGCTTCTATCCCTGAGACATGGTACTTTCAATGCAAACTTAGGCACAATCAACACTGTGAAGATCAGTCACGCCCCTATCGCTCAGCCGATAGACATGCAACGGAGATCCGGTATAAGTAGCTCAGCTCTCGAATTTAATGAGATCAGCAGAGTATGTCAGCGAGAGAGGCACTAGTCACCTGAGGCCTAAATAAAGGTCGTTCAAAGCAGAGTAATTACGGCGAATAATGAGTCAATTGCGTCAAGAGGTAAGCTGGGCCCACGTAAATCGCAGCACAGTGCGCCCCGCAAGCCCGACGATGATCACTTGTTACTAAGAGGTCGAGGGGTGTGCAGGCGCATGCGTCAGACTCGGAGTCTGATTAGGAGTAGGGGCGGTGATTGAAGACTTGTGTGACGCAGCCCTCTAGTCTAACGTACGACAAGCCCCCTATCTCTCTTATAGTTTATACAATATAGCTTCTTGTACACGTTTGGTAGCAAAATATACTTTCTTCTAATATGCGAAAATATTCGCGGTCCAGAGATAATTTTACCTTCATTTTCCGAAACGTCCCAGGAATCGCCTCCACTTCTTCTTCCTCTTCTGGGGAAAATAAAAGTAAAAAAATACTTTCTTCTGTCTAAGGAAAGTTAAAAAAATTGTCTACGGTATAAGGAGGCGGTCACATAGTTGGTAAAAATGACAATAGAGGTCTATCATGTTGTATTCACTACAGGCAATATTAATACATTGAGGGTAAGAATGTATTTTGAGTGCAAATTTCGTGGTCGTAAAAGGGCTTCTAATAAGAAACGTTAGAAACTGGACGACACTCTTCCTTCAAATTAAAAATTTGAAGAAGGCATACTCTGCCACCAAACGACTACGAGAAAGAATAGTTTCGTGCACGTTTCCTAGAAAATATATTTGAAAATCGAAAATAAATGAGAAAAATGCATAATTCGTAGGTGGCCTATTTTACAGAGTATACTTTTGCAGGTGCTCAGAAAGAAGCTGACTCAAAAGGCGCTTTCCTGTCGTGACTGAAATATGTTGAGATTAGACTGCACACCAACCAATATAGCAATCTAAGTTAACTAATGTTTTCGAACGGAAAACACCCTACAGAATTCCGACTGATATTTCACGAGACAGGGAATCTACCATAAGTGCGCCGTGCGTACGTGATGATGACCACTGTTCTGGGAATTGGGGCTGCCGTCTAGAGAAAACGCTCGATAGACGGGAGGTCAAAGTAGGGGGACACACAAATCCCAAACAGCTACCCATATCTTGCACTTTCGCCTAACGTTCACATTATGCCTCTGGCCCGTTGGATATCTCGTATTCACCGTAAGACAACCCACCTAATTCCACCTCCTCAATACACGGAGCGTCACCATCAATAACTAGGTGGATGAAGCAGACCCATTCAATTCAATATAACATAGACTACTAAGCGCTGATGTTTAATCTTTCAGAAAATAGTGCTTCTGTTCGGAAGCACTAGGCTAAAACATCACACACAGTGAATGAATGCGTCAAACGTTTGCTGACGCAGATATAAGGCAACAACTACGCAAAGTAAAAAAACTCCCCAGTCCGCATTTTCGTCTCTTTAAAAAACCGCTCCTGATTGAAACGAAGGGTAAAGTCGAACATCGGGAAGGGAAGAAGAATGGTCAGAGTTTTCGGAATTGCGCCCAAGCATGCCTCAAGGGCATGGGAAAAGGCACAAATCAAATAGTCTGGGGACGAAAGGCTGCCAATCATTCGTCGCCACTCATCCAATGATTGCACTGACCTTGATGTCAGCAGCCAATCATGCAGCTGATGCGTGTCATTTTGTTTGTCGCATTCTAAAAATGGCTGGCGCATTAAGCATGCAAAATTTCAAACCATGCTGAAAGGATATGCGGCAATTTGGTGGTCTCTTCACAAGCAATATTTGCGAAGAGCATCAAATCCAACTTTACTGCCTATACCGCGTAGACATCGCAAGTGCCTATTCGGTAACGGGCCATGCACAAAAATATGGCAAAAATAAACCCCCCCTTATAGAACAATCAGGCGAGGTTTACCAGCGTCGGTATTAACAGTAGACGGGTTCCGCGTGTAGTAAGTACCCACCTGAAATAGGCCACCTGATAGATAAGCTGGACAGAAGTGGGGGAGGGGGCAGGTCAGGGCACGGTGTTTTTAATTGGGATTTCGCACCCCTTATAAATGTCACATATATGGACTGTGGTTGCATACTTAGGTGCGGGTTCACGCCGCACCAGACAGCTACACACTGTCCCGCCTCCAGCCTTCTTGCAACGGAAGATAAAGTGCGGTGGATGCTGTGAAGGTCTCTGTCCCTGCGTCCAGATGCAAAGGGTAAACATCGTTGGAACTTTTTTAATTGTTATAGTGAACTAGGATGATCAGACTGAGCTAGGCTAATTTTAAAACAGTCAGTAGGATCGACCCTCGATTAGAAAATGGCCGCATACTGTTGAAGTTTACTGACCAGAACTGGCCTACAACATCGCAACAAACATATGCTGCTCTAGTACCTTTATAGTCAAATTATAGCAAACACAAGGTTCCACAGCTCGATGGTTGAGACCAAGATAAAAGGTAAACTCCAGGCTGTAGATGTGAAATTAGCACTTTACTCATTGGGGCATTCGATACGAATGTCAATTCATAAATGTGAGCACAAACACATGTGAAAATACAAATAAGTCCGACTACTCCCGCTTGTCTCATTTCACGGTAGGCAGGTCTGAAGAGGTCTAGTAAGTTAGTTAACGAAAACACACATTCACTCTTTTCACCTGCGACTTTTCTTTAATCTGTTAGGACAAGGCAACTAACACCACGTCTTCAATGACAGGGCTGCTGTGCAGACCGCAAAAGAACTTACACACATGACATGAGTGACAAAAGTAGGTCAAGTATGGCTTTTTCACAACCATTAAGGTCAGATGAGGACACAGTCACGTGTCTCGTCTTTTTTATATTCGCGCAGGGTCATGAGCAGCTATAAGAATGATCAAAATCAAAACCCGGTGTGACCTCCGTAGTCACGAAGTACAGGGGGCAACTGACAAAGAGGGAAAGGAGTGGGGTCAAGTGCAAAAAAGACGAGAACAAACAGGAGCACTAACCTTTTGAGTTTTCGAAAATGATCCTGTTGATCGTCTCTGCGTCGAGACCCTCCATGCCGGCTTTATTTAAATTGATAGACTGCATGACTGCGACTGAGGCAAGGCGGACTAACGAAAGAGAGAACACAAAGTAAGCGTGCAGATGAGCCGAACAACTCCCCTCATAAAATCAGAAACAGGATCGAGAGCACTGTGCAGGGTTGGAATACAGTGATTGGAGATTGGCAGTATACTTCTAGCCTAAACGGTAGCTCGCCCAAGGACAAGGATTATCTTAGAAGATACGATTCCCTTTCCCTCGGGCCAGCGATGAGTGTACGGAGCGACTGAAGAAGTATCTGTCCTTCTGACGGACCCTACGTTTCTGATGATTCCTTAACTGATGCAAACACACTCATTCGAGTCATATCGCAAATTTCGTTACCACACAGTCTATTACCTATCTCATGAAGTGCCAACTGAAATTCTCATGCGTTTTCGATTCGGGTAAATTACTTGAACAGCCTTTTAACGTTGATTATCCTGCAGCCCAATTTCAAAATATTCTAGTCACATTAGAGTGTCGACTTTTGAATGAGCTTCTTCCTGTCCACCTAGCATAAAACACACTCGGTAAAAAAGGGCTGATTAAGTAGTATACAAATTCCTCATTGAATTTTGGCGCACTTATAAATTTATTTACATTTTATCAAAAAATAGCCAACATTTTCCATTGCTTGTACTTTTTTGACAGAAAATAACTTCTTCTTCAAAATTTGTTCTTGTAGAAAGGGTTTTTCGGTTTTTAAAAATTTGCTAAATTACCAAATACTGTTGAACTTTACCGCTCATTACACTTAAATCTGAGGTTTTCGTACAACATCTTCTATACGTGTTGTCTAAGGAAAACAACACACTTCCCTACGTAATGAGGAAAGGGTCACACAGGTACCATAAAATCATGCAGCTGATGTTGATCATATCGGATATCTCATAGGCGACATTAATAAATTGACAGATAAGCTGCATTACGAATGAACATTTCAAAGTCTTCAAAAAATCCCATAATTAGAAACTTATTTAAAACCGAAAGATACCCGTTCGTCAAATGTGAAATATTAAGAAACTGTAATCTGCTACTAAGTGAGAACAAGAAAACATTTTTTGGGCATATTTCCTATAAAATATGATTGAATTTATAGTGGGATCAAAACTAAATGAAGAAAATGCAAACTTCATAAGTAGCCAGTCTCTACAATGTGTATATTTTGCAGGTGGCCGGTAAGAAGTTCATTTACAAAACAGTATCCTATTGTGACTGAATTATGTTGAGATCAGACTGCATTTTAATCAATAATCAAATTTTACTCAAGTGATTTAAATCAGGTTGTGTCTTTTACAGGCAACTTCAATAAATTGACAGTTACGATATATCATGAATGAATATTCCACGGTCATGAAGAAGTTCATAATTAGATATTGTTTAATATCGAAAAAACCCTGTTCAAGTATAAAATTTCAAGGTGCAATATACTACTAAAGGAGTACAAAGAAAATTGTTTGCATATTTTTATACAATATATTTGAATTGATAAGGGTACTGAAAATCAATTAGAAAAATGCATATGGCGCTCCTTGTAGACGGTCAGAATAGCGCTAGTTCAAAAACCAGCATACCGACGTGCCCGTAATATCCTGAGTTAAGTCTGTACGATATTCAGTACTACGACCCTACTTCAGAAAATTTGTTCGAATCGAAAACACATTTGAGAATTTCCACTGAAATTTCCTCAGATAGAGATTCTAATGTACGCGTGGAAAACCTTGGCAACGGATAGAATAAGACCATATCCTAAATAAAGGAACGACAAACTATTAGGACTGCGAGGTGAATTGTTGCGAAAAACCAGTCCTGGTAGTAGCTACACTAGGAAATTTCTGGCCAGTTGCCTTGGTCAATCAGAGAATTAGGACAAGGATCTCCAAAACGGACACTTAGTTATCGTCTGGCCAGAAGTTCTTCAGTCAGGACCCAAACGGGAGGCAGAGTTCGGGGTTAGTTTCCCAAAGGTGAGAGCTGAAACAAACGACTGCCTGGAGGAATTCCTGGACCTGAAAGGCACTTAGACCAACAGCAGTCTGCAACATTTTCCTGCGATTGACTTACACATGACCGTGCTGTAAACTTTGTGATGACTCCCGCACTCTTACACTTGAGACATCGTGATGTGTCATGGGAATGACTTTTCTACTGCCAACTAAATTTCCTCTACCATCTGCGGCTGTCATCCGGCAGCAGGTAGGATACTGCCTTCTTAGGGAAACACGCGACAAAATGTTCACACGTGCGTTTCAGAGGACAAAAAGGTATACAGCGTCAACTTAAGGTACTTTTGACGAGCTGACACCCTGGCGTTCCGTTTCTACTTTTCAGGAAAGGATCGAAAGAAAGTTCGACGTTTAGGGTCCTTCCGCGGGAAACTGCTTCTTAAAAGTCTACCTTTGAAATTGGCCAACAGCTGTGGTAAGAATAAGGCTAATCTTGGAGAACAAGAGTGGTAAGTATTACTCGCTGTTTTACATACCCACAGCTGTCACAACTGACAGCATGAATATTTAAAAAACTGTGATTTCGCTGAAGAACACACGCATAGATTGGTCCGAAAAACGAGAGGATCTTAAACAACCTGAGTCCCAGTTTCAACTGCGTTTCAGCAGCTGAATAGTCTAAATACTAAAACAGTAGGTATAGCCTTAAAAAAAGACCTAATTCCCATGTCAGTAGAGAAAGTCATATTCTACAGAATCGGCCATTCATCCCACCAATGTAATCGGTTCAATTACTTGTTAAACGGGTTTTAAATGAAGAGCCGGTGCCTGATGTAATCTGAGCGTTCAGATAATTCGTTGAGGAACTTTCATTGATCCCCAACGCAATTTACTCGCCCTCCTCTTTCTTCAGGCTCACTATCAAGCTCCACCAGCGCCTAGTAATTTATGCATCCTTTACCAATAGAAATTCCTGGAATACGAGTATTCTCTCGCATTCGTTATGCATCTGTAGTTCATCTGCTCAACCTTAGTCGGGTATCTTATGGAATTTCCGCTGGGATGAAAGCAGAAATAATACCGCCAAAGACAAAGGAAGGTAGAAAGGCCATGGATCGCCTATTAGCCATCATCAGCCAGTCCACTTCATGCTCATACTTGTAATGCAACCCAAAGCAAGGCATTTTCCTCCATACATTTCAGATATTCTGAAGAAAAGGTGGGAAGGTCGCCTTCCTGAACTCGTCGAGGAAGTATTCATGCAACTTGAATACAGAATCGTTTGCTCAAAAGTTAAAACCAAACCACATCAAGCTCTCATTTCAAACGTTTTAATAAGCTCAATGACCTCTCGACCCCATATTCGGTGCGGTGACTGTCTGGGCAAAATAGTTAGCCAAAGTACCGAGAAATCACTACGCCAACAATCGAGTTGAACTAACGGGCAATTATCGTACCATGTACGACCCCCAATGATGAAGACGAGATCAGGTAGTAAGATAAGCGCGTGGGGGCACGACAACTGCGTCCTATACTCTTTATGTCTTTATCCCCCCCTACCTTTGACCGTCTGATGATGAATTAAAGCAAGAATCCGAAACATCCGGCCACTAAACGTCGTGTTTTAGCGACTGCTCCCTAGAACTCACCCCCTATCTCTATCACTCCAACATGTTAAACTTCTTAAAGTCTAAAGAATCAATACTGACCAGTTTCCTTGGCAGAACCAATGGGATATTTGTTGACGAGCACTTTTAATGCAAGAAAATAGCAACGCGGTGGCAGCTTAAGGAAGGCATGGATACTTTGCAAGAGGCGGAATTTGCAAATGTACTTTCAGTGTGCTCTGCAACTCGGACAAGTCGCCAGTCAGATGCGACAGACAAAGAAATACCCTTCATAAGGCTAGAAGCTCCTACATAAGAGGCTGCGTTTTAGCACGGCCAATCATTTTCTACACGAACCCGTTCCGGCAGCTGAAGCTAACGAGTCAGCCGCACATTTTCAACATGAATCAACATACAGAGTCCGACTAGTTAACTTATTTTTCTCCCTTTTGTCTGTAAAATTAAACCCATCTGTCTAAACCTCTGCCACCGGATGGATGATAAAGACCTACTAGGCAGATTTTCGGATGAAAACGCAGGCTTCACTGTGTGCAATGCGACCCCGAGTAAACGTTTCGGATAGTTCAGGCGTGTGGGGAAACAATCTCCGCGGAAGGTAGATACCCAATAGCCAGTACAGACATAAAAGAGCGCGCTTCTCCTCTACCACTCACCCGAGATGTAAATTTGGGGCAGACCAGTTATCAAATCCTGCATAGGACGACTATCTGTCCAATTTACACCATCGTTAACGTGCAGAGAAGTGGAACCAGTAGCTTTCAAACTCACCGCACTGCGCCATTCCCATATTTGCTTTCTTCGTATGCAAATATAGGGCAGACGAAATGGACTCAGACTTCAAACTGGAGAGCATTAGACCCCCTTAGTTCACGTCGAGCAATTCATGCAATAGGTTCATCAGATGTTGGCAAGTAGGCACAATCAGCGCCTGGGTGTATCTGTTTGACGGTGACAATTCAGCCCAAAAGGTGCATATAGACTTGGTTATTGTCGGGACGTAACTGGCCTCTGCATGACATAGCGACTGAGGCAATCGTCGATCGCTCAGTAGCCGCCACCCCCCCCCCCCCCCACCCCACCGCGCCACGACTAAAAACCAGCAAACCGATAAATTTTTCCCAATTAAATTTTTAAATTAAATCTCCCTACAATTACCGCAACCACACATAAACGGCTTGTTTATAGGTAATGAACACTGCTAATGAATGGGGATTTTCTGCTAACATCTGCTCTTCAAACAGCATTCCAATCCGCTGAGTCACTTAACAATCACTTGTTCAGTACTTGTGTTTGCTGGACCGCTATTTATCCCTAACAGGATATTGACAACGATAAAATGATACGGGTCGGCCAGATGGGCCTAGGCAATAAAGGCAAAACTACGACGCTACTGATGTGCCAACATGAAACTGCTTCGTCTTATAAAAGTTCCCTCGTGAAGACACTTAACAAAAACACGGTAGTGTAAACAGCAAGCAAGTTTGCGACTGGAAATTCGGAATATCGATTTCGACGCGATCTGTAGATTGGTGGTGCAGGCACAGTGACCAGCGCGCGATTTAGGTTACCCTCCTTTCTCCCTCTCGTTCACCAAGGTGTGGTGTCATGACTAAGTGAAAAAGATCGAAGGTTGGATGAGGTGCAGGTGGCTGGAGCGATCGGAACAACCTCTAAGCATGCCGTCACGCCTGGCTCTGATGAGACGGGATGAGAGTGCTATAGAGACCACAGTAAAGAGTCATCGCAGCGTGACATTCCATACAAACACGCATTATAGGCTGAGTGCGAAGTCCGAGCTAGCCCGTCGATTGTCAACCTTCCGAGCCACGGCTTTTAGCGTACCCTTGTGGCTTCAAGCGCGTACAATTGTTCTTTAGTGACGTTAATACGCTTAACCATCGAGCTCTCTCTCTCTCTTTCTCATTTAGCAGGCCCTGCTATTTTTAAGTTGGTCAGTTGCGGGAAATGGGCGGCGGTGCACAACAGAAGATTCCCATGGAAGCGCATGTGGCCTAATAGGCCAATGCGATGTGAGATTGTGCATGGGCAGTGTGGATAGTTGCAGCGGGTGCATGCTACTAGTGCTCCTGGTACAGTATCTTCGCGAAGGATGTGCATGTGGCCGACTTGACCCGTGAATAATCGAGCATAAACGGACCGTTCGGAGAGGCGACCCAGTATCTCGAGTCCCTACTCACACGCTAGAGGAAAGCCACGAAGTACACTATGTGAGCACGCCAGTACTGAAACGAGTAGGCAAAAAGACGGGGCGGGAACTGCTGGGGACGTGAGTTTGACACAAACTTCACTGACACACGTTGATCAACAATCCTGTTACCACGCTATCCCCCACGCAGGCAGGCGGCTCAGCTTACTTCCCGGCCAAGGACACACGCCACCCGCACACTGTGAGACTACTCTGAACTAGTTTATAGTTTGAGGCAGCGAGGAAGGTAATTTCAGAAGCAAATATTAATCAGCCGGTATATTGATGTGGATCAAATACTGACGCGAGTTAGCCATGTGGTTACGAAGTTATGCTCCACTTCTTAATTTCGAGAAAATACAACCTTAGACCTAGCTTGTTCAGCACACTCCGCCCCAACCTACACATATTTGTGCTAATTAACTAGACTCGACTGGCTTTATTACTAATTTCGTGCATTTCAGTTGTTTAACTATGCCAAGAAGCCGGAAATTGCTTTCTGACTCCGATGACACTGACAGCATCGCCCCAGTAGCACAAAACTGCAGCGACCTATGAAATGCACCATGACGGTTTAGTGAAACCGTTGGATCAGTCGACCAACACAATGCGCACTGTGTATGCGAAAGTGCTTTCGAGTTGTTTTGACCAGGAGAAGGCACAGCTCAGCATAAAGTTATCAAAATAAATAGCATATATTTTCAAATCAACTTTGGACGCCTCAATAGATAACAACAGGACTATAGGTAGAAACCTTCGCGTTAGGACTGAAACGGGAGAGTTACAATGGACAAGACAGTGAAAGATAAGACCGCGGAGTCCCAGTATCCTGAAGCCTCATCAAATTAGGTGCTGCAAACGCCCGAAGTCAAGCAAACACTGGGAAAGCAAATGGCTGATCTTACATGTGTGGGAGAAAAGGTGCATTGCCTATAAATTTACAATCGAAACAGGCAACTTTTGAAGGCTAAAGACGCCATAATATAATGGCCTCGAGGTTTCGCGGTCCACAATAACAACAATGGGCGAGACATGACACTCCACCGTGGCCTCGAATAGCATCGGCTATTTATACAGAATCTACTTCGACTATCAGTTCTGACTTCCGAACACTTTAAAGGCAAGCAAGGAGGCAAGAGTAACAGGAAAATTGGTGCAAAAAATGTAATTATGCTTTAAATGCACGCACTGCATGCCCGCAAATAGAGCAAGGGTGAAGGAATGTCAGCGTTTGGGATAAAATGAAGTTAGCAGGGGTATCGAAATCACAGGATTTTCCATGTCTTAGTGATGCAAATATAGGATATAGCACATATACAGTTAAGTTTTGACTGGTTTGTCGTATATAACGTTCAATGATTGATGGCTTCTCTTGGACCCGGGATGTTCGGATAGGAGTGTGGTAAAGTTCGGCAACTCGGCGACCTGGTTTCCAGTTATGTCCAAAACCCGAAGTCGAGGACAGGCCAGCGCTGGCTCTAGTCCTTTGAAATCTGCGATGGCGTTCTGACGTACAGACATACGACAAAGCTGTGGTAGTCCCCCGATCGGCTTTAGAGTGGAAATGCGATTGTTGTTCAAGTTAAGGTCGGTCAAACAAACCAAATAAGCAAATGTGGCGGGAAGGTAGTCAAGACAATTGTTTGAAAAGTCCAATTCGGTCATTAGGGTACACCAGTCCAAGCAGCAAATACGAGTAAGATGAACACCAGACAGATTAAGACTGCGAGAGTTTGTGGAGTATGCTGTGATCAAGACATCCTCAGTAATATGCGCACTGGCCATGTCATCGTAGTACCGATTTCTTTGACTATCAATCTTCTGGAGGGTGGATAGTGCTGACTGTATTTCGGGAACTGCGTTTTCTGGTCGAATGTAGCGCAGCAAACTGACGAACGTCAAGAGGGCCAATTTGTTGTTCGGTTCCATTGATAACAATTCCTTAACTGTATCAAGTTCACCCAAAAGGGATGTGGGTTCATGAGCAGGAGAAACTATTGGATTTAGAAGCCGCCGGGGATCAAGCGCGACTCTTGTGAGGGACTCGTGTTGGTCTGGCTCCATGCGACAGTAGAGCCATGTCTTCGAATCTTCGAAGGCCAAACTAGCGCGGAGCTGCCCTGTAATAAAATCATCTGTATAAACTGTCACAGATACAATGCACATTTCCGTGTATTGGTTGGGAAGCGCGAACCACCATACTGCTGAGACATCCCCAGTCACAGCACTTTGCCAACCACCAAGGTCAGCTGGTGTGTATTTCTCGATAGTGTTCGAGGTCGGATCGGAGATTGTCACATCGACGCGAAGATGACTGATAGCCGAACGTAACTTTGGACTCGTGAAAACTAAAACAGCACGCTGCAGTGCTCTTGAAAGGTACAGTTCACGAAGGTAGGAATCTTTACCACCACGCCCGAGCAACCACCAGTAATAAAACCAAGGAGCTTGATCCGCTGGGTCTGTAAATATGGCATTGTGCACGAGATCTAGTTCATTCCAAGGTAGTTTATTGCTATGAGGCTCTGCAGGGCTTAATTCGGGGTGGGGCGGAGGACTAACCGGTGTTGCTGCCGTGTAGACGAAGTCATCTCCACCTAACTGTTCACTTCTGTAATGCCAAGCAGAGTAATTGCTGAAATTTTCTTCAAGGGTCAGCGTTGTAAAATCGAGTTCGTTTGACATCGGTACTTTCGAATGCAGAACAACAAAACGTCTGTAATCCCAACAATGGAAATTTCTTTCATCCGCTCGCAGGGCTACTTTGCAGAGGTCAAGTTCAGCATTCCAGTCAGGAGATGGGTGATGAAGCATAACCCAGGAACGATGGTGCCAAGTTGCATACGACTTTGGGTTGTTCACAAGGCATCGAGATGTTAACAATAATTCTTTGTCGAAAAGGCCTGTTCGTACATCAACGGGAGCGCTGGAATTTTTTGCATCTAAGAGAATTTCGCGACGGTAATTCCATAAGGTGAACATATCAGGTGCTTTCTCCAAGAGCTGCGACAAATCCTCTAAGATCTCGACACTGCAGTCACCTTCATGCCGCCTAGCGAGGACCCTTTCACTAAGGGCAGAAAACATTTTTGCAGCTTGAAGTTTCTGTTCTTTCCGGTTCGCTTCTTGTTCTTGCGATATTCGGACTTTAACTTGTCCATGCATTTTATTCTTTCAAAATTGTCAACTTGCTGTTAGGCGGACACAAGTCTTACTGTAACACAATACCGATGAGAATCCAGCCGACTTAAACCAAGATGAGCTTCTAGAGGCTGATTGGTAGAAATATAACTTGCCACTAGTATTCAGCTTAATCCGCGTTCAAGGTCACGGGCTGAGCAATGGTACAGTCAAATTGTTCCTTTTAGCACATACGCATTCAATTTGCAGAACATCCCGATGAACAAAAGAGACCAAGTTATTCAATGCACACCGTCCAACTGTACGTAAGATGTCCCACAGAAATATATAAAGTGAAAAATGCAGATGCTTGCTGCCTGTTTTCTGCTTTAGGAAGACGAAAATAAAAGGCTGCATTTCAGTTGATTTTATTTGCGGAAAATCAAGCGTAAATCTATGATTGACCTTTTGCAGCATTATACTGCGTGCAAAGCACCGACAAATATTTTTTTGTACGCAAACTAGATTAAAAATCCAATGCAGTTATTTTGAGTACATTCCTGTTCTACCATGTCATAAAGAATAAACGCAACCACTACTTTTGGTTGCTCCTCATTAAATAGTCAGTTGGCTCAGTGATTGAATTATGCTTACCTGCACGTCGGACCGAAACATGGCGTCAGCCGCTAAGTATAAGCAGGTGAACGCTGCTCATTAAATCGCTAACAGCACAAACCTTTCCGTTTGGTCTGCGTGTGCTTAGCATTGCCTATCCGAATGCGTGCTGCCCTCTGAATTTGCTCTGTTTGACTGGCAATTCCGAAACCACTTTTAACCCTCCATCGTATGAGACGTCGTAAAAGGATTCACCATCATTGCTTATGAATGGCTGACAACGGCTTATACGCCAGAAATGGCCATTCCGGTCTCCCTTTGCTTTGTCGTTGGGTAGGATTGTGTTATGGGGTTGTGTGAATGCGCGCGAAGCGCGCCCAACTCCAAGACGGGAGTGTGGTAATGGGGGAAAGTATGGGTGGGGCATATCAGGGGAAGAGAGAGAGTGAAATAATTCCAAAAGCTAAGAAAATAACGTAGTAACTCCTAATTTTGTTTAACTGAATCAAAAATAGGCATAAAAATTGGTCTTTAGAGTAATAAAATGGAAAACGTAACGTGGAAGCCAAGAAAATCAAGCCGCGATAGGTTATTGGAGGAAAAATATTCAAGGAATTGAATATATGGTCTCAAGGACACACAAAGCCGAGCCGCTGCGCTGGCGACCAATGAAATACCAGCAAAAATATGCGTGAAGTAGGTGTAGCAAACAGAGCTGACCCTGGGTTTGTTTAACCAGGGTGGGACAGAAAGGACCGACCTCGAGAAGAGATACTAACAAAGGTTCCTTGTCTTTGTCTTTGTTTTAGTACGAGTAACAACGGACGTACTTCTTCCACCGGTGGTAGATTCCAACTCCACCTTCCCGGACTACCAGTCTTGAGTGTTTTGCTGATCCCCTAATAGCAAGTGGAATCCTACTGGAGTTCTACGGGAATCCTACAAGTCTACGCAGTAGGACTCTACGGGAGCTCTACCTGAAACAACATGTAGGATCCTACGGGAGCTCTACATTGGGTCTACTTGTAGACCCAAAATTTTCCGCCGGACAGGGGTTACCTCCTTTATCGCGAAAAGCCCCCTTTTTTTAGAAACGCCGTTGTAGACATGTTATTGAAGACATTTAATAGTTGGAAACTTTATTATGTAAGAAAAGGGTAAAAAAATATTAGTGTACAAAAAAATTCGTTGGCGGTCTTGTAAATTTTATATACATATCACAGATGTGCTTGCGGACGGTTGTGATTGGCCAGTCACTGCGCCAGATGAGCCGGGGCCGTCATCGCTGGGGCCGTGGTCTTCTGCAAATAAATAAAATTATTTAATTTAGTTAAGTATGTATCAGTTTTGCAGGCATTACTGCAGTATTACTGCATACATGTATGCAGTATGTTAACTGATGTAAGTAGAAGTGTTAAAAGAACTCACCGTAAAATCGTGAACGTTTCGGGGTGATATATTTGCCCCTGTTAAGTCTTTTGTAGGCCTTCTTGAAGGCCTTTATGAATGCTTTTCTAATTTCTGCACGATCTTCGTTGTGTGATAAGCACCACACAGTTGCCACCTCTGCGTTGTTAACAGATAAAGCGGAATGCACAAAAATTTACCTGTCAGAAGCTTGCTAGAGCGTTCCCGAATCGTTCGCCCATCGCCCGGTAACTCCGGGTGAAACCGTTGCAATATTCTAAGCAGTTCCGTGAGATGGCTTGTTGGTGGGTCACATTTTGCTGCCCACATCTTCAGTCCATCTCGAAGAGTTGGCTCCTCAATGGCCTGTTGTATACTTGGTCCTTCGTTTGGAACCTCAAACATTGGAAAATGCAGACAGTTCGACTCCTCCATGAAGTCTGTTCCGTAATCTGACGTTCCGAATGAAGAACAGCTGGAAGATTCACTAAACGAGGAATCTTCATCAGAATCCGACGTCGTCGGCCAAGATTTCCTGTCTGCCTCCTCAACTTTACGAAGCAACGCATGATAATCACGTTTAGCTTCTCTCCAAAGGGTAGTCCTTGATTTAGGCTTCCACATACTATTAAAAAAATTCAGAATGTTAAAATTTTAGCAACAAATAAAGCCACCACAATCACAGCCCACTTACGCGTCCAGCGGCTCACGTGCAACACGACAGAATGCCGTCCAAACTCGCCGCCAGACACAGCAGTTCACAGGGCCAATCAAATTGCACGCATTCGGATTTAGGCGTTCTGACCAATAATTTCCCTGATATTTTAGCCAATTATATTTGAGATAATGTGTGTGTATAAGCTATCAGGTCTACAGGTCTACAAATTGCTATTAGGGTCTGTGCATTGCCCTTACACATTCTTCCTAAAAACGTCTGTACTTATACAATAAACCTTCATACACTATACCTACCTTGGATTATTACTTTGTGATCATTTGCAATGACTAATGACGATTGTAGTGTGATCGAGGACGTACAGAAGCCGGTGACTAAAGCTGAAAAAGTTAATATAACTGTTATACCGGAGAAGACCATCCCGAAGGAGGAACCTATGTGCTCGGGCGCTACATAGGAAGCCAGACAGACATATTGGGAATAACCAGGTAAGTGCTATTTCTCCTTAACGAAGTGCATGTTAACAACTGAAATTAGTGGACTAAATTTAATTAAATTGTTCCTTGAAATTGCTGATAAAATTAATGGTATGGTTTCCAGTAAGGAGCATGAACGGGTGCGAAAATTAAGGACATCGAGCTGTTTTTCTGTCTTTTTTAGCAGGACCGCGTGGACGCTATCCGGAGAAGCCAATTTTGCAATGGTTGGCAGCCAGATAGAAATATCTGGAGCTATCAGGTATGATCCCAACTGGGCCTGCGTTAAGCTCGTTTAGTGCGCTAGTAGCCTGCCATTATAATCGCAGGTCTAAGCAGAAAGATACTGAGCACGCAATTAAAGCAAATATTATGAGCTTTTTTACCTTCCCACACAGCTCTGGGAGAACGCAAACCGCGGAAGCCAATTTTCGGCCAGAAACCCCGTCCAATACTCCACCGAACAGCCCATAGCAGGCACAGCCTTGCCTGCTAGTTAACCGACAACGAAGGTTAGCCGAAAGACCTCTGGGTGTGCAGGAACAGAATAGAGGGGGGGGGGGGGAAATGGGGGGGCGAAAGGGGAGAGGGGCAAGAAGACAACCCATCCAGCTAAAGCTAAAGAAGTTAGTCGTCAGCTATCTCAAAAGCTATACGAAGTTCATTACGAATTTCCAACAGAAAACCTTGCAGTATTTCGAGAATCTGGAAAGCTGCCGGCAGGGAGCATCGACCAGCCAGGTGGATGCGATGACAGCTGAAAAATTTACACTCTCAAGGGTGGAAACCCTTGTAGACTACGACCACCTGGATGCACAATGCAACGACGAGGCTTTCCGCCGCCAGCTGGTAGGTTAAAATACATTACTAACATAGGCATATCAGATTGACCACCTCAGAGACCTCGGAGGGTCCAACATCAACGCCTTCGCAGACAGAATATTTAGAACTTTGTTCTGCGACAAGATAACCGCCGAGGTTCTCCTGAGCGGCGGCTGGGATGATAACCCAAAGCGGCGCTTTACCAAGTCAAAGATTTACGCTGTTGTTGCTGGTAATGTTTCATGCAAAACCCTTTCATCTTCTTCTGTCGCAGACGTTGCAAGGGACTGGTGCCGACTGCACAGTTTTAATGCATTTTCTACCTTTTTTTCTCCACCATTTTAACACCGGCCACGCTTCCATTACCCTTTTCGGTACTAAGTAGATCATATGAACTTTTACTCCAGTTCCTATTTGTACATAGCCCTCAGATTACTTTTATACGTTTTCGAATACTTCTACCGTTTTTTATCGATATTTTTTACATAATACATTATTCTATCATTTACACGTCTCCAAAAAGTGCTCTCCTACTGCATTTCAAATTGGGGGGTTTTTGCGAGGAATAGGGTAACCCCTGCTCGGATGAAACTTATGACTCTACATTGTAGAGCAATTGTAGAGTTGGAATAGTACACTACATTGTGTGCATTTTGAGCTGGAATCGGACTCTACATTTGTAGATTTGTCGAGCTGGAATCGGATTCGTGTCGAATCTGATTTGCAAATAGGGTTACGGCCCACCTCGGTTAGTAAGCTTGGCCTACGTGGGGTGGAGTATTTAAGGATGAGTCTAAAAATGCATGCGTTTTATACTTTAGCCCAGACCACAGGTCACCGAGGTCCCTACGATTGGACCAACCGACACCAGACAATAGGCTTCTGCAAACCATCAATTCGGCCGAACTGGTGCCCTACCTCCGCAGCAAAAGTCTCCTAACAACGGACTTACGATGCTCTTGCGGCGGACGAGTGTCCCTGCAGAAGTATGTGCAGAACGGAGACGGACAAATCTTCAGGTGCGCTCTGTGCGGACGAATTCTTGATTTTATGGAAGCCGGTTAACGTTGCATAAGCTAGAAAATATAGGCCTGTCGTTTGTTGTCGGCAGAACGGTACAGGAAGCGGAAGCTGTCTGTGGAGCATCCCTAAAACCGGCCGTAAACTGGTTTGCAATTTTTAGGAACGTCTGTTCCAACACCCTGAACAGGGTAGCTTCGTCCATCGGTGGACCAGGCATTCAAGTGCAGGTGGACGAGTCGATGATTACCCGCCGTAAGTACAACTGAGTGCGAAAAGTGCGGCAATTGTGGATTCTCAGTAGGTATGACACTGTCAAGAGAAGGGCAGTGTGCGGACAACTTGGCAGCCGCTCTGCACCGTCCCTCTGCAGTGTCATATGCCGGAGAGTGAAGCACGGCAGTGAAATCATGACACTGTTGGAGCAGCTATAGTAAGCTGAAGACAATGGGTTATTCGCATTACATGGTAAACCACACTGAGAACTTTGTGGACCCAATTACGGGCAAGCACACGCAAGCCATTGAGGCGTTTTGGAGTCGACTTAAACGGGGTCTGCGCCAAAGTGACCTATTCCAGGAAGGTCCGTTTGGGCACACGCTGAGGAAATCCAATACTGAATGTGGTTTGCCTTCCGAATGAATAAAGTGCCGGAAGCTTGGGATACTTTCTGCAGCCACATAGCTCATCTGTACCCCGTGAATCTGACAGAAGGTATATTTTTTTCCTACGGCATCTAACCATTACCCAACAGAAGCGAAACTGCGCACCCGAAAACGACTGGTAAACAAAAACCTAAATCCGGAGACTTGCTGCCTCCTGCGGTTAGAGGAAATGGAGGACATGAACATGCAGGTAGATTGCGGAAACGAAGGCGAACCCAGCGGATCGAGTAAGAGTTTAATGCATGTAAAACTAGTCATTATATCAGATGATGTGGACGAAAAGACGGTGCGGTTGGGCGGAACGCCTATGGTTTCCACAGACATAAGGCAATACCCAGCAATCGCAACGCATGGGTCAGGAAGGTGGAGTGATGATGCTGGTGCGGACTTGGATAGCTCTCGTGAAGGTGAGTTTCAGGAAAGTTTCTCGTAATAGTTCCTTTGTTGCAGGTGCAATCGAGCAATGCGGCAGCCACTTAACGACCTGCAAAGCAAGCGAAGATCGCCACGCATCGAAGGAAGACGGCGGTGGAAGCGACGAGAGAAACACACCAAAAGTACCCGGCGGGGAAGGTAAAATAGATAACTTATAATTCAGCTCGTAGCATGTGCCGCAGCCAAAACTGAACTGCGCAACGGCAAAGTTTACTGCAGGCGGGTTGCCGAAAGGAAAAAGAAGCGGAGGAAGCTGGATCGACGAGCGTCCAATACAATGAACGAAAAAGAATGCGGATGCTGCCACAGGTAAGACAGCTAAGCGAAAGCTTATGTATTTGTAGGCACCGGTGTAGAAGGAACGAACCAACCGAAGCCACCGCATGCGGTCGATGGGGAACAGCTAAAACAGTGTGGAAGAAGGCCGTTTGTAAATATATTTCTGTAAATGTTATTTTGTGTGAGTAAAAGGAAACACTGAATTATAATTTTTTGAGGTTTGGACGGAGAAATAGGACTTATTCCGTCGGCGTTTTACAGAGACTTGGTCCGCGGATTATGAAAAGTGTAACCGAGGCCAACTGTTGTGGGAATCCTTAATGACGCGGAGCATGGGGACCGTAATTGAGACGCTAGAAGATCCCTAAGTATGGGACCAGAGAGTTAGTGGCCGCGGCTCAGTTAGTTGGCCGCAGCCGAAGCTGTACCAAGAAACGACCGGGAACAAGAGATTCGACCGTACCAATTAACCGAAGAGTAACCTGCACTATTCACTCTAAAGTAAGTTGGTTAGTAGCCCAAGTTGAACCAGGGGTTCCCGCCGGAGTCCAAACGGGGTGCAGTTGGGGAGAGTGAGAGAAGTCGCGACCTTGGCCGGCTTGAGCCAAAGATCGGGGGGCGTGACTTGGGTGCCTGGGTGGGAACTGCAGATGATCAGATGGCGGCAGGCATGCGGCGAGACGTAGCAGTCGGGACGACAGTAGGGTGTAGGCGAGTCCATCCGGTGTTGATGCTGGCGAATGAGCCTAAGTTAGCCACTGAGTTGCTGTGCCAGAGCACAATGAGGCAGCCGGGGGGGGGGGGGGGGGGGGGGC
>JAYGXS010000001.1:80724480-80763638 GCA_036362985.1 Ligula intestinalis | reverse complement strand
CGATAGTATAGGTTTCATACAAGACCTCCAACTTTTATCAAATGTATGCGTCCATTGTAACGACTTTACCATATAGTTCTCATATGAGTTATTTGCGGCATTGTGTCGGTAACGTAAGGTACACTAGCAAATACTGCTCCTATTGACATATAGGAGGACCCACCAAGTAGTACCTTAAAAGGAACATCCGTGAGCAGTTATATGCTACTGCAAACGTCATGTGGTCAATCACGGTAAAGTTCGGGAAACAGCATGCTGTCTATCGGCACTGTTATGCTGTGTGTCATATTGTCCATGTAAAACGGTAATTTTCTGTCTTTTTGGAGATCCAATCAAGCATAAGAGAATGCCAAACGTAGCCTCTACCCTAGGTTGCTTGGGTAACGTTCATCATTGTAAATTAACTGAAACTGTCATGACATTGAAATGTTAACATAATTCAGGTTCATATGTGCCTACGCGCATTGGTATGCGCGAGACCCCCACTGCGAGGTTAAAATGTGCGCTTTTAAAGTTTCCTCCCGACCTTCCATGCACCTCAAAATTTACACATTTAAATGAATATCATAAGTCTGCTTTCTTCGAGGAACCGTTTTATATACAAACCTTCTCCTCCCCTTCTGCTGTTTCTTATTCAAGTTCACTAATTCTGGTCGTCGCGTGTTTATACCTCCTCATATTTTTAAGTTTTGGTCCCCATTTTCTTGTATGCTCGGTTTATCACCCAAAGTCAAAACTCTCAAGTGATCGGAAACGCACCCATTGTCTGCCAGGTAGAGTAAGAAGTCCTCAGTAGCAAGCTCTTGGGACGTTCCTCCTTGAACATGAGACCAAATTCTGTTGCTCGAAGTTAGTTCGTTTCTCCTTTGAGAAATGTTCACGGGAAAATTCCGAGTCTGTCTGTCGACACAACAGACCGGTATTAACTCTGACACTTTCTTTTATATCGCCATTCAATGTAAATTCTGTTCGGGAGATTCAAAGTATCGTAGTCCATTAGGTCCTACGTGCTCACTGTGGAAATATTACATTACTCTGTTTGCTCAACGAAAGTTCCGTTCTTAGCGTTCTGTGTCAAATCCATAGTCCTTAATTATTTACACAAACAGCTTTTTAGATTTAGTTACGAAGAACTGCGAGATTGCCGAAGAGTGGTGTTACCATCATGATAACCTCGTTATTAATAACGCTTAATAATATTTTTTAGCTTAACACTAGGCGGCGCTTCTGAGCAAAACAAACTTGCCTGCATTATTATGTTTAATGTGGTTTCTGTTAAATTTGCTCATTCCCACTTAAATTTCTGGTTGTAAACAGTGTGGGTGAATTAATTATATCATCAGCCCATGCACATTTCATGAGCGTGTTAAGTATGCAAGCACGAGTAACCGGCGGGAAATTAACTCTGTTCGATAAGCACCTAGCTTTGGATTTTTCAAATAAATATTAAACAAGTGTAAGGTATCTGTCCGAATATCGTATACTTTGCGCATACATACATTCTCAACATTTTCTTTTCTTCGTTGTATGACCAACAACGTGGATAACGTTCCGAAAATGCAGCTTTATTAACCAGGATTACAGTCTAGTGTGCAAAGTTCCAATTCTTATGATGCTTTCAACTACGGAGGCAAAACCCTCACTGGATTTCGTCAAGGTAAGCTAACTGTATAAGGACTATTTGCAACAGCGAACATGCTCCTTTTTGCGTTCTTCCATTGACGGAGTTCCATACTTGAATATTTCTGTGTATTCGTTGAGTAACTCTTCAAAAAGCAGAGATTTTACTGATGGAGGACACGGCTGTCAATAAAAAAGCTATTTATGAGCAATATTCGCATTGCGTTTGCTATTTGCCGACCTATCATTTCTTATGGCCTGGTCCGGACTGAAGTTTCTAGTGGCCCTTGAGTCAGGTAGGGCTTTTAAAGCAGATTTTCAAATTCGTCTCTTAAGAAAGTCACGCAAATTATGCCTTACCATACGAGTTAAATTTGGAACAACTGTATACGTCCTAATTAAACGTCAGTTGGCCGTTTTTTATTCCTTTACCAGTGGTTGATGAGAGAAGGCAAGCAAACACTTCTTTCTCTAGCAGTCCCTATTGATGATATATGTTCTCCTGTTTTTCTGGTATCTTGAGGCTTAGATCACTCTTCGTAAAAGAACTCCTCGGCTAAATTACTAGTGTGTCTTTTGAGATTTATTTTGCATACCTTAATTTTTCGAAGCTATTTTATAAAACAAACTTTTAAATGGTAATCGTGACATTGAAACGTTCCCTCGTATCCTACAGGCTTGCTGTATTTACACACCTTAATTGTTCCACACTGTTTAACAAAAAAAATTATCTTTATCGTCACATTGAAGCGGTCTCTCGTGTGTGTCAGTCTAACTCACTTGCCAACAGGCGCTGACAGATAAAACGCAAATTTTCATTTCTGTTTCGATTGCTTTGAAAAACTTTATTGATGTTTGCGTAAAAGCTTTGCTTTTAAAGGATTCGACACTATACTGATCAAAACTTGGTTTAATAATGCAAAGATGGTACGTTTAGTAGCTTGAAAAACCGTGCGTGTTTAAAGTACACAACTTTCTCAGCGTTACAGACGTCTTTGTCTCCATTCTATACTGGAAATATTTAGATTTATGACCTGGTCTTATCAGTCCTTTCTACCAAGCCACTTTGGTGGAATTTATCATTAGTGAAGACCAGACGTTAAAAAACGTCGGTAGGCTGGACTGTCAAAAGGAGCTCAACTCACGACGTCTCATTCATAAGAGACGGCAGTCTGTGTTTTCCTCAGTTATCTCATTCTGTCCAAATTAATAGCGACTGTGTGACAACAAAGCACAGACGGAGGAGTAGGTTCCGAAATGGGATTGGTGAACTCATTTAGACTTAAATATTTTTTTCAGATATTTTTTTGGGATTCCTGTCATCCAATACGGCAACTGGTGACCCTTCCTGTACCATACATACACGTATATGCAGAGATAGGTAAATCTCTTTGGAAATAGAATAACAGCAATTGCATAAACTTTTGGATGTGGTATCCCACATGGTCGTATGACGAATGGGAGATTTGCAGCAATAATTACCTTTAAACAGTGCCTAACGAAGCGTTTCCTGTTTGGAGAAAATATAGGTCAAAAGGCATTCGCTAGATTCGGTTACCTGATCACTGTTAGCTATGCGCACATCCGATACACCTTGATAATTTTTTATGGGGCTTAGTAGTCGATCCTCCCAGTGATTCCTGTTTCGCCCAAGTGCATTTATTCCGGAAACCGATCAGTGAGAGCCGATCAACACTAATTTTATTCCCGATAAAACCCGTCATGGCGACGAGCCCGTGGCGCTGTCGCTAGAGCGTTTGAATTTTAAGCAACAGGTCTCAGGTTCTAGCTGCGGGTGCGGTTGGTGATTATCACTATAAAATCAACTTAAAAGGCAGCCGCGGAAATTCTTGGGTACACCCAGTGACGCCGCAGTGATTGGCTCAGCGGAAGAATCCTGTAGTTGCCTGCTCAGACAGCTCGAGCCAGATGCCGTTTTGATGAAAGGTGACGGGAAAATTGTTTAGGAATGACCAGACGAAATACTGGGCTGAAATAGCGACCTACAGGGAGCAGACCTCGAAAACTCTACCAACATATCTGCAAAGTTAGTCGTAAGCTCTCTTCACTGATTAAATCAATTCGTGATGTGAATGGGGGCTTAATTACTGACAAGTCGAACAAGGTCGAGCGTTGGATTGAGCATTCCGAGCTCCTCGTCAACTTCGATGCAGAGCCCATCAGCCCCTTGCTCCCATCCATAGCGGAATCACTTCTCTCTCTTTCTTACCCAGTGTCATGCGACCCGCCTTCTGAAAGATAATTCGCCGATCCCATACAAAGAGTGCACAATAAAAAAATCATCTGGAGAGGTTGGTATACCCGCTGAAGTCTATAAGTATTGTATCGACACTCTGGCACCTTGGCTTTATGAGATGACTGAACAAGCGTGGAGAGGCGAGTCCGTTCATGATAACTGGGGTTCAGGCATCTTTGTAACTTTCTTTAAGGTGATAGGTAGAGCAAGATGCGACAACGACAGCGGCATAAGTCTTGTCGATGTTGCTGTGAAGGTCTTCGCTACCGTTCCTCTCGGGCGATTTCAGTCTGTGCGTGACTGTATTATGAGGCCTAACCGAGCCGGATTTTACTCGACATGGATATGCGTACCAGATATTCACACTGAAAAGCATTCTTTAATTCCGACGGTCGTCTGCCTTGTTTACATTGCCGCTGCGTTTGATTTCGTCCATCTTGAAACCCAATAGCGGATAATGGCACTAAACAGTATACCAATAAAAATCATAGCAATGATCAAAGCATGCTACCGCTCCACGAATGCGCGGGTCCTAGCCCATAACAACTTTTAAGAATCGTTCACTGTTCGGTCTGGCGTTCGATAGGGCTGTATGCTGTGGCCCATTCTATTCAGCTACACCATTGACTGGACTCTTGGGAAGGCCCTACGTGAAGGGGATGGTGTTACGGTTGCACCCGTACACTGGTTGACTGACCTCGACTATGCCGGTGATTTCGCATCAAGCTTTGACGGTCTGCAGTCTGTGGTGTCACGAGTTAACAACGTCGTTATACTGGTTGGTTTGTCCATAAACGCTTGGATGACAAAAGCGTTTTCATGCTGCATCGCTGCTCAACAGAAGGTACATCTCAGCATAAATGGCTCTTAACTTCATAAAATAGACAATTTCAACTACCGCAAAGCAAAGTTGCTACCGAATCGACAGAGCATGGGTGGCATTGTCTCCCGAATCTATTCAGCTCGTCGAGTTTTCTTAAGCCTTAGAAAGTGTCTGTGGACCCGAGGCCGTATTTATATTGCCACGAAGGTTCGCGCGTACCATGCATCTGTGCGGCTTGCCACTTACTACGGCTGTGAATGCTGGACCATGCACATAGACAATGAAATGAAACCGGAGGTATTTGATGACTACTGTTTGAGGACAATCCTATGCGTGAAGTTTACAGACTTTTTCTCAAATGAGATATTCCGCCCTTCTGTATTAAATCTCCGAGGCTGGCAAAGCGAAAGGATTGAACTGTTCAGGTCTGTTGCCACGTATCGTCACGCTTGGAGGCCTACCATCTGGGACGTTTCGAGGCTGGCTAAATCAGTCATGATGGCAGTCTTAACACGTATAAGTACAAGTACTCTTCACGTGTTGTTGGGATGCCGCACCAGTGCATGTACACTCCAATGAGTATTGATAAGCGACTGTGGTGGATATGAGTTAGTGAGCCGTGCACGCAAAACATCGTAATATGAATCGAGATCGACGTATTTGTTAATGCTGGTCAGACTCGAGTGCTAAGTTTCGAAGAATTCTCTCGCTTGCTTCGTTTTGGCCCTGGCGATCACCTCGGTGCTGCCCCCAATTAAAGCGGTGGTCACATTTAAGGTAATGCACAAATACGTAAGTTCCGTCGGCGAACGATTACTTACGTTCGTTGATGCCCGTTACGAGACACCGGTCTGTGTGGCTAACGTAAGCACAAGGACAGCTGGCGCATGGTATGCGGTAAATGACGTTGCTTTATTGTTCTATGCGTAGGAGGTTCTTTACTCATCATACGGTTGCGCTTTGGGATGGTGTAGGCTTATGGACGACGGAAATACCGAAATGACTTATTTATCGAGCGATTGTTTCGGACACTCCTTTCAAGTAAAATGAATAAAATTTCAGGTGCAATATATCTTCATTAGCAGGGAGATTTTGTACGTGTCCCTGACCTCTTTTGGTGATCCATTGGACCAGAAGAACTTATTTAAGTACATTAGTTTTCAACGGGCCTTCCGCTACTGCAGCAATTAGAACTTGCTCAAAAAGAGTAGATTTTCATCTTCCACGAAAGATACAGAAGTAAAGGAGGGGACCATATGAATCACGCTGCTTTTTGCCGTGACGTTTCGTTAACTTCCTCGTTTTCATCATTAGGGCCGTGGGCTGTGTAAATGAGTGAGTGAGGTAAGACGGGGGAAGCCCGTGGTGGAGGTTATAAATATCCTCAGGGTCACACGAAAAAGATACCGCAGACATCACAAGAACATCACCTAAGGCTAAGAGATGCGCCCTTGCTGGTTGCCAAGTCGCTCGACAAGGTGACGATAACGGCGGAACACGTCAGGATAGTTAGCAGTCTGTTCCGAATTGCCCTGAGGGAGAACGTTATAGGGCTGCATAGAAAAGGGCCTTAAGGTGCGCTGGAGTCGATGGTTGACGCGATCTTTGCAGTTCGCATAGAGAGATAAAAAGACAACGCAAAACCCTTAGCCTAATTATGATGCTTTTAATTGTTTTCGGAAAAACAATGATAAACAATAATACTACAGAAAAATGGCGAATAGTGTGTTTATGACATGTAAATGCCTGGATCGTGTTATGACGAGAGGCTTTTGCTAGTTTCAGATGACATAATGGCACGTATGGCTATACTGGTCAAGTTTAGTCTTGGAGGTGTCCGTGGATAGGGACATTGTTGTAACGGTGACTTCAGTGGTGTCACCGTGTAATTACACCCTTTGGAATCCCCAAATAAGAACACAATAAGAGGGACGTAACTTTGGAAGCCACCCGGAGGAGCGTTTATTGTGGGCAAAAGTCGGAGTTATTTTCTCGAGTGGCATTTGCCGCTGGCATGAAGTCTGCGCGCTGAATGTGGACGCGGGTCGAAGCCCGAGCTTGACAGGGAACTAGCGGTGTCCTTCTCACTCCGTGTGCAACTTACTGTCTGAGCTGTGACAGTCGCTTATAGGTGATTGTCAAGCGCGTTTGCTTGTGGCATGATTGGGCGCGCTGGAATAAGTTCACCTGCCGTGTGAGGCACCTAAGTGGCCCTTGAGGAACCGCGACCAGTTGGGCACGCGCGTGGACTCGCATGCGCGTGTGTCCGGTCCAGAGGTTTAAGGTCATCGTATGGGCACAGTCACACCGAAGGCATATGACCTTGCGGCAGTCCGCATTCACAAAGGAGTCATTTTTGCAGTCAGCCGCAGATATGATGCGTCAAGAAAGTCGCAAGCCTCTGCTAGCATCCAGCTAGGCCGGACACTAAGAAACATGACTACGTCCGCAGGCAGAGCATTCCATGCCCGAATAAGTTTTGGGAGAAGAACTTTCTTTAGTCCAGTCGTGCACCAGTCACACATAGTTTCAAAGGATGTCCTCTCAAGCTAGTTGTAGTGGCCCGCTCAAAGAAATCGTGGGATGCGAGGCGACAATCCTGACCCCACAGCATCCGAAATATCTGTATTAGGTACCCGCGTAGCTGTATGGAATCCAGAGGAAACAAGTGAAGATTAGATAACCATGTCTCGTAAGGTAGGTACCCCTGGTCTCGTTCTAGCTTGGTTGCGTGTCGTTGGACCCCTTCAAGTCTTTTGGGGTCTTTGACTGTTCATGGTCTCCAGGCTTGGATGGCAAATTAAAATGGCGGTCGCATGAAAGTCCCAAAGACCTTACCAAAGCACAATTTATCTAACGTAGTAAAGGCACGCTTGATGAGATACAAGCTGGACATTGTGGATTTTTCCACCTGCAAGCAGTGGAGCGCTGGCTTGAGTGAGAGTGGGATCCAAAACCCCCGATCCTATCGGACCTCTATCTCTGGCAGCGCTGTATGATTTAGGCAATACACACACCCCCTCCCCCACGATGCGCAGCGTTGGTTCTGCCGAAGTGCATAATGTTGCATTTAGCAGCATTGAATGACAGTAGCTAATGGTTCGACCATCGCTCGAGGCGATGCAACTTTTTCAGTTGATTTGCTTCACCATCTTCGTTGCGAATGACCTGCTAAGGTTTTAAGACGTCAGTGAACATTACGATGTCTCAGTCTAATACGTTTATGCAGTCATCAGACTGTAGAAGAAAGAGGATAGGGCCAAGAACGAAATCCTGGGAAGCTCACTTTCAACTGCCACCTTCGTAGCTTGCTGATTACCAAGACATATGATCTGGGATCGACCAGCCAGAAAGTTTTCTGTCCACTGCAAAAGGTTTCCACTCACCCTCCATACGACTGAGCATGTATAAGGGACCTTGGTGAGGCACAATGTCGAATGCGTTCTTGAAACGTACGAAGACTGCGTGCACAATTTTGCCTTATTGATCGCTCGGGTCTATCGTTCTAGACAATATGGCAAATTGGTCAAGCAGGACCCTCCTCTAGGGAATCCGTGTTATTCGTAAGAGAGAATTGGGTGTCACTCCAAAAAGTGCATCAGTTCGCGTTTGGATATTCTTTCCCCAATTTTAAATAAACTGAAGTGGGGCTTACCGACTTGTAGTTGTTTGTGGACCACCGCCTTCCACTTTTGGGAATAGGTGAGATCCACGCGGTTTTCCAATCGGGTGTCAATCTGCCTGCATTAAGGGAGGCTCGGAAGATTAGGTTGAGGAATTTTGTCAAATGTACGGCTATCTCTTCCAAAAGCTTTGCAGATATTCTATCCAGACCTGGTGACTTCCTTTCTTTGAGTTTTAATAGTTATTGCAGAACAGTAACTTCTATGAGAACAACTGAGTCCCTGGTCGCGATCTCATCTACACTGAAGTTGATGTTAGTTAGCTCGACCTCTCCTAAAAAACGACCGGAAGAATCGAGCTGGATGCTCATGGTTTTCGTTATTCTGGCAAAGTTCAACACCGTCATCCGTTTTTAGCAAAATGATGGGGTCCCTATTTCGAGTTCATTGTCTAATGTAATTGTAAAAATATTCGGGGTTCCTTCCGCACTGTTTATTAGGGCACTCTCGAAGCTTTGGCGGGCTTTTCTACACGGCCCTACACTCTATTCCTTTGAGTCTTATACTTATTTTGCGACTCGAAAATCTTCTCCCTGAGATAAGTTTGCCACAACTTTCGTTTACGATTCACTTCGCTCTTCAGCGTTGTCGTTAGCTACCGGGGCCTGCTTGTGGCTTCTTTTTCAAAATAAGGCAGAATCCGGTGAACAGTCCGTGTAATACGACCTTAAATGTCGATCAATCCTGGAGAGCGCACCCGGTGAATGTTCCGCTCCAGTCTCTTTGGCGCACCTGGATTGTCATTTGGGTAAAATCTCCGTGCCCTATTTTGCGTCTGACTGTCGCACTATAATCTGGTACAGAGAAGGATGAATACTCCCACTGTAGTACTACGTGGTCAGTTTTGCCGTGAGGAGTTAAATAATGTACAACCTCTACGCTGCCAGGCGCTTTTGTCAGTACAAGGTCCAAGCAATTGGCTTGTCGCCCGCTACGTAGTCAGCTCGGACGTTAGGAGGGTTTTTGTTCTGTGCATAGTAGACGGCGGCGATCAAAGGTTACTTCTGAGCCTGATGGAGAACCCAGATTCCAGTAGATATGCCGATTGTTAAAGTTGCCCGTAATGATGAAATTGGTTCGGTTAGCAAATGCTTCCAATTGCTCTATCGGACTAGTGCTTGACTATGGGTCGTTTGAAAGTGGTCGGTAAACCGTCGGCAGGCCGCATATTAATCAATAATTCGGTTGATTGTGCTAATCGAGCACAGGTCTGATCATCTTATCATTGGCGCGGCCGATAACTCTTGCCTTCCCAAAGCTGAAACTGTCCGTCTTCTGCTGTATGTGGCTTTATAAGAGTTCCAGTCTATTCTCGTGATTGACTGCAAGCTAGTTATTATACAGTCTTGTGCGGAGGCCTTTGCCCAATTTATCAACGTACTTCGCACTGAAAAGTATGCCACTGCTGATTGTCGCAAAGTTTATTTTGTGTCTAGTACAGGCCACTGTGCAGCTGCTGGCGAAGCTGAGGGCTTAGCCCCAAGGCACGACGGCACAAGTATTTAGCGTAGTGAGCCCACCTCTACCATTTTTGATGCACCCGATTGCAACCGACGGGACAACGAGCTCTAGGTTCAGTGGCTGGGATTTTGAACTGCTAATCAAGAATTCGTGCATTCAAGCTTCGAAGGTCATAAAACCCAAGTTGGATATGCCCAGCACTAACCTCCGACAACAGATATATGCGCTCACACCTAGCGCATTTGTACATCTTTGCCCTGTGTTCCCCTTCTAATAACCATCTTTGTTCCATCCCAGCGTCTTGAAAATGCTTTCACTCGTGCGGACAGAGAGACTTTCGAGCGGCTACTCTACCAACGCATAAGGGAAGTGGCGTTTGCAGTTTGCCAACCAAAGTTGCCTTCTACGGATCCCTCATCTATGAACGTGTCATTCGATGTAGGACTACCCGAATACAGCATCCTGCTGAATTCCATCTTCGCCGATTTTGAGGCATTTCTAGCGAATGAAAAGGGCAAAAAGCCCGCGGTAAAGAAAACAGTGTCTGATGGCGTTTATAAACGACAAAGGGCCGGTGGTGGTGCTCAGTTGGCTTCCCTCAACGCCCGTCTGACTGCCAGCTGTCCCAAAGTACCCTCATTCTGCGGTCAAATTGTTACATCGCCGGAGAGCGCGTTTACATGCAGGTGCGTCGTTGTTTGTTGTCCTGTTCGTACCCTTTCGAAATTGTTTACCATTTCCATTTGCGCTGATACCTGCTGACGTTTGACTCCGATAGCTTATTCATTCATGGAAATAGTTTTTACTGCCGCTTCCTTCCTTGGCGATACCTACCTTCCTTATCCTTTTTGTAGCGAATTCGACGGGTAGTACTTGCTTCCATTTATAAGTCGTCATCTTTGATGAGAACAAAAGTGCGAATTCGCTTGCAAATCATGTAGCTAGTATTTTTCGCTCGCCCTGCATATACAATTCGCACTGGCCGCGCTTAGACCTGTAGGCTGGTTGTTCAAACAACTGGTTTGAAGATGGAAATCAACATGTGAAAATTTACCAATGAGGGCTCTTTCTAGCTTATTAGAAGAGTCACTGCCTGTGTTGGCTGCGTGCGTATGTATATGGCCCAGTCGGGAGCCCACCTAGCGAGACGTGTTGTTGGTACACCTGTTAATTGTTGGTCGCGCCAGCCGTCTGCGCCCTCCCCCATCTCCGGCCTTCTTGACTTTTTCTTGACAATCGGGTCCCGGTGTGGGAGTGGTAAGAGAGTGGGGTAGGTTCCCCGCCAGTCTACTTTCTCGCGGGAGTCATCGCGTGCTGAAGCTCGTGGTGGACATAGACGGTCGTACTGTCGGCCCAGCAGCCAAAGCATGATCTGCAGGTGTCGGTGGTAACCTTATTCAGTAGGGAAGCGTTAGCACTAACAGACCTGGTCGCTTCCGGCGGATGAACCATCGCGCGTAGTTTCAATTGTGTCCTCATACTGGATCGAAATGCTGCTCGACTTGCAAAAGCGCTGATATTCTGCTACTGTGATGTCATATAATCCTGAAAAGTTATGGCATGGGTATCTCGGCGACCGTGCGCACTCACAGCCCTGAGGGTCTGAACAGAGTTCTGCTTTTGAAATTTGATCTGCCAAAAATATTATTTGGAGGACTACATAGGACCAATTATTTTTTAAATTTTTGATTTTCTAGTGACTGTTCCACTGGTCTGGCCGGCTACCTTTGCAAAACTTGCTTCCTTGCGAGTATTCACACCGAGCACAAATATCAGGTAAGCAATTCGGCCTTTTTCCACAGTATCTTGTTCTATTTTGACTTGTGTTTCATTTGGGTTGCTAAGGAAAATGACCAGGTCAGCACCTGTGCCGGAATTGAACGTATAGCATATGGAAACGCCTTGTCGTCTACCCGTTCTCTGCTGCTCCTCGATGTTCTCATACTCCTTCATACTTCACACGCAGCACAAGCGCCCTATTTCTGATCTTCTTGATGTCTGGCTCCCAGGAGCAAATGAGAATGCGTAAAAGACAACGGTAGTGTATGATAAATGTAAGCCAATTCACACGTTAGTTCCTGTCTTGCACGCACCCTGCCGTAGAGCATATGATGCACGCCCTCAGTAACGACGGTCGTGTCACACCAGACAGGCGTCACCCCTGTCGCTGCAACTGCGGTACAGATTTAAAGGGATCCATGTGGAGCGGACCATCATATTTTACCACAGGCCCTCTATGTGACGGTCTGGAGGGTTTGCGTTGCGATCTCCTGGGCAGAGCGGAACTTAATTGTTCCTCTTCTAGATCGGCGAAGCACATACATTCATCTAACTCTCTGTTTGATACCACATCCATACTATCTCAATTTCGAGTCAATCAATAATTGAAAGTGGAGCCCAGTCTGTGCATGCTACCGCTTTGGCGCGAATATTTTTTTAATGGGTAGTTTGAGTGCTGGCAATGAGAAAACAAGCACCTTATCTGAGTAGGAACCAGCTTACTGAGAAGAAGACAACTCGGTTGCTGAGACAGTACTTTTGACGTTTTGAGATCCGTCGTGGATTCGTCATCAGAGACATAGTCAGAGAGCACCCGTATCTGCCACCAACTTACCCTCGATTAAAGCAGTGATGCGCGTTTTATCCCTAGAAAGAGCAAATATCTTGTGGCTTCTGCGCCTGTGGTCACGAAGAGGCCTGGACCGGTGGCGTCTGCTGCCGTATTCACGGTGATGACGAGTTGCAGAAAGAGAAAAATCGACCAAAGAGTGGCAGCAGCGGTGATGGTACTAAAGTTCTGCTTACAGTGGAGGAGGAACAGCGCCAGGAGATGGAACTCCTGAAGCAACGTCTGGAAGCCCTGCCTCTCGATGTGGTGAAGCGATGCACCTACCTCCTGCGTCCCCTGATCGAAAGTGCTAGTCTAGCACTTTTTGGACTCATTCAGGTAGGCGACATTTGATCATTGCGGTCAGTATCCCTTATCGCCTATGTGTCCCCTTTGCCCCTGACTGTGTTTTAACTTAAGCCTTCTGACTACCACTCACTGCCATTTAGGGGATCATAAATGGAGAGATGCTCACGATGAGGATGACAGCGGAAACTGATGTGGTCATTTGTAGATTGCTTGTCCTCCTTGGTCCGCCAGGCGTTCGCACACCAGTGCCTGACTAGCAATATCTGGGACCCCAATTAGAGTCAACTGGTTTTCAAAAATTGGCAATTTAAACGCCCCAACACCCAAGGTATGAACCTACATAAGGGTAGGTGGGATCTGGAGCATTTAAAGAGCTGAACTCGGAATGAGGGGATAAGGACCAGTCGCACTTGCATTCCACCAGCAATGGGACTCCAATCTAACTTTTTCCTTTTGCGATCGTTCATTTCCCTCACGCATTGACCTGGGCAGTCCCTAGCACAGCCCGCACACCCATCAACAATCCAATCCTCATCTTTTTTTCGGCGTGATAACAACCAACATCTACAGCACCTGTACCGTCGTCTCAAGATCCCCCGATTTATCCTGCTTTCACTACCACCACACATGTACATCATGCATAGACCTAGTTGGTCAATTGCGAATCCATCGCACACAGGGTGGTGATCCAATGCCTGGGGCCCCAATATACGGTCGTTGCACTTGTCTTAGCTGTGCGCTTTGTCTACGCACAGTCACACATCAAATGGGCCTATTGGGCCACCTAGGCCTCCGTAAAAACCTGCTTTAGAATACCACCGGCTATACCACACAGTCATATCTCACCAGCATCTACAACATGCATGCTGGCACCCAACACCACATACCATCCGCTTGCCACCAGCGCCTTCTACGTGAGGGGGAATAATCTCCCTTGGCCCATTCTTCGTGTGGTCCCTCCGCTGCTCGGTGATCAGAGCCTGAAACTATCGCTTAGCTTGAAGGGCTGCTAACTGACGCTTTATGCCAGACCACACCATCAGTTCAGAGTGTGCGTTACGTGTTCAATAACTGATCATTCGACTGGGAAGCGGACAGCGGCGCTTTTTTTTTAATCTCTGGTATTTGGTAATTTTGGTGTGTGTGTGTTTGTGTGTGTAGCATGGGTAGTGCCTTTCAGTCGTCGACTGACTGGTTACCCCTCTCAGGAGGGTGTTGGTCCAGGCTTCATGCAGGGCTGCTCTCACCCTTCTGAGATCCAATGGTCTGTATGCACATGCAATGCCAGTCTTCAGCCAACCACGGTCCCTGCGGCCTGGAAGGCGCTGGCACTTTCTCTCACTTCTGATTCCCTGTTGGTGACTGCGCTCGCGCTCCCACTGGGTTTCAGACCCCACTGCGGGTGCCCGAAAAGCTAGGCGGTCACTATGCGGTGGGGGAGAGAGTGAGGTCGACCTCGGCGCGTTTCTTCCCTCACTATAATAAATCTGAATGCTTCTGAATCTATCATGGTGCGCCTACTACCAAAGTCGCCGTCTTGTACAGCAGCGGCTGCGGGAAATGCAGGACGCTTGGATGGCTCGTAAGGGTGAGGAAATCCAAGGCTATGCGGATCGCAATGAATGGAAGAACTTCTTCGCTGCGCTCAAAGCAGTCTACGGCCCCGTAGTGAGGGGCACAGCCCCGCTTCTCAGCGCGGATGGTACCACCCTCATCACTGAGAAGATCTTACTTCTGAGCCGCTGGGCTGAGCATTTCCAAAGTGTACTCAACCGGCCCTCTACCACCTCTGAGGCTGCCATTGAGCGGTTGCCGCAAGTCGAAATTAATGCTGATCTCGACCTCCCACCCACCCCTGAGGAGACCATCAAGGCTGTACGGCAGCTGTCCAGCGGGAAGGCACCCGGATCCGACGGGATCCCGGCGGAGATTTACAAATATGGTGGTCACCAACTCATAACTCACCTCACCACCCTGTTCCAAGAGATGTGGCGACGGGGTCAAGTTCCCCAGGATTTCAAGGACGCCACCATCGTCCACCTCTACAAGCGTAAAGGGAATCGCCAGGTCTGTGACAACCACCGCGGCATCTCACTGCTGAATCTTGCCGGAAAAATCTTCGCACGCATTCTCCTCAATCGTCTGAATAGCCACCTGGAACAAGGGCTTCTGCCTGAAAGTCAGTGTGGTTTTCGACGTCACCGCGGCACCACTGACATGATATTTGCCGCGCGTCAGCTGCAGGAGAAATGTCAAGAGATCCGGACCCACCTATACACTACGTTCGTAGATCTGACAAAAGCCTTCGACACCGTGAACCGGCCCGGACTTTGGAAGGTTATGCAGAAGTTTGGCTGTCCGAAACACTTGACCCACATGGTTCGAAAACTCCTTGATGGAATGATGGCGCGCGTCAAGGACTACGGAACGCTGTCTGAAGCCTTCGCAGTGACCAATGGAGTGAAGCAGGGCTGTGTCCTCGCACCCACCCTCTTCAGTCTCATGTTCTCTGCCATGCTGATGGACGCCTACCGTGACGAGCGTCCCGGAATCCCCCTCAACTACAGAACGGACGGTAACCTCCTCAACATTCGTCGGATGCAGGCCCCCACGCGCGTCTCCACAACCACAGTTCATGATCTGCTGTTTGCGGACGACTGCGCTCTCAACACCAACACCGAAGCAGACATGCAAAGGAGCATGGACCTCTTGGCGGCAGGTTGCGCCAACTTTGGCCTCACCATCAACACGGACAAGACGGTGGTTATGCATCAACCGCCGCCAGGTGCTGACCTCAACCCCGCACACATCAACGTCAACGGAGCCGTACTGCAGAACGTGGACAACTTCACTTACCTCGGCAGTACGCTTCCCGCAACACTAAAATCGACGCCGAGATTACCCGCAGAATCTCAAAAGCCAGTCAAGCCTTCGGTCGGCTCCAAGCCTCCGTATGAAATCGTCATGGTCTTCAACTGTCAACGAAACTGAAGATGTACAAGGCTGTTGTGCTGTCAACACTCTTGTACGGAGCGGAGACTTGGACTGTCTATGCTAGCCAAGCGCGCAAACTGAACCATTTTCACATCAGCTGCCTACGCCGCATATTGAAGGTGAAGTGGCAGGAGAGGATTCCGGACACGGAAATCCTGGAGAGAACGGGAGTTCTCAGCATCCAGGCCATGCTCAGGCAGATACAACTGCGCTGGAGCGGTCACGTGGTACGTATGAACGACGAACGGCTACCCAAGCGACTGTTCTATGGTGATGTAGCCGTAGGCACTCGTCGCAAAGGAGGACAGAAGAGACGCTACAAGGACACTCTGAAGAACTCCTTGTAGCGTCCTCAAATCAACACGCTGAACTGGGAGGAGCTTGCCCTGGACCGAACCGCGTGGCGCAGAGCGGTCAAAACGGGCGCCGCAATCTACGAAGCCGGTTGGATCACCGCCGCCAAGGCAAAACGGACGGCACGCAAGTCTCACAACACACAGACGTACGCTGCCACCACCCAACTCCTCCCAACGTGCCTGCACTGTCAACGCACCTTCCGTGCACGCATTGGCTTGGTCGGTCACCTCCGGAAGCCGTGCAGCCTTCCTCCGACAGCATCCACGTCAACTGCACCAAACACTCCACCAGACCCTACTCCACCCTCCACCTCGACGGCAATCACCGACGGGAGAGATGCCTCGTTGCCCTCATCCACCGACTCCAACCCACCCGCAACTTCCCCCACTCCATCCGACACATCACCGGGCGCAACACCTTGCACACCTGAACCCCCCACCAGCTCTGAGGGCCTGTTATGCCCCCACTGAAATCGCACATTCACCTCACGCATCAGCCTTGTCGGTCACTTGCATATCCATCACACAGAGACTGGTGAACTAGTGCCTGGAGCACCAACACATAGACGAGACCGCCGCCTTCACTGCCCACACTGCCCCCCATCATTCGCTCATCGCATGGGCCTACTAGGTCACATGCGCATTCACGACAGCGGCACTGGCCGTGATGTCGGCACACCCAGCACCTCACACACCCCACCACCAGCCTCAGCCCCACTCACTAGTCGCCTCGCGTCATGATTGCGTCGTCAAGTTTGTCGGGAACACAGGTGAGTGCCTCCTCCCTCAGGTAAGTGGAGGCCGTTTTTGCTGAATTTGTCGAATACTACCCCATAATAGCTCCGGTATAGAATTAATAAGCTTGGTTTAGTGGCAGTATCGCTCCGCACAGGACATGCATGTTGTCACCCAACTTAGTGTCGGCCTCCTGGCAATGGCCGTATTTGGTACCGTGTCCTGAGGTACTCTCCTTCTTTCCGTACTCAACTGCGCCGTCAACTTAGCACTGGCATACTCGTGTTAAGTGCAGCCGCCTGCTATCAAATCCCAGGCGAATAAGCACGCTGTCGGCCGACCCCGACGGCTCGCCTCTTATACGACGGCATGGGAAATCAGATAATCGATTTTAATGCAGTTACATCGCTAGCTCGCGCCATGGGTTTATGAGATAGGGGGGGGGGAGGGCGGCTTAACATAGTGACTCATGGCACCCTCGTTCAGGGGGTAACGCCACCTGGACTGAATCGTACTGAAGCGCCCTTAGAGTGCATGCACATTGAAAAGATTAGCAACTTCACACTTCTCTATGTCGGCCGCATCAGTCCAATTGACACTAGGCTTACTGACTCTATTCGATTGCTTCTATTTTTCGCACTTCTACCATATTTTAGTTATATTACAAGCTACATTACCGCACTTACACTCATAATAGCGGCGCCTACAGTTCAGTCTTTAGAACAAACGACAGCCTCAGTAGCTACTAAAGATTCTCTGCTGCAAGGTAAGCTGAGATTTTGCTTTCATTGTTCTTTTCTATACTTCATTTCCTCTCCTCTCTCTCGGCCTGTCTGCGTTCCCCCCCCTCCCCTCGCCTCCTCTCCCTATCTCCCTCTTTCACTCTATTCTTCTTCCTATCCCTTTTTCTACTCTTCTACTTCGTCTTTTCCCCTACTTCTTCCTCTGCTTTTTCTTTCGTCTTCTCCTTCTTCCTCTTCTTCTGCACGTCCCTCATTGTAAAGTTCACCAGTTGCCTCTTGCTCTCCTTTCAGCCTCGCCCACGGACGCCGACCGCCAACGGAGCATGGGTAGTGCCTTTCAGTCGTTGACTGAATGGTTACCCTTCTCAGGAGGGTGTTGGCCCAGGCTTCATGCAGGGCTGCTCTCATCCTTCTGGGATCCAATGGTCTGTATGCACATGCAATGCTAGTCTCCAGCCAACCACGGTCCCTGCGGCCTGGAAGGCGCTGGCAATTTCTCTCACTTCTGATTCCCTGTTGGTGACTGCGCTCGCACTCCCACTGGGTTTCAGGCCCCACTGCGGGTGCCCGAAAAGCTAGGCGGTCACTATGCGGTGGGGGAGAGAGTGAGGTCGACCTCGGCGCGTTTATTCCCTCACTATAATAAATCTGAATGCGTCTGAATCTATTACGGTGCGCTAAAAGCCGTGGCTTGGAGGGTCTGCCAACTGACGGGAAAACTCGGGCCCCCTACGTAGCTGCTCCTACTGTACGCGTGTGTCTGTGTGTGCGTACGGAAGGAGAGGGAGGACTGAGAGTCAGGCTGCAATGGCTCCCTCTTAATGTGGCCTTTATGGCGCTCCCGCGCAGTCGGCCAGGAGCACTTTTTCCACCTTAAACATTCTGAAATGCTTGAAGCTCTCATGATGCACTCAAACCCGTAGCCTGGATGATTGCCAACCGATGCTGCTTCTCGTAGCGCCATATCAGTCGGGGTGATTTTCAAGCCTTTTGATATGAGGTTAGCTGGCTTTTCAAATTGAGCCGCAATTTTTTCCTTCCTCCATTCGTATGTAAATTTTCTAATCTATATCTCGGTTGCCCTACTTCGCCCATTATAAACCAATTTTCATCCTTCATTGTTTAATTGAACTACAATGACGTCATCAGCGCACGAAGTTAAGGCCGTCCCTGCTGCCACCATGGTGTAGCGATCTCGGTAAACATCGTCTAAACCGACGGTCAAACTTCTACTATACTTGGAACCCTGAGGGAGGAGTTTGTGTGCTCGGTGCGTGAGCACACAGTTTACCAGCCAAACTGCGCAGTATTTGTACGCAGCGCATTGCAGTGCGTTCCGCTCGCCATTCGATGTTGCGCAGCTAATGGCGCAGGCTGTGTAGGTGTGCAATTCGCGTTGGCCCAACCTGTCATTCAAAGCCCTGCTGCCTTCAAAAACGATTGCTTGAGCGGACTTTTCGAATTGGGCAGCCTTTTTTTCCTTCCTCCATTCGCATGTACATTTTCTAATGAATATGTCGGTTGGCCTACTTCGCCCATTATAAAATGATTTTCATCCCTCATTGTTTATTTGAACAACAATGACGTCATGCTTTTTTGAGGTCATGACACTAGCGTTCTTTTGAAGGCAGTCCAATTTGGCCTATTTTTGACGAATATTCGAAGGAAATTTATCCATGACGTCGAAAATTGCAGTCAATGGCGAGTATGGGTTACTTTTGATTCCTCGGTGTTGTGAGTTTGTGCACCTAATTTTTGCATATCGGAGAATGTTTTTGCTGAAAGTTTGGGAATGATATTTTAAAAATAAAGCGTATCTCTCTCTCATATAACTTCCACTTGGGTTCTTGAGATTGGTTGGCGTTCGACCTGTTCAGGTTGCTTGTCTTCGGCTGCCAATCGACGTTCTTCTTTCGGCCAGCCCGCTGCCATTGGCTGGCGTTCCTTTTTCTTTTATCTCGCAGCACCTGCCTCAATATATAACCGGCTTATTTAAACAAAACAGAAAACTAAGGATTAAAAATCATTATTCGCTGTTATCTCTGAGTATTTTACAATCTTTCGATAAGCTTCACCATCGAAGTCCCCATTAAAAGAGTTCCCGTATCTTATTAAACCTTTTCAACATTTCCACCGTAGTAAAGCTAATTAGGTCCCCGCCAAATACACAAATTTGAAGCAGCAGGCAGGCAGAGTGACGTTGTGGTGCTTTCAGGTACTGTTTCTTGCACGTCTTTGCATCAGGAATCCAGGTCTACTGCATCGTAAGCTGAAGTTGTGCCGCGTTACAGGGAAGCGGGCATTTAATTTATCAGTCTCGTGGGCGAAAGATGTGTTCATCGCGTCAATATTAAGGAAAATACTCGTGGTTTAAGTTATCGGTATTTACAAATGCTTTCCTTTGCTGAAGAGGACACAAAAGGTGGTCGTCAAAAGAGCGCCCGATTTTACTAATAAATCTAAACAGCACTTTACGATTTACTCATTTTATATGAGTAGTTATTCCGCCGGTTTCTGAATTTTAAGTTCTCATAGACACCTGTTGCATCCCTTAAGGGTTCTCCACGTCCTACCTCCGTGATACCAATTAGCCGCTTACCTAAACAGCCCTCAAACTCCGGCGTGGAGACCCCTGAAAAGGAGGATCCGGATTGTCCCGAGATTGTAGACTGTTGGCCACCTCCGCTCAGCCACCTGCCATCCTCTTTCCCTTCCAAGGACGCCGCTCAATTGGCCGCTTTCACCACTGCCTCATCGAATAAGCGTATCTCTGAGGTGGAGGCCCGATGTCGGGCTCAGCAATCCCGCGCAAACCGACTTCATCCTCTGCTCTATGCCCCACGAAGTCGTGAGGAGGCTCGCTTTTCAGCCATCCTTTACAGTAACCGTTTCCACTGGGCCCCGGATGTAGGCCTTTCATTCATGTCTTCTGTATTTCCGTATCCATTAAATGGACCTATGATTCTACCACTTGAATAGCTAGTTGAATTTATTCTATGCTAGGTAACACTCTTAGTTAATGCTCCTCACAGTGTCCGAGTTTGAAGTTAAGTAAAATGACGGCGCTTAATCGGTTGAACACGCAGCTGCAGCCCTCTTCCCTCCTGCGATTGACAGCTGTTAGGGATAGAAGAAGAAAGAATGAGGGAATGTTGATCTTGACTCGTTACTTTAAAGCCTACCTGGCCGTCTACTTACCTAAAAATTTCCTTCTTCAGGTCTTCAGGACTCTCCCTGTGAACTATTCAGAGCGCCTAGTTGCTTGCGCAACAGCTTTGATTATGCGCGATGGCAGGACCCCTCTGCTCACTTTAGTTCCCTTTCGCGATGCGAGCAAGCTTTGCAATCAGGTCATGGTAAGTTGAACGGAGATTAAATCATTCATTTTAAGCATAGCTACCGCTATCGGCCAATCATACCGCAGGTCCAGTGTCGAAGGATTTGATACGCAAACCCATTCCAGGTTGATCATCGAGAATTTGAGTCTACGTTTCTACTAATTGAGTCATTAATTTATGCCCTGTTGCCTACATTCGTCCGCTTCCTTTGACTGGATCACGCCCATATGGCCAGATTGTAGGACAGCATGTAGTTGATCCTTCTTTTGCAGTCTCATAGTTAGCAGTAGAGCGTTATTGCCGACATTGTCCGCTAAACCTATCGTCAAGTGTTCAAACTCCCTTATCGTTGCAGTACGAGGTTGGACTATGGTTGACCTATCACCGTAAATTACAAGGTTTCTTTTTGCGGCCACTCTTTTCTTTTCCTTCCCAGGCTACCCTGAGGCACAGCGCTTCGTTTGCAGTTCAATTTTGTTTAGAAGACGGAAAGGTAAAAAGCCTAAAACTCCCAATTTCCTATACAAAAGTGCAATGCATTTCACGAATTCATGGAGATAATTAAAAAAAGAATTTTGGTGATAAACGAGTGTCTATCCGAATGCTACACAGAGTAAATATAAGCTCTTACTTACTTCTTGCATACAGTATGCGGTTGTTACATGAAATGGCTATGTGTGGCTGACATACAAATAGCTTGATGCTTGTTGCGTTTGACCGAAAACGTATCCACACGTGAGGGAAGAACAAAATGAGCGGCTAGAGCATTCTAGGCTGCAACTGTGTCAATCGAGTGCGGTTAGTCGTGCACAATCCGTCAATGACCTTGTCAGTAGCGCCACTGGATTTCTTTAGGACCCGCAGGCCCAAACGATACAAATACTTTTTTTCGTAGATCTGGCTGGCCAAGACGATACTTCATTCTTCATAATAACTACGAGGAATCACTTTCGTGCAGACATTGCAGGCGTTTTCTCACATTTTCAGTCAACAGTCGTTCCTGCTCGACTCTATTCCTACTCTGCCAACGGGAATCCGACGATTTCATCACGCATGCGGGAGTTATTAATCGTGGATGTAGATGTTTTCAGCTAGGTTTTCTTAGAGAAAACCAAGTTAAATGCCTCCTTTATCTCTGTCGAATATATAACTACGTAGGCACCATGGGGGGATTCTGCTCATAAATGTCAACTTGCGGAAGCAAGTCGACCGTTGCAACATCTTGTACCAAACGCTGTTTCCGGTCAAAACGCAAATCCAAACCATAGTCTCTCGGAAATTTTCTGAGTCTCTTGGCCACCTTTCAGGTGAATGCCCGCTGACCGTAGACAGTTTTTTTGATATTTTGCGCAATGATTTTACAATCCATATAGAGCTGGACACCAGTTCAGACATCACTATTATCTCAAATACGCTCTTATAATCCTTTGACAGCCCCACTATGCAGCAGCCTCCACAGCCTGTCCCAAACGCGTGCGGTGGTCTCGTCCAATTGCACTGTTGTGTCTTTTCGTGGCACTACGATCACTGCGATTTTCCAAGTCACAGTGCCTTATCTCAACCTGCTTGCTTTCGACTGCAATGAAATACTTGGTTTGGCCGATATGCCACCTCGTTTTGTTTACAGTCAGGTACACTTTCCTGTTGTGTCTAGTGACCCTGCTAAGGACATTCTGCAGTGATTCGTTCCAATGTCCCGAGGCGGTCTAGATGGTTCATGAGCAAAAAGCCCCGTCTTCTAAGCTGTTTACTATACCAGTCCTCTTATTGATTTTGCATTGCACGATTTCAACTCACAATCGTTCTCTCGTCCATGGGTTTCTCAGTCTTCCTGTCCAACATCGTCAGCCCGCCCTCTCCGTGTCGACATAGTTGACTGCAATATCTATGCATTGGAACAGTTCTTTCGATACTTTTTACGGTGGCTTCAGCGATTAGTCTCCGAAGTTCAACATCTGAGACCCCTTATCTGCAACGCCCTCCTGGGTCGCTATGTTGCGTTCTCTACGACAGCGACTGCCGAGGGTGGCGTCTCTGCTTTTGAGTCTGCCTTCTTGCTCCCTGGTGAAATGTTGGCTGAGCAGAGTCTTTTGGCCCAATACTTTGCTCAAGTCCACGCCACATACAGCGGCCTACGCAGGAGCCTGGCGGCTGTCATTACTGCTTTCCTGATGCAGGAGACCTTTTATCAAAGCGTCTTTGCGATCGAGTTCATTCGGGTGAGTTGGTGCTCCCTCCCGAGATCGACAACGTCACAACCATTATTTCCTACCCTAATCTATCACTGACACTACTTGTGTTAGTCTGTATGTTGATTGGTGTATTGGCTGACATGTCAACCCGAGAAAAATCGCTTATATAACTCCCAACGCAGGACATCAGCACAGTAACCGTCCGTAATATAGGTGTCTTTGAGCCACATTCCAGGGGAAATTCGCTGAGGTTTATTTTTAGGCTTAGGATTGTGGTTTGGATTAGGACTAAAATGTACCTTAATATAAGGTAAGATGAGTGGTAACGGTAGAATTAGGGTTTCAGATAGGATAATGTTTGAGATAAGGACTGAGACTGAGGTTTATACCATAGTTAGTGCACGGGATTATTTAACATTACTGGAATTATGCGCAAGGCCACATCTATTACTCGGCTAGGGCGTTAGCATGTCTGTGTCAAGTTTAGTAAGCTATAAAATTATTTCTTACCGTCTCTCCTTTTCCTTACCATTTACGCTTATGGGCTCGTTGATGACAGAGTCCCTCTGATGGAATCACCAGAACAGCCACCTGCCAGACGGTATGTTCTATGGGCTGTTTCTGCGCGGTGTCGGTAGGACAGTTACTTAGCCTTCTGCGTTGCATAGACTGTCCTTGGAGGCCTCCAGATTACCTAGCAAAGACAAATAGTCCGCAAGAGGACACACTGTGTTTGAAGGTATTTTAGCGCCCGGGCCAAGCCCGCAAAGCGCACATGACTTCGCTACTCTTGGCCAGCCAATCACAGGTGCCGTATACTTCTTTTGGCCAATTATTTGATCGAGCGTCCAATGACTCACTCTCGCATTACGTTTATTCATATACGCCCACAGCACACTAACAGGCAGACGCGTGCGCGCAGGGCCCGCGGCCTGCCGCGCGTCTGGGATTCAGACCACCATTGAGTTCGTGTACACAATACACAACTCCTACTGGTCTTATCCCTCTTCGGAACTGGGCGTGATAATTGTGGCGTTCTGAGCACACTCACGGCTTAGACTCCTACAGTATATTGATGCAAAAGTTGACTCGGGCTGGAATACCGGAGAGATATCGGAGAATTTTGTTTGGGCAACCCCTGTTTTCATCAGGGGTTTAAGACACAGTGTGCATATTTTTACTCTAGCAATAGAATTCGCAAGTGGATTCATTGGATTCATTTTATACAGTTAACTTACAATGCGGATATTTTTCACGCTGACCTCCATTCTCTTCCAAACGCAATCTCGGAAATACCGCTTAATTGGAAGTTTCCGCATGCACTGCCACGTTCACCGTTTTTCATCAGATGGGATTAAATGGGAGGGGGGGAATGAGTCCACGTTTGATGTAGAGGTTACTGAAAAGAAAGTATTCTTTTCTCCCGACCTCAATTCTTTCTCCTTATATTCCCGTCCTAAGAAAGGCGAGTACGATTGACTTCTTGTCTCAGCACATTGAGGCGCTCGATCACTAAATCAGAGCTTGTGCATTTCTAAGCACGCCGTTTTCCTCCATACTTACTGAAATAAATAACCTAGTAAAGGTCACTAAATGGGGCGATACTCAAATTACCTCTAATCAGAAGCAGTCCTCAGTCTAACAATTCTAGCCTTGTTTGCTGATAAATAGACATCCTGTTGGCTCGCTGCTCGCGGCCGAGTGATGTGAATGGTGATTCTGCTGCCCACATATATAAAATGGATGCACTTATCTCAAAAACAGCATTTTTCACGCTTTCTTGCCCTTCCTTGACGCAGCATTTTGAGAGGATTGCCCACATAACCGTATACGATGAGAATACCGGTACCGTCCCAAACGAAGGCCTCACCACACATTCCCAGGCTCTCTTCGAGCAAACTATTTCTCATCCCAAACTGGTGCGTATTTTCTTTAACTTCTTCTTTTTATATGCATGCATTAGCCTTCTTTTCACGTTTGTCCTTTGTCACTTCATATACGTACTCCATAAATACAACACCATCGTCAGAATGTTCACTATCATCCATATATCCAACCCAACTCCCTTCCTCAACCCCCCCTTCACTAACTCATATCCTCCTCCAAGAGCGAAAGCTTTGTCACATAAAAATCCCCTCCCCAGTTGGACCCCCCCCTACTAAAAATACAAAGGAGTTTTTTCATTGTCTGTTCTTTTTTAACTACGTTCCACCTTATTGGTTCACTTCAATTGGCCACACAACACATGTACAAATAGGAAGCTCAAGATTAACTCACCTAGATCTTCCTCAAATATAGTGATAGTGAATTCACGTACCTGATTAGCGTCAATTTTAGTCTCGATCATGACAATTATAGCATAACCACGCGTCACTTCCACCATAGTACTAATCATTATCGTTCAGGTCAGGTCAGGATTTATTAAGGGAAATGTAGGTAAATACCTTTTAATTCCCTATTGGTACAGTACAGCTATGCAATCCATTCGTTCAGCAGAGCATTTCAAAAGAGCGGCGTTGCCAGTAAATAGAACTGGGTAAAAAGGGCCGACAGTGAAAAACATCCGTAGGTATTGTTTGGAAATTCTAGATGTTTGAATGCCATTTGCAAGATTTTAAGGATAAAAACTATCGCCCGTGGGGGGGAGGGGGAGTATATTCAAATCGGGTGGCCTATGTTGAGTGTTTGAAGCCTGTCAGGAGGAGCCCGTCGCGGTTTTTATCATTATCCTAAGGTTCACACAAGAAGGTTGTGAAGAATGCCATCGAGTGTCGGAGATGCGCTCTTCGTACGCTCTTGCTAGATTGCAGATTCTGCCGACCCGCTAACGAAACAGAGGGCCCTACCACGATCCACAGCAGTCGGTTATGGAAAGCCATTTGGAAGACATTTAAAGGGTGGCGTAGCCTAGACCACAATTTTGCAATTTTTATGTAGCGAAGCGAATAGTAGTTATTCTTAACAAATATACTACTGAAAAGTAGTGCGTGGTGTTTTTTTAGAACATATAATTCCTCGGCGATTTCCTATCACGTAACCAGTGCTAATTTCGGAGGACGTGGTGGCTGTGCAGATCTAACATCCTCTTGAATGTGTCCACAGTTGGGGACACGACAATGTCCTCGGGTAGAGCATTTCAAGCTTCAAATACTATTACAAAAGAATAAATTTCGTTGTCGTCATCGTTATTATCAACATTATTCTCATCAGTTTACAATGCTTTTGACGTCGATGGTAGTTGCTTGATATATTCTACCCATAGTTTTTGGAAGTCTTCTACTGCATAAATATCGCCAACTATCCCCACCCCAACCAGCCCTTCTCTCGTTCACCTTCCAGGCCCGCCAACTGTTACTTCAGCATAACGCCCCTCTGCGCATGATTTCCCGCTTCTGTCGGACAATCGCAGCCAACGCCATACCGCTTCCTGGCTTCCATGCTAATGAGAATTCTCGCAAGTGCCTTGCCGACCTTTTCAGCCCTGATTGCACATTCCAGTTCTTTCCCCCCGCCCTGCAAAATCGCCTGCTGGCGCTTCGGACTGCGAATCGAGAGGCCTGGCGTCGGGCGCATGAGTACACACGCATCGCCGCTGCATCGACCGATGTGTACAGTCCGGCTGAACAGCCTCTCTATTCGCCCAAAGTACTTGTCTGGTTGTACGAGCCACAATTTAAGCTGGAGCAAGTGCCCTTCGCGCGCAATTTCCTGTCTGTAATTGCTACTTCTGCCTTTCTTAAAGGCCTACTGCATACAAAACCGCTGGCTGGAGAAAGCAAGAGTTGTCCCGAAGGCTGGTGGGATGAGGTCTCGCGAGCGAATTTTTTGGCCTACTTCCGCTGCCTCCTCGAAATCCTCAGCTACATGCAGGTTGGTGCCTGCGCTGTTAGCGCCCCTTTTTATTTAAAACAACTAATATATTAACGCTATTTCGCCCAGAAACCAACTTACGAGGCACGGTGAATGACTCTGCCTTTTTATGTTCAAAGTGGTCCCCGTTTTGATTGCTTGTGAGTTCTTTAGATCAAATAATCAGAATTATTGCGCTTACCATCCCAAAAGTAGGTTGGGGCATGGCATATTCACTCTGTTTTGATGCAATTTGTCCCAAAGGATACAAATTCCATGCAACGAAACCTCGAGAGGAATGCGGACGCAAAGCAGAAGTTGCTTACCCTTAGGCTCCTGAGTGACAATAGCTGTCCGCTTTCTCTGCTCATCTCGCTATCTGCCCATCTGGCTAGCACCGATCGTACTCTCCTTCTCGCTGCCATCAAAGAAACCCGAGAGGTGAGTGTAGTTCACAATTTCTCATCTTCCCTCATCTGAGAGGGAAAAAAGCGTTAACTAACTTCATTGAAAGTTATGTTTTTCGTCTTGTCGAAAACATAAGGAAACAGAATTTATTCTATCTGTTGCTTCTCTCAGGCCTTTGAACAACGTGTCGGCGTTATAGATCGTTGTTTCCGGGTGGCTCCCGCCACGCACACACAAGAAAGTAGCCTTCTCGGGCAATGGGACGACAAAGAAATCGCAAGTACCTCTTTCCAAGCTCTGGGAGCCACGTCGGAAGTCTACGAGTACGACGTGGCAAAAATGAGAGTGAGCATCGTGCAGCCTCTACCTCGGCTATTGGCAGCCCTTTACGGGTATGGAATTGAAATGGGTCTTTCCCCCGCCCTCCTGGGTCTGGCTGATGAGGTCTGTTACTGTTTAGATTCACCATGCAATGCTGAATGTACTGTTGGCTTCGTTAACGCCTTTAATGTTTCGCTTGTTTTAGGGATTTGTTAATCTTGTAATTGAGAGGCCACTACAAATGGTCACTTTTTTGGCTCAGTGGTCAGCAAACCTGTGGCTGCCAAACAGTGACGAATGTCAAAAGCTCGTGAGTGATCAGGCTCAACCGTTTGATTTGCTTAAATTACTTTTGTGCATGTCGCCCAGCCTCATAGTGTAAATATTGTCCCAATCTTAAAAAACAGATCGTGGAAATTTCTACAACGTTTTCTATGGAGAATTTTGGACGGGACTATCAGCTTCTACAGCAAGCGGCCGCGGTTTCGCCCCCGGACGAGTTGATTGTTCGAATGGTGCACAAACTAAACCTCAAGGACTATCTAAGGTTAACTGCTAGGCTGACCCTCCTTATAATTTAAACTGATTGTTTGCTTATTTTCTTTGGTGAGGAAAATGTCTCGCTCGTTTATATCGCCATTGCCACTGGCACATAGTAACCCGACTGTGATAATTTCGTTTAATATGTAGGGTGATCTGCCGGGGCAACTTACCCGCAGATTTTCCCTTATTTTTTTGTGAATAGAGTAGCAATCAAATTACGACTTGGGACATTTTATACGTTACTAAGTTGCAAGATCGCTGCCTCCTCCATAAGGCTTTTGTTGATGGAAGGACCGAGTCAAAGGCGGCAATGCACTCAGTGGGCAAAACGTCTGTTTTGTTGAAACTTGTTCCATATCCTAGGGTGGTAACTTGTGTGCTAGTTAGGGGTTACTGATTTAGTGAACTCTGTTGACCCAAATATCCAATTCATTTTGGACGCTGAAAAAATACCCAAGTCGTCTTCATCGATATCCTTTTGCACCGGTGTTTCTCTAGACTGCTGCCGACCACAGTATTACTAAAAAAACCACAAGCTAGGAGCATATAACACCCTTCAGCAACAAGCACCAATGTCTCACAGAAGTAGCTGCGTTCGTACTCTTTTTCCAAAGAGCGACCCATCACACCGTCCCTCGCCTCCGTAGCAGACTTTCACTCCTCCCCTGCCTACGCAGTGTCGTGTGACCTCCCTTCCAAGGACGAAGTTGCCGATGCAATGCAGAGACTGCGCAGTAATTAGAAGGCTTCCGGAGAGAACGGAATCCCTACGGAAATCTGCAAGTGCTGGGTTGACACCCTGGCTCCAGGAGGTAATCAAGCAAGCGTGGAAGGATGACGTTTTTCCGAATGACTGGCGTTTGGGTACCTTTTTGCCTGTCTTAACAAAGGAAAATAGGACGAAATGCGAGGACTATCACGGCATAAGGTTCATTGACGTTATTGCGATGGTGTTCAATTTTGTCTTTCACAGAAGATTCCCGTCTAGACGGTACTATATTAGGAGGCCCAATCAAGCCGCATTCAGAGCTGAGCATGGATGAGCAGAGCTGATATTCACACTGAGGCGTATTATGGAATTCCGCCATGGTAACCAGCCGCCGACGGCTGTCTGCTTTGTCGACTTCGTCGCTGTTTTCGATTCCGTCCATTGTAACTCCCTGGGGCGACTAATGGAACTAGATGGGATACCAACCAAAATCATTGCCATGATCAAGGCCTACTATCACTCGACCAAAGTCCATTTTCTGGTCCACAACACTGTAGGCGGCTATTAAAGTGCATTCGAGAACACCATCCTTCTTGGCTAAAGAGGGGCGAAGTAATATAAATATCTAGCGTGATTTCGGTTCATATGGCTGACAGCGGTCGTCGAGTAGATGTAAACAAAGTCTTTTGAGTCATGTATAAAGTACAGGCGAAACATTTCAAGTGCCTGCGTCAACGGATACTAGCGATTACAAAGAAGGCGCAGAAGGCATTTGTACAGGCACTAGGGCTCCCGTGGGCGAGGACCAACTCAACATCCGTCCACACTTCTTATCACGCCGCGAGATGGTGAGAAGACAGCGACAGCAAGCGTCCCCATGCCGCTAACCAACGACGAGGCAGCGAGAACTAACATTCTCAGGCCACCCAAACCGTCACGAGACGGTGACATCTTGCGTCCTCAAGCCTCCTAGCAAATGCGAGGCAGGGACGACGGGGTGGCAAGAACTAACACTCGAAGTCCTTCTCCCCTTCCCCCCTCTGGTCCCTAAGTATGACTAAAAGCTGATACAAGAAAATATGCCAATTCCAGGAAGAAGTTCAGAAAAAGTAGAAAAAGAAAGAAAAGGGATTTTATTTTCCGGACGTTTCGGATTCCGTCGAGAATCGTTAATCATGCGTAACCGTAAAATGGTGTGAGAGATGCGCAGATTGCACGGTATTTATTGTTTGCAACTGCTACCCGCATGCGTACTATAACTCAGCTCTTTTGACCACTGCTTGGGGTCGAAATTGTTAGGATATTTGCCGGACCAAACGCAAGCAACGTTTGGAGGCTTTCGTAAGGCGTCGAGCCTAGCCAAATGTCTTTGTTGGTTAGCTCTGACCGCATAGCAGGCGATGACTGTCCGCGCAAGATGACGCTAGACTGGACGCGGACGCGCACCCTAATGCAGTTTTAGGATAATTCCTACCAAGCGGCCCAGATGAACTCTCAGGTGACGCTATCGGTCCGCCGCACAGAATGCCGCACGCAGCCGTGCGTGGGCAGTCAATGCGGCCAATCAGGCCACAAGAGAACGCGCAGAAAATCTCTTATAAGCCAGTGTCTTTAGTAGATGGAGAGAGTTGCGACAGCGGACGCGAGGCAACGTTAGTCCGCTCCCAATGCCGGGTCTTTGCCCCCGAGGCGAGGCAACAGCCACCCGAGACAGCTCCTCCGGGTTTTGTACACAATAACCCCTCCTCCATGTGGATTCCAGAATTATGCCCTTCTTATTGTGCTCTTCCTTGGGGATTTCAACAGGGCGTAATTTGACGGTGACACAGCAGATGTCATCGTTATAACACTTGCGACGCTTGAACCCGTCCTTACAACAGTAATTAGTGCGGTGACGTCAGGAAAATAAAAATTCTTGTTCTATAGATGGCATCTTATTTTTATGAACAAGCCATCACCGCAGCAATTACGACCCCAAGCGGTTGTTAAAGTAGCTGATAATTACCGCGCAATCTGTGCATGACTCGTAGTATCCTACGGTTACCCATGGTTAAGCATTCTTGACAGAATCCAAACTGTCAAGGAAATAAAATCCTTGTTCTAGCCATCGTATCTTCTTCCATGAATAGAGTCTGACCCATTTGATCCTTTAACACCTCTTTCCCTAATTACTTATGACTGGTTGCTTAAACTTTTGTTAACTCTACCCTCCCTTATATTATTGTATTCGCATGATGATGAATGAATCAAAACGTTCTTCCAGCTAACTTGAATTCATGAATTTTTATATGGACATCATTTCCGAACTCAAACAAATACAATTTACTTGAGCGATGCTCCTCTTGTTGAAATTCCTCGAATGTTCGGCAGGCTACTGACCAGGGCAAGCAAAACCGCACTCCTGTTTGATTATGCAGCAGAAGGTGATTGACTATCTGATTTCCCGCGTGTAGTTCGCAGTCGATCTCTGCGGTGCGTGGTCGCGTTCCTGCACCTTAGTCAAGGACTCTACTTGGCCTCTGACTTCCATACCATCGTTCCAGCCTTTTTGCCCAATTTAACTACGTGATTGCTTCTAGATTGCAGCTAGTTCAACCAAATCTTCCTAGTTTTTCTTTTGTTTATTGTCCTCCTATGACTGTTTCATCTCCCCTTTTATGCTGCAGCGTTTGTTATAATTCTTTTTGTTATTATAGTGAGACCTCTTCGCAACCGAGTCCTGGCTGTGTGCAGGCCGCGGAGAGCCTCCTGTGGGTTCTGCACTTCATTGTGACCAATCGAGCTAGCCACGGTGTCGGCTACTTTGACCCGTCAGTCGTCGCGGCCATGCCCTCCTTGCCACACCTGTTTCCTCCCGACTTCAACGACCTGGACGAGTCATTGGAGATTGAGCATGGCCTCCTGGTGGATGATGTCATTCACCAGCTCTGCCTGCATCCAATGACCTCCTCAGAGGTTTTGTCAGCCATTCCGCCCCAACCTCGACGCAGTTGTCTGCACCAGGTGCCGCCCTACTATGGCCTGAGTGCCCCAACGGTACACAACTCGATTGGCACTGAAAATGTGGTTGCCAACCGACACGCTATTTCCAACAACGAGGACCTAAAAGGTCCCATCTGTCGCATATTGCAGGAAGTGGCTACGAAGACTTTGGTGGGAGAGGAACAGAAGTATTTTTTGCGGCCTGAGGTGCTCGTCCGTCGATTCAATCGCTTCTATCCTTCTTACAGACTGGAATTCGCGACCCAAGTGCGTGTTTTAACCGATAATTCCTACTGCGAATTGTGCAGTAGCATGCGCTAGAGTTCATCCTCATTTATTCCTTTAAAGGCTAAGGAGACGGTAGTTACGACGTTGACGCAGGCTCGTAAAGTCAACTCAAACCTCTTCCCGGTGGGTTTCCCCATTCCGCCACCACCACCTTGTCCTCGACGACGTTTTGTAGATCACCTGAATGCACCAATCCTGCGGCTGCTTCGCTGTCCAACTTTTGTCCGCCTCCTTCGTCAACTGTTGGACATTGGCATCAAGTATGGGAGCCAACAGTCGAGATGGTCCGGCACCCTTCTTGAGCTGGTCCTCCATCTGATAATTATCGCTCTCTACGAGGACTTTGTAACCTTCGCGTAAGTTATGGAATTTGACAGGTTTGGCGTCTGTAGTGTGCATTCTGATCACAAAGTCCGTTAGGTATTATCCTATTGGCTTGTCTTCTCTAGGGAAACTGGCGAAAGACCCTTCCTGAAAGCGGTCCGTCTGGTGCCTGAAGTATCCGAGAGTGCCGAGGAATTGGAGCACCTTGCAGAAGTGCGACACTGGGAGAGACAGGATTCTACCACCTCGACTAACAAGTAAGTTATCTATTTATTTGTTACTGGTTTACAGGCAATTTTAAAAATTGGGTTTATTGGTAAAGCACCTCTTGGGCGCCTTCAAAAACCTCGAAGACTGAAAAAATTTAAGGAAAACTCCCTGTTTTGCAGTCAGTATTGGTTTTGTTTTGGTTTTTTCATTGCCCACGAACGCCATTTATGTACATTATATAAATCGTTCGTGTCTATACAACATGTTTAGCTCGGAAGAACTACTGAAGGTAATGGAGGCACGGCAAGCCAGCGTCATGATTTTCGTTGCAGAGATGCATAGCTGCTGGTGGAACCCGACAGATATTGACGACGTAACGAAGTGGCTGGAGGAGACGCTAGAGGACAGGCTGACAGAAGCGATAGTAGCAATTAATGCAGAGAAAGCAGCTGCAACAACAGCCACAGAAGTAGAAGAATCGGTAGCAGAAGTGGCAACCGCAGAAGCAACAAAGGTAACAGAAGCAGATGCAGTGGCAACAGAAACAGAGGAAGCAACGGAGGCAATGGCAACAGAAGTGGGGGCAACTGCAACAGAAGCAGCAGAGGCAGCAACAGTAAGAGAAACAGAAGGAGTAACACCAGGGGCAGTAGGAAGAACAACAGCACAAGAGTAAACATCAGGAACAGAGGAAGCAGCAACCGAGGCAACGACAACAAAAGCGGGGGCAGCTGCAAAAGAAACAGAAAAAGCAACAACAAAGGCAGCAGCAGCAGCCGGAAGTACAACACAAGAATTAGCAGCAGAAGCAGTAGTGGTAGCTGCTACAAAAGCAGAGGAAACAGCAACCAAGACACCGGCAACAGAAGCGGTTGAGGTGGCGGCAACAGAAGCAAAAAAATCAGGTACAAATGCAAAAGCTGCAACAGGAGCAGAAGTGACAGCTACCCCTACGGTCACGGAGAATGAAGACGGACAAATTGCATTCAAAGTGCTCAATGACACTTTTGAGGCCCGGATACTCAATGAAGATAAGAAGTCGTCACCACCGCTCATTCGAAAAGGTAATCGAAAAACACAAATGTCGAAAAACCTCATCGTCGACCCAAGAGGGGAGAAGCATGAAGTCCAATTTCTAAAAGCGGGAGGTGTTAAGGAGGTGGGATCCTCCATACACTCACGGTAGTCGCCGAAATGGACAGACCAACTTCGTCATGTCCGCAGTCCAGGCTCCCCCGGTGCGTCACGCCCACATGCATTCCGCCCGCGCTGTGCGTCGAGCAAACCAGACGACCATCCACATAGCGGGGGCAGCGGTCGCAGTCAAGATGAGTAAAGAATGTCTGCTTACATACTATACGCTAGGAATATTCTGGAAAGACCGGAGCCATATGAATATATCGGAGTGGAAAAGCTAAAGGACGACTCCGACGTTCACAGATCCCGCACACTACACAGTCTTTGTGTAATGTTGAATACAGCCATTGCCCATCAGAACCGCCCTCTTGCATTCTCCTGGCTATCAGTCGGGTTCGTAATGCTGGACTATAAGAGAAGGCCTATAAGGTCACTTTGCCCGCACGCTGGCAGTGAGTAGGAACGACGCCTTCTCTTAGATCATGGTTGTGTATTGGCACTTGTCCCCTCAACTTTCTCTTAGAGCCTACGTAAAGTGCGGTCTAGAATTCGTGTAACATGCTGACATATGGAAAATATTGATACTCTTTCGCTAACCGGCATTGCGTTAGGTTGTAATACTGATCATCGTGTGGTCCCAGAGTCGGCAATCTATGGCTCGCGAGCCATGTTTGACTCTTTAGATGATTGCATCTGGCTGTCTTAGATAAAATTTGGACAAGAAACTTCTGCTTTTGTGATTTTGGTTCCTCCAATAACGTGCCGCCACCGATATGCTTATTATTATTAGAATCAGTTTACTCTCGACCAAACTCTGGCGTTTTTGCACCCCTAGCTTTGACCTAGCAGTTATTTCAGTGTTCCCTTTCCGGCTAGCTAACATCAGCTGCTTCCCTTTTCTCCTGCGTCCCAACGGCCGCGACTAGCTTGGTAAATAACAGACGTTCTACTAAAGCCCGACAGCCCCCAGACTTGACCTCAGCTTAGTCAAGGTCACGCTGGCAGACAAGGCTATCTTACGCGCATAGGCCTGCCTGCCTTGTCACCCAGAGTCCTCTGCGTTTCTGTCCTCCAGACGGACGCATTTATCACATACAAACAAACAGTCCATTCGCGGAAATTTGCCCTGTTTTACTAAAAAATCGCTCCTAACATCTGACTGCTTTCTTTCATCAGACGGAATACTCTTAGTGTAGTGGTTATAGTAGATCGCACATTCTTGGCCGCTGCACATTCTCTCTCTTTTGCCCAGAGTTAACTACTGCAACGAAGACGATGGCGAAAATAAAAAGACCTAGGGAGTATATTACATTTCAGGACGAATGGGCCGAAGAATTCGGCTTTGTGGAAAGAGCAGGTTATGTGGTGTGTCTTATTTGCATTGACAAGATTACATCGATGAAACGGTCGAATGTAAAGCGCCATTTCAATACACGCCATGATACCTTTGAATCAAAATACCCTGCGGGAGATAGCAGAAAGAAATCATGCCAAGCGCTAATGAGCCGGTTGCAAGCCAGCCAGTAGTAACTCTGCTTATGGACCCAACAAGGTTACAATAATTCCGCTAGCTTTGTTGGATCTTTAGCAATAGTGATGAACGGAAAACCATTCACAGATGGCGAGTAAGCTTAAGCGTTCGTACTGTATGTAGCCAGTGAACGTTTTGATGATTGTTCGAACAAAGACAAGATAATAAAACAAATACAAGACATGTCTCTGTCAGCAAAGCAGTTCATGAGCGTACCATCATGATGGCAACCGACGTGGAGCAAACGCAAGTGAAGGACATAAATGCAGCACCGTTCTTTTCCCTGGGTTTGGATGAGTCAACAGACGTAAACCATTTAGTGCAGTTCAGTGTGATTGCAAGATATACTGCTGGTGATACACTGCGCGAAGAAAGTCTTGCTGTTCTGCCAACAAAATGTTCTGCAACAGGTGAAAATTTATTCAAGTTTTTCACGGATTTCGCTGAAGAAAAAAACTACCTATGGATAAACTTATTTCAGTGTGTATGAATGGTGCTCCGTGTATGGTGGGGGAAAAGCAAAGGCTTTGTAGCGCTTCTCTGTGAACATGAAAATACACCCATCCTACGTTTTCATTCCATTCTACACCAAGAGGCACTTTGTGCTCAGATGTGCGACAGGCAGCTTGGCGAAGCGATGTCGCTGGTCATTCATGTGATCAACTTTTTATTCCCCGAGCCTTAAATGATCGACAGTTTAAAATACTTCTGGATGAAGTTGGAAATAAATATCATGGTCTGCTTTTGCACAGCAATGTATGGTAGTTGTCAAGAGGAAAGGTGCTTAGCCGTTTTGCGGTTTGCCTGAACGAAATCCGGACTTTTTTTGCATTATGGGCATTGAGCATTGTGAGCTAGCCGGAACTGAGTGGCTCCTCATGTTTTACTTTCTCGTGGATATGACCGAACATCTAAACCGGTCCAACGTTAGAATGCAAGGAAATGGAAATACAGTGTTATCCCTTCAACAAGCCATGTTTGCTTTTGAAAACAGGCTGGAGCTCTTGATCATGGATTTTAAAACATATCGCTTACTACATTCTGAAAAACGGAGAGCATGTAAAGATGCATGCACAGTAAGTGAACCCAGGCAAAGCGTTGATCTCCACTAACTAGTTGGCTTCACACCTTGTCTCCTACAGTTGTTTAAAACACGCTGTGGAGAATCTCGGGAGCACAGTCGTCTTTTTAAGTTCATCACTCATCCATCCGAGTGTTTACTGAACACGGCCGACTTAAGTTATACTCCTAGTGTCTCCGTTAGACATTTCGACGAAGACGTGGCCGACCTAAAGACCTCCGACATGTGGATGAATAAGTTCAAGTCACTCAATGAAGATTTGGAAGTAAGCGCACGAAATAAAGCTGAGTTGGCAAGCAAATACATGTGGACAGAAATTAAAAAACTTCAACCCGACGACCAACTGATAACCAAAACTTGGAACACGGTTCCTGTCACAAACCACACACTGCAGCGTACGAGTACTGCTGTATTGACCTTGTTTGGATCTACGTATGCCCATGAGCGATCGTTCTAACATCTTGAATGCATAAAGTTCACCCTACGATCACGTCTAACGGACGAAAGCCTCAACGCTTGCGTGAAGCTTAACCTCACCAACTACCAACCAGGCTAAAAAGCCATCAGCGAATCCATGCAGTACCAAACGTCGCATTACCAATGAGTATTATATGAACGTTATTGTAAAGAATAAATCCAGAGGCTTATTTTACTCACATTGAATTTAATCTAATCTTTAAATTGATTATATGGCTCTCACTGAAATATATTTCCAAATACTTGCTTTCTTGGCTCTCTAAGTCAGAAAGGTTGCCGAGCCCTGGTGAAGTCTATTCCGAAGTCATTTCAATCATGATAGGGTGCCGGCTTTTTTCGAGGTCCTTTCTGACCGCTAAGAAAACATATGTAAAAATTGGCTACTTAAGTAGTATGCATTTTTATCATTAATTTTGACTGCCTTTATAAATTCAAGTGTTTAATGGAAAACATGGACGAAAAAAACATCTTTTTATCCGTTTGGTACCAAATTATACCTTATTTAATTTTTTATACTTCAAGAAAGGGTATGCTTCGGTTTTAGAAAATTTTCTCATGGTGTTTTTTACGATTGTAAGATATTCATCCATTATACATCACATCTGTCAATTTATTAATGCCGCCTAGAACGTATACAGCATGTTCCAAATCTGTTGCAATATTTCATGAGAACTCTGTGACTTCTCCCTCAAGCCTTACGCGAAAAGTACTTTTCGGAAGTGAACACAGGGTATTTATTCGTGCAGCAAAAAGCCACATCGACCCCTTAGCCCAGCCTTGGATAAAATTATGGGGGATGCAGTTGCTTAGAGAACTTCGTCTACGTGTGCTGTTTTCAACTGCGATTTCCGTAACTCTAGGGTCTTTGAAAGTCCGTTTATGAGCCCACCTCTGGACTTTCTATTATACTAGAACCACTGGAAGTACTTACAGAGTTGTCGGAAAACTCCCTAAAGTTAATGAAAATTGTTACAGAGACGGGACTCCTGTGCACTCATGGTTTTCGGCGAAATAAACAAGCCAACTGGGTCATAGCCGCATACAAGTTGCCCTGACCGTGCTTCGAGCAAACGTGACAACTGCCCCAACACAGCGTGGGAAGTGACCGCATTCTGGAAGTTTCCAGAGTGCCCACTTGCACACCATACGCTACGAACGTTCTAGAAAGACCTTATACATATGTCGGAGTATACAAGCTAAAGAACTTCGCAAACACCGCTGTCCTTTTGCGGTGTTGGATAAAGGCGCTGCTACCTCTTTCTTATTCTCTTGCTTTCTTCTGCTTACTAGTCGGGTGAAAATAATTGGGCCATAACAAAATAAACAGCAAAATACTTTCATCTGTCACCCAGGCCATCAGTTTGATCCAACGAATACGGACGTAGTGTCTACGCCTGATTTCGAAGCACTCATTGCCGCCGCAAGAAACACCTGTCATAGTTTATCGTAAATTCAGCAATTATTAATGGTTAACCTACCCTTGATTCTGATGGTCAGATGCGTATTGCGAATGGGGAGGAATGATGCGAACTCCCAAATCTTGTCTCATGTAACGAGGCTCAAGTGCATCCCCAAGCTCGAGGGCGCCGAGCTGGCCCTAAGACGCGTCAAGTGTAGGCATCACCAGCCAGCCTAAAAAGCCTACAACCAACCACCAACTGCCCTGCCAGAACATGTGCGCTTTTTTCTTGCAAATTAACAAAGTTCGGCGGCATGCTTCGTGGCAAATCGTCCGTTCGAGCACTCTTTGGCTCAGGTGCAGAAAAGGCCCAATCTTCAGTTAGGGACGAGGATAGGACTCGTCGAACAACTGAACCATTAGCGCACCTAGTACGACAGCGTTCGACTCCTAATTCAGACCACAAGCCCCATTTTCTGAAGTCGGTAATACTCGATTGTAGCGGATGAGCGTGTGAGTGCATTTGACCTTTCATTAAGCGCTCAGGTCCTGCTAGTCAGAAGAAGATAAGTCGGGATCAAAAACGTGACCTTTTCTGGGATTAATGGATTTACATTTCCTTTCTTCCTTTTCGTTTTCTGCTCCTATTTAGCAGCTGCCTCGTTGGCCGACTTCAGACCCTACTTGAGATGCCATGCCACAGCTGTCAGTTTAATCTGATCAGGTATGTGCGCTTTTCCCGTTTGCTTAGGTGCAATGTAAGTAGTAAGGAGGTAGGGA
>JAYGXS010000001.1:80694206-80724080 GCA_036362985.1 Ligula intestinalis | reverse complement strand
CTGCGCAAAACTGCAATTCTTTAAGCCGAAATACCTAGCCCAATATCCTCCTAATGTAGACCCATACCATCATTTTCAAAATTGTCTAATTCTTAACTTACCAATCAGACCCCCTAACACTCCGTCCATAACTACACAAGAGAATGCAGACCAGTGTAACCATGCTTACTTACACCGTTTCAGTGAGCATCCCGCCATGCGGGGCTGCAGAAGCATTGGTCCCCTGCACATTTGTTTTTCTTTTTTCTTCTTTTATTATTTTATATTAGAAATCAGAAGAGTACTTGGCGAGCATACGTATACTTTCAATAAATTCTCATCAAACCATATACATGGGAGGGGGTAAAGCGTCAAAGGAAAATTGCAGGTAAATTACGTTCAACGTTACAAGCAAATTAGTCCAGAAGATAGGGGGAGGGGTGGAGTAGTAACAAGCAGCTAATTAAGTGGTAATTAGGAAGAGGGGCTTGGGGAAAACGCCGGTAGCTAGGTGGCCGTTGGCCATGCTAAGGTTGGGGCTTGCAGCAGATTCTTCTGCGCGCACAAAATTGGCTTCTTCAACCGGATAGGAGTTGATTCTGCTATTGCTAGCTGGCGCTGACCCAGTGACTTAGGGTAGGTTGGTGGTACCTTGTAGATCAACCTGAAGGCTTCGTTATGGTCCATCTGATGTCCGGAATCCACCGTGTGCGCTAGAATAGAGCTGTTGATGGTTCAGGTAGTATTGAAATCACCTTTCCTTAGCCTTTGCGGGAGGTCTTCTTTTATTCTTTTGGATAGGCGCCGACCCGTGGGACCAATATAGCCTGCTCCACAGGAGCAAACAAAGGAGTAGATGCATATGGATGTGGTCTGAGTCGGCAAACTGTCCTTACCTTCCCCATGGAAGACCAGGTTAGTTGAGAAAAATACCCGAACTCTCGCTGCTAGGAAGGTTCGTGATACGGCTTCGTCAAGGCGTCTTTTGAGGAGTTCATCTGCCGCGTCTCCTCGAACAGGCATTTTGAGAAATAATGTTTTCGCCTCCACTGTAAGCGTTGCGGGTTTTATTTCTTTGGCCGCCATATTCTTGGCAATAAACCTCTCAGGATATCCGTTCTCGCGGAGTTATTCGTGGATTTTCGTGAGTTCCTCTTCCTCTTTTATATTACTCATATGTGAGGCACGCGGTAGACAACGACTTCAAGTCATGGGTAAGGAAGAAGGATAGTCAGTCACCGGATCAATTTGTTTATTATCCTGAGCTTTCGAAATCTTAGTGAAATTTATCGTCAGAGATAAGAAATAGCAACAAAAGAGGGGCTAGTTATAATGTGTGCATACAAATTAACTGTAAAGGCTCACCAGGTCGTGAGGCTTCAGAAACCGCAATGAAAAGGGGGTCGGGTGGGAGCAATTATAGAGATTTACGTTGATTAACCGTCAGCAATTTTAACGTTCATCAAGGCATCAACTGTTTCTTCGATCTGACGATGGACTCCTGCAAGAGTTCGAAAGCTCGGAATGATAAACAAATTGATATGTTGTTCGACCATTCTTCTTACTGACCCATGCAAATACCTGGGACATGAACGTTCTCCTTCACTAGAAGTTGTTGTAACAGTGACATCCTAACAGAAGTCATGTTGATTACAGTGCTCAATCTGTGTTTCAGTCAGCTGATGCATATGAGGGAAATTAGGGAGTGAGGCCGGTACCAATGTAACTACGAGCATTGCTCATTCTGACGTAGTCTAAGGAATTGTGATGCGCTATAATTCGGTACTCAGAAACCGGCCAACTGGCATTACAGCCGGATCTTACTTTGGGCATGACCTGCTGTTCATTCCGGATCGTGTGTGGCATGTGTAAACGCAGTTTCAATTAGTTAGCCGACAACAGCCAGTCATATCCGATCCACCACCCTCCGATGCTCGAATTCACGACCTGCTGGGCAAAAGTCCAACGTTCTTGACAATCGTTGTAGAGCCGCTTACAGAATTCACTCTTCCAGCTCTGCCTTGGTGCAGCTGCAGATTAACATTACCGAGATGTTTAGTCTTCCTTGTCCTTGTCGGTACTGTCCATCAGCCCCTGAGGGGATTCCAAAGTGAGCTTTAAGGCATAGGGCAACGAGTGATTTGCGTTAACGATCGGAAAGCGCTTATCAGATAAGAGAATTTTAAATGTTTCAACCACTATCCCCAAATTCACCTCTGACCGTATTAATTTTCTTGCTACTTGAAAGGGGCAGGTGATTATCGTCTTGCCGTGAAAATCTGCTTCAACGAAAAACTAGTTCATGCAAGGCTTACCTATACGCCCTCTCGTGATGAGCGCCATGCTGCGTTAGTCAATAGTTAAATTTGCCTATTGGAAGCCCCATTGGGCGGCGTATATTTTTTTTCGTTGTTTTGTTGCGTTTTTTTACTTTCCCATTACTCCTCCTCCTCCTCCTGTGGTAGTTTCCGCGATTTTTTACGCGACCTGCGACTTTTATGTTTGTTATTTGTTGGTTCTCATCTTTAATTCGGCGGTGAGTTAACAGGTCTTATTTCCACTCACAGGTGGACACTCAAGCTCTGGAAGTCAATCTCCGAGAGCCAGTCGCCTTTATCAATCCTTCCGACCTCAGAAACCAACGTTACTGAAGGAGTAGGTTATATTGTCTCTTCTGCCATCCAAAGTATTTAGAGTACGATTCTTAGGTAGAATCTCCAAAGAAATATAGGCCTTAATCAGGAGAGATGTTTGAGAATAAGACTACTTGCTGGCTGAGACTCGTCTGTCAATCTTTAGAGACAGCTCATAGTTTTCATTATATGCAGCTCTTTGCCTTGTGCGTAGCCTGCTAATACCGACTATCGAGCTACATCGGACCAACCAACTATGAGGCTCATGCGGCCTGCATCTGAATCCCGTCTTCGTCGGCTGCAGCGATAATTAGTCGCCCCGATTGTTCCACGCCGTGACTGGCTCCTGTCGAGATATTTCGCAAAACCTGCTAGAGGCTGGCAAGTTGGTGCGGCGGTTAACTGTACAGTCGGTAGACATCCATACTTCTTATATCGGCCTTGGCAGGTTATACTCTCCTCAGCCCAGAGTTTTAATGGCGTCGAATTTGAATGTGTTGTATCTGCGCAGCATAGTTTTCTCCTCCTGCCTTTGGTTCCAACCTTCGTAAGGCCAGCTGATGCGTATGCCCTGTTTTTGTAGCTGTCGCCCGGTTCGCCAATACACACATTCCATACCTGCACAGAAGTAGACAATCGGGGCTGCCAAATGTTTCCGCGGTAAAAGAAAACGACCTTTTAGGGTCTCAAGATGAGTCGGTGAAACTACTGCCCGAAACGTTAAACATCTAGTACACCTCCCCCCCCCATTGATAGCTCTGGTGGTGCGTCCGACGCGCGGTATCGACTGCCATGTCCGGTGAAGTAGTCGAGACAATCCAATTACTCCTACGAGACAAATACGATGCAAGGGAAAATCGTAGCGGAGACGTCTGAATCCTTCAACTCTTAAAGCTCCTTCAAAATGCGTACTTGACTGGTCTTCAGACAACACAGACCGAAGTTCTGGGCTCGGTTATTGAACAACTCCTTCGTCGTAATCGAGCGGGATCAGATGTTGACATTTAAAGAATATCTAAACGCCTTCTTCATGGACATTCAATTAACGGTGGACAAATAAGAAAACAATTAGCCAGTCTTTCTGTATGTCATTTTCTGCGAAGGTGGTGATGGCCTTAACTACAAAAGTACTCAGGATAACGACCAACACTATGCAAGTTCTGAACTTATAAAGCAACCACCCGATTAATCAGAAACGTGGCTGGATAAGAGTGCTATACCGGCACGTTGAGACGCATTGTAGCGATTTGGAAGACACAGTTACTGAATTGCAATATCTTCGACGACAACTGAGATTAAATAATTAACGGCACACTTTGTCAACCAGTGCATACCCAAACGCGAAAAGAAATCAGATTCAATCGACCTTACAGTTTGGCGAATTCTTTCATACGTGAAGAATGTATCAGAAACAGTCAGCCGCCTTCTCACCCCGCTTGGAGTTCGAGTTGCACACAGGCCAGGAGCAATCATCAGGCGCCGGGTGATGAGGCCGAAAGACCCACTGTCGCAGCAGGAAGCGACTGGAGTCATTTACCGGATCTGGTGCAGTTGTGAACAAGACAACTACCTTGCAGAAACCGGGAGATTACTGCGGATGCGAATGGCCCAGCACACAGCAGTGGTGCGGAGACAAGACACTTACTCCCAGGTTGCAGCTCACTTGACGGGACCCGGTCATATTTTTAAGTTGTAGGAGGTTGAAATTTTCACATATGCTGAGAAGCTAAAAAAGCGGTGGTCAAGAGGAAAAGGGTTAAGTGCTTCTAGTCTGCATTTGTAAGATAAGGACTTAAGGCCGTTTACAACTTTTTTTGCCCTCCTTAAGGCTCTCCAACAGCTGGTAGTCTTTCTTCAATCAGGTATGCCACGCATGAACTCCATATTCGAGAGGTGAACTGTTAAATCTGCCGTAGATTTTGCCAAATATTTCTTTATCGATGTCGACAAAAAATCCCTTAATGGCAAACAACACTGTTCTTCCTATTGGGGGCCCTAACACACTGCAAAGACGGTACCAGGGTGGCGTAATAGCGATTCCCAGGTTTTTTTGTTCGGATTTGCCCGATCTTTTATAGAGTATGAGAACCCGGAATGCTTCAGCCAACCATTGCTGTCTAAAAATGTTCCTTGCGTATGATTAATCAGTCGTGAGCATAGATTAATAAAGCGGGAGATTTATTGCACTTGTTGACTTTTAGTGTTTCTTAAAAAGTTGCAATTCCCTGTCTTCCATTCTCATCTCTTCCCATTTTCCACTTTTGCGTAGGCTTCGGAGGCAGACGAAGAGGTTCGATTGAGGGAAGATCGTGACTCCAATTTAAAGACAAAGCTTGCCAGCATGCAGCGGAAGCTAATTAATAAAAATCTAAAACTTGAATTCCTCTTGCATGACGACACAAATAACGACACACCGGACATTAAACCTGTGAGTCCTTTCCTCATCCTCGTGTTATCCTCTTAAATACGGCTGTAAGCCGTTATTTATTTGATCGTGTTCAGGACCCTGACTAGAACGTGGAATGGGGGCCCAAGCTGTATGAGCTGGGATTTGTGGCGCTGCTTCTATTGGAAGTTGGTGGTACGCGTGTATGCAGACTAAGGCACCAGTCGTCCGCAGTCTTCATGGCACTCTCGCTCCGTTGGATCTGATTTAAGCAAAGAGGCTCTGGCCGTTTGCGTTGGATCCCTTCTCTGGCTTTTTTGACTGCCTTGACATCGGGCTCCAATGAGTGAAGGTCGAGAGAGTGTGTGTGATAGTTGCAACGCGATTCTGCAATCACTTAGAACTAATCCACTCGTTATTCACCATCCCCGCTCCTCCTTAGAATTGATGTTTGAACTGCCAGAGTTGCTTAGTAAAATTAAGTTTTTAGTGTAGAAAAAGCCTGCTCATGGAAACAAAACGACTGGATAAAGCACCCCAAGTAGAATTACGTTTGAAAGTTCTCATTTTGTGAAAGTTTTGGATACATTTGCTTGAATTTTGCACGCACGGTGATGTACGGGTGTTACCTAACAGTCCGAAGTTCGGGTGTGTATTCCAGCATGACTTCATGAGAATTGCTAATTATTTCTTCCGGTTTTACCTTGTTTGACATACGCTGGACTAAGGCAACCGGATTTTAGCTGAATTGCGCCGATTGGGACGTCACAGGAGTAAGATATTTTCTGAGTTCCGATGTGGACATGCATGTCGGTGACTAATAACCTTAAATGGACCTGTTAGTTGCACACATAAAGGAACAATTGTGTGTACATTATAAGGCATTTCCTTCCGTAAATTTTCCTTTTAATTAGTTCTGGTGTTCGAATACGACGAGGTTTAGGTCGTCCTTGAAATAATGGTGAACACTGCGCTTTTCAGCGTTTTAGTGCATTTGTCTGCTTCTAATGAACGCAAAACAAAATAATTTATTCTCTGAGGAAGGATAAGTAAAACTTTGCTGCCCTCTATTTAGGTTTACTTACAGAAGAGGTTTTGAAGCGTAGCGTTTAATAGCATAGCCAGTTCCTTAGCTATCAAGAAACGTTGTATCTGATCCAAGTTGGCCTACTTTTATCTTCAAAACACTTATGTAAACTGAAGTTTTTTTTCTCTTAAACAGTATTTTGTGCCTCAGACCAATTCATTGAACAAAATTACCAACTTCATATATGTGTGTTAAACTATCCCCTCGAATTTCAATCTTGACATTTCATTATGTACGCAATATACTGTACATGTCAGCTGGGACCTACACTCCCATACCACCGCAGCGCATTTCATACTATACAAAACTTTGACCCACTTGTCTCTATCAGGATGTGGTTGTGGTCATGCAGTGGAGGGATGTCAACGGAAAGGTAAGCTCGATCCCCCTAGATCTATCCCTTCTCGTTATTGGTAACTCAACTTTTTAAGGTCGTGTCAACCGAAAAATCTTAGTTCAGGTCCTTCAGCAGGACTTGAGGGCAGGTCTACTTTCAGAGAATCTCATACCCCAGTGTTGGACTTATAAATGATGCTGGGTCTGCGTTTAGCGTCCTATTGTTTGCGGACACTCCTTGAATGAACCTTTTGCCCCTCGTATTATTTTTCTGCCTTGCAGGCGAGAACCGTCGAAGCGGTAACTGTTGACCTCTGCCGCGACTCAAACAACCTTCGCACGCTTGCCGTCCTGGGACCTGCTTCGGTTGAAGCACGGTTTAGAGCGTTGAAGAAGAAGAAGAAAGCGGCTTCTTTGTACTGCGTCATCTGTCAAGTAAGTACTCTCATATTAGCCCTCAGCTCGTCTCTGAACAGGCAGATAACTGAGAAGAAGAAGAAGAAAAAGAAGAAAAAGACTCGATCGCTAGGGCTCGCATGTTCGCTTGTATAGACAGATAACTGTTTAACTTGCCACGCTGCCTCAGTTCTGCTTCGGTGGCACTGCGACGGAGACATGTCTGTCTCTTTCTTATCAGTTAGGACGGATCTTTGTTGTGTACTGTTGGCCAATACAAACGCGCATTAGCTAGGATGCAGCCTGATCTTTTAGAACCTTTTTAATGTGTACTTTTATGTCAGTCCTCGTATGCTTTCTGTTTTGTCAACAGACAAAGAAGGTACCTAAGTCTTGTTCTAATAGTATTCCGGGTGTAACGCGTCCGTCTCCGTGTCAGGACGGGTCTGATGTGCATTCTTGCCCTATACTAAACATTAATACTGCTCTATTCGATGTTTCTTGAATAATTAGACTTAGTATGCTGCATCGATAAATCTGTACGTGTAGAGCCGCAGCTGTTGTGGAGGACCACTATTTTACTTAATATTTTGGACCCCACGGTGGAGTGTAGTCTCTTCTAAGGGCTGATTACCTTCCGTGTGGAAGAGGCCTGTTTAAGTCGTTTAATGGAGCGGTCTCTGAGCAGGTAAAGGGAATACATATGGGTATGCCGATTTCAGGTTTTGTAACCGAAGCGATTCTAGAACCATTAATGTCACTGCTCTTCTGACAGCACGGTAGGTGGATGATGCGTTCATCGTCGTCGAACGTTATCAGATGCTTACGTTCAGAAATCGTTTTAACCACGTCTTTTCGGATATACAATTGACGAGGAAGAAAACCGCCAGCTGGCCTTCCTTGATGTCCTCGTCTACCGCAAAAATTGTGGGGACCTAAAAAAGAAAACTTTTACGAAAGCCATAAATATGCTGCAAGTATTTAACTTCAACAGGAACCACCCAATCAGCCACAAACGCTGTTGCGTAAGCACATTTATTGGCTTGTTGAGACAAAACGAAATTGTCCAACTGCAATATTTTCGTCGAATGCTGTGAGAACTGGCTACCCGCGAGACTTCGCCAAACTTTGCATGCGCAAATTTTGGCGAGCGATTCCGTAGGTCTAACATGTCTCGGTGGTAGTTGGTCGCTTTCTGGCACAAATTGGAGTTGCAGTCGCATACAAGTCGAAGGCAACCATTCTGCTCTAGATAATGAAACCAAAAAATGTCATTGCCGTGGCAAGAAACATCGGAAAGCTGCGTTCTGATCTGTTGCAGTTGTGGACAAAGCAACTACGTCGGAAATACTGGAAGACGTTGCTGGAGCGGTTTACCGAACACGCAGCAGCAGCCCGGCGAAATGACGCTGATTTTCAAGTCTCGGTTCATTTGACGAGGATGGGCACACATTCAAAACTGATGATGCCGAAATTCTCGTTAGAATTGGTATTCGTGTGAGGCTCAGTTTGGCCAAAACTATAACCCACTCGGGGGTTTGCGGGCAAACGCGTCATCTAACGCCAGGGTCAGGGAGCCAGATGGTCGAGCGAGCATCACATGCAAGTCTAGCACGTGTGATGAAAGTTCAGCAGGCCACGACCCACACGTCAACCATCAAGCAATTAGCGCACAAGCGTGCAATTTTGCTCGATAGGGCAAACCGTTACTTGTCGTAGGTATGCAGGAGCATAGTGAGTATATTCTATAAATACCACACCTTCCTGTGTATGAATAGCCCCCTTCTGCTGCTGTCTCTGAAGCTGAGTGTATATGAAATTTATTTTGGATACCTCGAGTGCAAGCTTAAACGCCAATGATGTTCAAATTTATTCTGCAAGTTAGAAAGTTTTTAAACCACGAAGATACTCTTACTTCAAGTATGCACTTGTTAGAAGACCGAATTTCGTACCAAATATTCAAAAGACCGGTTATTTTGGTACCTGCCTTGTATTAAATATATGTGAATTGATGAAGGTATTGACAATAGGTGACACGAATCCACACTACTTCTGTAGCCATTTTGTAAAGATTATGCATTTTGCAGGCGGTCAAAAAGAAGCTCTTTCTAAAGCTGGTATCTTGCGGTGACTGAAATATCTTAAGATTAGTTTGAACACTAATCAATACTACAGTTCTACTTCAATCATTATTTGGTATCGAAAACACTCTTCAGCCTTCCGGTTACCATGTCATAGAATAGCGAATCTATTGAAGAAACAACCAATAGCATGTTTGAATATATGTAGAAGAATAAGAAGAAGAATGAAAAATGGTAGCACAGTAAGTTGGTGCTCATTTCAGGTCATCAGAAGCTTGTTTTCTATAAATTTGAATGCGGTTTTGGTCATGATGTTGTCCGACACCGTTTTTTTCGGGCCAACATGGCCATGGACACTTATAATGTGTGGGTCAGTTTTTTTAAATGGCATGCACCAGATCGTGAGGTCGCTGAAAACTTGAACCTGCCTGCGTCTGTTTCCTTAAATGTGTAGCATGGTAAAATGATCCTGAAGTGCTCATGGTCACCAATACGACTGTTTAATTCTTTATCGCCCCTGCTGCCTTAAATGTATCGACCTGGTTAACCGTCTCTCTTTACCCCTCTACTATTTGACTAATCCTTATTAAGTTTTCTGCGGACGAGGTCATTTTCCGAGCAGCCATGAATGTTTCGTCCACTCAAATTCTTGTATCACCTTTTAGGAGGATGTGATGGAAGGCTCGGAACACGGTCTGGTAGTTGGTGCACTTGCCGCTCGCTCCAGTGTGGTCTCCATGCCCCCACCCTGTGCTCGTGCTGTATTCTCCGAGTCTGAAAATACCACTAGTCCTAACTACTACACCAGTGCCGACAACGCATGTGTAAGCAATCCTCTGTCTCTCCACTCTCTTTTGATTTCAGGCTTAACGGCTTTAAGACTGGTCGTCTTCAAATAACTGTGTCAAGTGCTAAAATCGAAGGAGTTTCCATCCTTTGAGACGCCATTCTTAGAGGCATTTGCAGCTAGTTCGGGTTCAATGTTTTGCTGTATTTAGTATGTCCCCCGATTGTATGGGTGAAATAGGGGCAGACAGGATATAGAGAACTCATGGCGTGAAGCGGGCGTTTGTAGCTTAGCGGTAGAGCATTAGCCTCCGGCAAAGGCTTTCTCTGATGCGCGGGTTCAAATCCCGCCAAACGCCTAGAGTTTTTCACACTTGGGTCAACTCAAAATATAGAGAACAGTTTACTGCAACAGTCTCGGTTTGTACATCATTTATCTGTGTGTGTCTCGAGTTCTGTCCGTGGACAGCAATTCGTCTGCGTTTGCGTACTCGTTCGCAGCCAGTCCTCTCTGTCGACAGCCCGTTCTCTTCGTAGGCAGTAGATCCTCTCTCTGGGGTGCAGGTCCTCTCTCTGGACAGCAGGTCCTCTCTCTGATTAGAAAGTCCTCTCTTTGGACCGCAACTCCAAAGCAAAGGAGGGCAGTTCTTTGAGGAACGACAACAAATATTATTGTGTAAATTTTTGATGCTGCTTCCCCATTTCTTTGTCATCGTCAGGCTTGCAGTAAGTTTTTAGAAAAGGTAGACTTTTGCACGTGCCCGAAACAATTTGGTATTGCCTAGTTATTCTTGCCAATAGCTGTATCTGTGGATTTACATCTCGTCCGGATTGGCTGTTGCCATTTCCATGTTTTATACATGACATCCAATTTGGTGTGTCGATTAATATACTCATCATATCAGTGAATGGCCTCCAAGCTTTCTCAATTTTTCTTTGATGGGGAGAACCTAAAAATGGAAATGTGGTCCCATGCAAATGTTTCCCTAGTTTCCGGTGTATACATGATAGTTAGAGATTAGTCGTCTCGTCTCTTTAGTGCCAAATGATGTTCGTGTAGGTGTGCCGAAGACGACTTTTCTGTTTGAATAGAATACTTTATATTGCAACTACCACTGACAATCTTGTAAACGACTTCTTTTCTATCCAACTAACTTATCGTATTCTCGCGGTGTACAAGCTGGTTTCATGCGTAGTCGTTTTTTGTGAACCACGTGGATTTGGTGCTTCTTAAGATGTCTTTCAAAGGGTCCAGACTCGTTCTTAATGTACGGCAGTGGACTCCGGATGAGATAGATCTAGTTCATTATCCCATCGGCCAATGCACCGATGCATAAACTCTCAGGGATAACCATCTCGGCTAAACAGCTTGAACAGATAATTAACTTCGATTTTGGGAAGTTCGGCGTCAGAACAGTGAGTGTTTGTTCGATTGAGTAGGTTTTTAACAATACTTCACTTGTAAGCGGCAGGATGGTTACTTTTCTAGTGCAGAACAACTTCCACATACGCTTTTGCGGTAAACATGTGTAATGTCCCCTCAGTTTTTCTCTGTACGACGACTTTAAGAACCGAGAGTTTGTTGTTAACTTCTATTTCGAGCTTAGAGGTGATTCCTGTTATCGCTTAGTTAATTAGTTTGTGCTGTGTTTCCTGTAGGTCTTTTTAGCAGTGGCACACGTGTCATCAACATAGCATGCGCACAACTTGAAACTAGTTAGTGACAGGGTCGTAGCCTTCAATTTTGCATCGTGACTTAACCATTAAACCCGAGATGGGCGAACCATAGGCTCCCTTTAGCTATTGGTAGTCTTCTTGCGCGAATGAAAGGTACGTTCAATTCATCACATTTTACTGGGGGAAATGTGTGTATACCTTTGAACTCACTATTCGTTGACATGCACGCTGTGCTATAAAAATAATCAGTAATGTAAAATTACATAAGAGAGAGAGTGTGTGGCGTGTGTGCCCAAATTTTATGGAAAAAATGCACGAAACATTTTCTATTGCACTCATTTGGTAGAAAATTACGCCTTCCTTAAATTTATACTTGAATAAAGTGTATCCTTCGCTTTAAAAAGTTTAGAAATGGCCGAATAACTTTGAAACCTACTGACTGCTACTTCTGAACTCAGAGTTTACAAACTGCGCGCTGTATGCATCCTGTTTAGGGAAAAGTGCGTTCTTGCCTATGGTTTGCAGAAAAAAGTCTCATAGTCCTCATGAAATCTTGCAATATATCTGAATCATGCCGCATAGGCAGCATTAATAAATTGACGGATGCGATGTATTATGCACGAACACCTAACAAGGTTCTGTTAAAGAAGGTATTTCACAATATCTGGTGGACCCTTTGCACCGACCACTAACGGAACTAACTTGTCGAGTTGAGCCTTGTATCTCATTCTCTGAACCCGCTAATAGCGCGTTCATCTGCCCATATTAATGCCTCCTGAGCTTAACTGGCGCGATAACGAGCTCGTGGCTCAAGGATTAGAGCGTCGGACTTCTGATCAACTCATCACGCACTCGAGCCTCGGGTGGTGCGCCATCTCTAGTCAAATATGACTGATTGATGACGGCTACTGATCCAGAAATAATCATTCTGATGAAGTGGATCTGAAAAAAAGCAAAGGGAGACCGGAATGGCCATTTCTGGCTTCTTTGTCATCGTCAGCTAGTCATACCTAATCTCAAGGGTTAGAACACCCGAGAGTTGAACCCGGGATCTTTGGTCATTGAGTTCAATACTCTACCACGGCACCACGGGCTCCTTTATTTGTCGGTTGTGATCGGGAATATGATGAATATATGTGCTTCGCCGATGTTGTGAAGGAGAAATGAAGTTCCGCTTTGCCCAGGAGCTCATAACGTGAATCCGTCAGACCGTAAAATGACCATTTCGATCTCCCTTCGCTTTGTCGGATCCATTTTATTATATCGTCATAGTTACTATGTGACGGTCTGGTGGGTTCACTTTGTGAGCTCCTGGGCAAAGCGGAACTTAATTGTTCCTCCACTTCATCGGCGAAGCACATATATTCAATCATTCTAAGATCTTTTAAACTTCAAAACACGTCTGCTTAGTATTCGCGACGGTTTGACCTTCCTAATTGGAGGATATATAAGCCTAGTGCTTTTTCTTTAAATCCAAATGGACCTCAAGCGAGAACTCTACTGCATTTGGGCTTGACGAACTATTCAGTTGGGAACCAACCCCTTTGCATCGATAAAACAGTTTTCTTGTAGCCTTGATTTTACGTTTTTTGTTAATCTCCTCCTACTTTTATGCACCACCCAGGTTGATCGTAATTTGGCGGCTATTGCGACGTCAACGGTCGCCGCATTGGTTGGCAACGAACGGATGCTGGATGATATCTACCTATTCGGGAAGCTAACGCGGATGAGAAAAGCGTACGAGTCAGCGCCTGCCCCATGCGCGGCAGGACGAGGTACGGTCCTCTATCACTCCCTGTTTACGCAGAAATTTCTTTCTCACCCTACCCTCCGTTTTGACGAGTTTTTTATGGCTTCAGTTGGTTACTTTGTGTTGCGGGGAGGGTCATTCAGATGCCGTCTTACTTTGCCCGAGGATGCCGCAGAGTAGGGCTCATCCTCGACTTTCCCCCTGCAGTCACAAAGCTCCTGAGGGGTGCACTGAAATTCGGAAAAACTGTTTACATTAGGAAAGGTTGCGTACCTCCATTGGTGGGGTTTAAAAATAGATAATCATGCAGCATTATTCTAGGATATTCTAGACCCGCGAGGATGGCAGTTATTGAATGCCAGAAAGAACAGAATTTGGAAGTCTACAACGACTAGGTTATAGGATGCCATCCTGTCTCCCTCTAAACAAATTATTCAAGTATGGTTCCAATGCTGATTATCTCAAGATGCGCCAGTCACGTCGGACTGTGGGCTTTTTAATGAGCTTCGTACTGACCGCCTGTAAAAAAGCCTACTCTGTAACTAATGTGCTTTTTTCTTTCAGTTCCAATCTCCACAGAAATATAAATATATTTTATTGAAAGCCTGCGTAAAAATATGCATGTTGGTTCAGGGTTTGTAGTAAATTACATCTTATTTGATGTTTATGCTCGACGATGGGATATCTTTCATTTTTTTGAAAGTAAGTTATTGTGACCTTGCTTGAACCCCTGAAATACCGCCCAATAACTGTCTGTATACTTATAGCAAACTTTTAGTAGCCATACGTGACACAGGAAACTTGTTTCTTTTCCTTAGATGAAAAGTATACGGCTTGGGCTGCTTAAACTCTAAACACAAATTTTACTTCAGATCGGGCTATGAAGATTCCGCAGTGGGAGCTACGCGAGCCCACAACATTCGGCGCGGATAACAACACGTTGGCCGCGGTCTCCTGGTTCCCGCGTCCCCTCGTCGCCAGTCGCGATCCAATCGGCGAGGAGGGCACCTTCATCGCCTTCTGTGGACACATGATGCATGCTGACTGCAAAGAGAAGCTCCCGTTCGTGATTTTATATTCTTCATTTTCCACCTGCATTTTGGTTTGCAACTCACGTTTGACCCCCTTTGTCTGTTTTTAAGGCCATGCTCTAAGTTCGTGTGTCCCGTCTGCCATGCCCTCTCCAACCTCGATCTTCCCCTCTTCGGCCGCGTCACAGACGGTCTCAGTCCAGTCTGGCTGTCTCGCCAGTTGGGAGTCGATCAGAGCAGCTACGATCTGACCTCCTGGTTGAAGCGACTTCAGAGTTGGTTGGATGAACGACAGCGGTTGGCACCTGCTTGCACTGCAACTAATCGGCATTTATGTCTGTTGCCTAATGAAAGCGAACTCGATGGGAAGCCTGCAATAGCCAGTGTCTTGTGTCCCTCTTTTTGCACTTCCGGCTATCAAGTAGTTCGGCATACCTTTCGGTCTCCTCCGGCCGATGCAAATGTAAGTGGCCGACTTGCATTTCCTGCTCTCCCTTCATCATTCACTTTTAACAGGTGCCTATTATGAACAGTAGCCACCTGCAGTAGTATTTTATCTGCTTTTATTAAGAAGTCTTGAATTCTGTTCACAAGATATCTCGTTATCCCTAACTCGGAGGCTGCCAACAAACTGCAGTGAGTCCATCTGGAGATAATCGTCAGTCTTTTTATCGTCGTTTAAATCCGGTACGTTTCCTAGAAACAGCTGACGCTGAAATTTTTCTTTACCAATCTTTTTCGTGACAGAATTTGCCTGGCTCACTTAATGAGCTATATCGTCTCATTGACTTGGCCAAGTTCAACGTAAGCAAGCAGCGGCGTGATAGAAGGCTTGTAAGGCGATCCCAACTGCGCGCCTTCCTTGCTGAAGTTCTTCAAACTTGCAAAACAGTCTTCGCCGGACAGGAAACGCGTGACACACCTAAATCAGCCAACCGAAACGCCCCGAAACTGTGCACATCACTGCCGGTGGAACCTCCGCCGAACTCTACCTACCTATGGGTTCTTGTTCATCAGCTGACTGTGCTGAGTTATCCCTCTGTATGGGACCCTTTTTGCCGGCCTGCGTTTCTTAAAAGTACGTTCGTACATGCACCTGGTTTCTTTCATTCTTAGTCTGTGCGTCCCGTAACCGATCGATGAGCGCCCATTTACCAGACATAGTCATTCTAGTCGCTATTGTCTTTTTCGAAAATTGAGGCAAATTTCCGCATCCCAGGTACGTGTGTAGATAGAGAAGTAGAAAGCATTGCGATCACCAGAATAATACTTTTACTTGTCTGAGCATTCGGGCTCCCTCTAGAGTCCATCGTCAGAGGCGTACACGAAAATCAAGCAAGAGTTATAGAACGCAGGCACCAATCAGCCGACTTGGTGGGAGGGAACAGTCAACAGATAAGGCAATCGTCCCGCAGATACCTGCGCAGCGCGATGTATGCCGGCGCCAAATCGATAAATCGAGGCCCAGGCTTCGATCAGTTCGTGGCCTGTTTTTTTCTAGCGTGCGCGATTACCCTCGCAGCTGCAAAATTAAACTCGTGACCGGTCTCGTAGATATGGGCGGTCACTTGCGATGATGCACCACCCAGTCGTACCGCTCGCTTATGTTCGCGTATGCGCGAACCAAGCATACGCCCTGTCTGTCTTGTGTAGTTTCGGGGACAATATTGAATGGTATGCGATACACGACGCCTGACTGCTCATTGGGAGTTAAACAGTCCTTGATTCGCATAATTCGGCTGCGAATAGTAGCCTTGGGACGGTGTGCAATTCCGACGCCTAGTCCCGCAGCAATGCGTTCGGTCGCTTCCAATACCTCCTTAATGTATGGTATGCCATATCCTACGGGTTGGTCCTGGTTGGGTCTTCGGAGGGCGAGCACGTAGGCATCGGCTTATGAAAGCCTTAGGATAGCCATTCCGCATCAACTAGTCGCAGACATGTCGCAGGCCTCACGTGCCTTTTCTTCCGGATTACTGCAATGAGTCTGGATTCTCTTGAAGAGTTTTTTACGCAGTTTCTTTTATGAGCCACCGGATGGTTGCTGTGGAACTTAAGAAGCTGTATTGTGTTCGTCGCCTTTCTGTAAACCGTTGGTTCAATCTTGCCGTTGGAATTTCGCATGACGAGTACATCGAGGAAATGAAGTTGCTGATCCTTTTCTTCTTCCCTCGTGAATTTTATGTCTGGGAAGATGGAGTTTAAAAGTTCATGGAAATTCTGCAGCATGTTACTTTTGACGATAACTAACGTCTCGTCAACGTAACGGCGCCAAGAGACCATAACGGTTGATTTATCCCTGCGTCCTATAACTGTTGCTTGTTTTTCGTGTACGCCTTTTACCTCTGACGATGGAGTCTAGAAGGAACCCGAAAGGTCAGACAAGTAAAAGTATGATTCCGGTGATCGCAACGCCTTCTTCTTTTTCGACAATGTTCATCTGCCTATAATAATAGTTGCTGTGTGCCTGCAGGCGGAGCTCAAGATTGAGCGTCACGGCACACACACTAGGACGAGCGTGTTCCGCAATAGATCTGTTAGCGCCCCTCCGCTATTTTGTTTTGCAACTGCCACTTTATATGCTATTATGGCTCAGGTATGCTGGATGGACAGACCATGTTCTGCCACGCGTTGGTGTGAACACTCAGCCAGCCTAGCCCCTGCGAAGCCGTGTCTTACTCGTTCCCTACTCGTTTCTCTCACCTGTTCCTATCCGACCAAACTACTAAATATAATATTTTGATCGCCACAAACTCTCTGATCATATTTTACTCACATCATCTCCATACAACTGATTCCAACACATAACTTTGATCGTTTATCTCTCTCTCTTTTTTCTCCTCAAGTGACACCGTTCTTGTCCAGCCACCCTGTTATAACGGGTGACCCAAAAACTTTGAGTCAGACGCTGGGTGAGTTATATCGTGGACTCCTTGATTGTCTCTCCTCACTTCTCGACTTTGCCGAGGTTTTCGGCCTTGGCATGCATGACTTCCGGAGCAAATGCACAGTAGATAAGGATACCATAGAGCGGCCTGCTCCGGTTGACCGTTTTTCCCAATCGGTGAATAATTTCAGATTCGGTGTAGCACGGACTAGACAACTCGGTATGCTTGCCGTCTGGTTAGCTGCTTGCGAATGGCGCGCCGTGCGGCATACTGTGGCCTATACGCTGGTGGTGTGGGAACGGGTAAGTGGGGCAGCCGTGAACCCCTCGGCCATTGGGCCATTGTTTTTTTAATGATTTCTCTCCGACTTGGAAATTTCTCTTCTTGTTCCGTTTCCCAGAATCTCCGCCGTCAAGGTCCCGCTGTTAACTTCATCAACGGAGGCCTGAGTGAGCGCCATAGGACGAGTCTTGGCTACCTGTTGCGAGCCGCTTTCCAAGCTCACGCCCGTTTGGCACCTGTTCCGCGTGGGTGTTTCCCTACTTGTCTGAAGTCTGACGGCGATGCTGGTCAGCACGCTCGCGCTGAGTGCTGGCCTCAGCGTCGTGATGACCCAGAATGGTGGTGGTGGCATTCATACTTCTCTCCTGCCGTGTCTGGTGCTACCCATATGGGTGGGTTTTTATTTTTTGTGTATTATAAAGTAAGAAACTTTTCCTTTATTTAAAAACTTCTCTTTGAGCGTTCGCCTCAACTTAAGCTGCTGTTGTAGGTTGTTGTCGGGATAGTGCCGCAAAACCGGACGATTTGCTTGAACCCGTTAGTAGGCTCGCCGTGTCGGAGGATGCTGTTCGTCTGTGGAGCCTGCTATTGCCTGGTCCTCCTGCTGAGAGTGCTTCTAGTACGTCCGAGACCACCGAGGGCATCGTATCCACCACGGAGGGAGCGGATTACTCACTCTCCGCTGGCTCATCATCCCTAACTTCTTCAATGAAGGGTGGCGTTTGCAGGCGTACCAATCCTTATCAGTCAGTCAGTGTCTTGTGGGAGGTTGGTCCTTTTGAGATATTATGTCTGGCAATGTACTCTCTGTTTTTAGTTTGTTCTTTAAAGAAGGCTAAAAATTGCATTACAGACCTGGAGCTTACCATTCCTCACTAATACCCTCTCAACCGGGAATCATTGGTCAAGATCTGCTATTTTATAGATTGGATACAATTAACGCTTACCTTAAATACTTGCCGTCGAAACTACCGATCGTCCATCACTTCTCCACGTTTTCTGGTCCCTATTGGACTTCGTCGGCATGGGCGTTGAAAACTGTGGGGCATGTGCCGTTCCCTTGATTACTCAACTTATAGAAAGGCCCCTGGGTGCAACTCCACGCCGCTGTGATGAAAACGCATGCCGTGGCTATCGATTTTTCACTATGGCTGATTGGTCCCTGTTGCTGACGCCTGCTCATGGAGCAGACTGAATAAATAGCCCGTAGCCTTTTTGTAAGAGGAATTTGCTTGACTGACCATGACTTGCTTTGACTTGCTCTGTAGGAATACACTTCTCTCTCGCTCTCTCTCTCTCTCTCTCTCTTCTATTCTTCTCTTGTGCTGGCGTTCTGGACAACAGTCGGGCTTTCTCACAGTCTGCTCTAATTAAAAGTGCCGGGTGTGGATCATCACATAAACAATGACAGAACTGGACTTTCCGCGAGGACCTGGCTTATGATGAAGTCGCCCTTTTCTGACATTGTCTTCGTCGGCTCATACTGTAACTTCGTCGGACTGGGCTATTCAAGTGGAGGAGGCTGCGCTATTTGGCGTGATTTTCTTCATGCAGCTCGGCTGGAGTATTTGCTGGTGCATACGGGTTGATTATGCATTGTGCTCGGTCTACAATGCCTTCGCTCAGGGGGCTCTGTGGAGTAGCCAACCTTGTCGACGTTGAGGCTTCCTCAGCTCCTGTCGGAATGCAAAATTGATCTGTGCACTATTCCAGCAAACTTTTCGTGTCCACTGGCACGCTATCTACGCTTATGACCATTTGGCAGTTATCCTGAAAGCAAGTTTTTGGCTCGACGTCAGACAGTCACGAGAGGCGAATGCTTTAGCGTTACAAGGTGCACTCAGAGTTGGGCTACTACAGGCTCTACCGAGCATTGTTCTCCCTCGTCGTATTGCTTTAATTAGGTTTGATACTTTTAGCCTGTAAATGAGAAGATGCATTGGCCAGAAGAAAGTTTTAGTATGTGGCTAACGTTTTGGGCCGTTGTTTCGTGGAATCATCTTGTAGTAACTTGAAAGTCATGCGAACAGTCCTCAGTATGTGCTGCTTTTTGTCCTTTTTATAGCTTGGCAATGCTAATGAAAATCGCCTGTAGTAAGAGTTTGGAGGTTTATGAAACTTAAATCTTTTTGTGATAGCCGTCGATCTAACTGTTCTACGTAGAGGTTTGCTCGTACGGGTCTGTGGTATTGTGTGCTCTGGGGCCAACTGGGTCTGTGCCGTTTAACCATGTAAGCCACTTCTCTATTGCTTATAGCTTCCTACTTTGGGTTATGTCCTCCTCATTTTCTTCTTCCAACTGATTTCTCTTCAAACCTTTCCTCGTACATTAACCCCTTGCTCTAGGCGGACATCACTTTCCTGTTTGTGAATCTGCTCTTCCTGCGACCGGGTTTGGAGGATGAGAGTGCCGCTGTGGAGTGTCAGCGCTTGCAATCTCTGCGGACGATGCGAACCTCGGAGGTCAAAAGCGACGCTACTGTTGTAGGCCATGGTCGCGGGCAGGAGACGCCGCTGCCTTCGCTGGCTGCCTGTGATGAGGGTTTCCCCCGGCTGCCCATTGGCGACTCCCACGAGGCCTTTCTCCTGCGTCTCTGCTACTTGGCTCTCTTGGTGCAGGCTCTGCTCTCCTGGCAAAGCAACGAGCAGCAGAAACTGGACGCCACCATAGAGGACAGCGGTGAGCAACAGGAGGAGTTTCTGTACTCCGAAATGGATCCGCATGTGTCCCCCTGGCTGACCAGCAAGGTAGGTCCCTTAATTAGCCCTTCGGCTTTCAGTACGGTGATTGGTTATTTCCGCGGCTTATGGTTATTGTATGCTATTGCGCGCCTTACAAACCTTGAACATTGCTTTTTTGCCTAAGAAAGGCCCTTTTTAGCAAAGCTTCCCTCTACTCAGCTAGCAGCACCAAACAATTTGTATAACATTTTAATGCCAGCACTTTTTACATGCTTTGGCGCATACATTATTGCAGGAATAGCCGGATGAACTGTGAAAAAGCCCCTGTCATCTGACCGTGACCTTGTTGGGGACAACACATTGTCTGACGCAGCATACGCAACGGGCTCTCGTGGTGGGATTATTTGAACACTGGGTGAAAGTAGCATAGCAGGCACAGACGCAGGGAAATCACACGGAGAGCTTGTATTTCTCAGGTTTATCCGTTTGTGGTTTCTAGGTGCTCCTGTCTGTGTGAAAGATGAATTCACATTAAAACAGGTGTAGCAACCGGGACAGGCTTTTTGCATTCATGTTCATCTAATTACGTAGTACCGAATTCCCTTCGAAAATTGTATGTTCCTCGTGAACTGCATTAATGGGTCATCTGTTTGTGTGAATCAGTTACGGTTTGTACACAAATTAGAAACAAAAAGGCGGGACCCTAAACACAGCACTGAAGAAAAGGATTGTGAAACTAATATTATGCAAACCTAGGCCTATTCTTCGGCACTTACTTACTCATGTTTTTCAATTTTCACTGAAGCCTGTAAAGAGTTATTTTCTGCTGCAAAAATGAATGAGTTAACAAGATGAGGAAACTATACTTAAATGACTACTATAAGCATTTATAAGGCGTAGTTACGCTCATTACTGCACCCTACAGCATGAAAATCCTTAGCTTCCAGCGGTTACCCTTAGTTTTCTTAATCCCTTGTTAAGTTTTTTGTTTATTTGTTAGTTTTTTTTAGTTTAACGCTTTTATAGTTTAAGTTATTTTAACTTTTAATCCAATGTTTAAGCGACGTGCCGTTGCTTTTAGGCTTATCGTACTACAATATCGGTCCAAAGACATTAGAAGCAATTGTGAGTTTTAAACTACTGGGCAAAGTCTATCCTTCATAGTTTTACTCTTATCTCCACATTTCAATATAGAGTCGGTATAGGTGTGTGTCCGATTCGCGGATACCTTTGCGCGGCTCTTGTTTCCTATAAGTTGTACAAAGTGTCCCAAAAATGTATACACATTTTAAATAATTGTAAACTTAGTGTTTATTGTAATTTTATTATTTCTAAAATTTTAAAGTATGAAAAATTATCGTTTTATTGTTTTTTCACTATCCGTTTTGGCTCAGACACTGCTGACAACGCGAAGCAATGCAATCGCACGCTCCATCAAACAATTTCATTCGTATTTGGGCGTATTGGCATTTAATGGGTGCTCTCTGTCTCACCTTTTTAAAATATAGTCAAAATGCAGTGGAAAAACAATAAATTGATACTTCTAAATAGTTTTACGTTTTTGAAATAATAAAATTAGAATGAGCATCAAGGTTACAACTTGGAACATCCTGCATTTCTTATTTCAATTACCGCGCGCCAAGCATTGGGTTAATTAAATTATTATTCCTATTATTAACTGCTTTTATACGTTCTATTTTTTTCTTACCCTGATATGAGCCACCCATACAATGCCTTTTGATACGGGCTCCGTAAGACAGAGTCCTCGGGATAGGGATATGTAAGTTTGCCGGCCAACTTTATTTTGCCGCAAAATAAGATGCGATCATTGGAACGAGGGCTTAATGGGCCTCATTTCCGTTGCTGACTTGAAACCATCATCAGGAAGAATCATTTTTATTTTTTGGAGTTCGCCACCCAAAAAAATGCCTCAAAATTGAGTGTGTTTATTTGGAAATATGTTTTATAACCCTGTGATTAAGTTCAGAGAATGTTGTGAATTCTACCTCTTGCAACAAAATATCACAACTTGCTTCCAATGCACTGATCTTATCAATTCATTTGCCTGATCCTTTCCTCTCTCTCTCTCTCCTGCCCACGCCTGCAGCTACTGACTGTTCGTCACCGATTGCGTCTCCTCTGCGGTCTGCCTGACTGCGACAAAATTCCGTCTTCCGCGACAGCCACCATAACGACCTTAAGAGACCTCTTCGCACACCTGCGAACCACCTGTCTGCCCTTCCTGCGTATCGCTGCCTTCATCATGCAGGAGATTACGGCCATCGATGTGCCCGACGCCGCCACGCTCTGCCAGCCGTCTACCGGTACTTGTTGTTGCTCCTCTTTGCCGTTGAATGCATGCACACATGCGAAGAGTTTGTCGGTTTTCTGAAGTGTAATGTCATGTTGAGAACCTGAGCATCTAGTAGAAATCATCTGTGCGACTCTGGGTGACTCGCGTTCGAGCCGAATCCCTCGTGGCTCCAAGGTACACCTAAGCCTGTTTAGGGTATTGAATAAGAAAAGTTGGTTGGCAAGAAAGCGTTTTATATCTTAAATATTAGAAATGAGATCCCAGTTTTACAGTAATGGTTAGGTTCATGAGCAGCAACGGTTTATATGTTTTTTTTCCTTTGATAGGACGTCAAAATTGAACAGTCTAGGCTTCCACTTGCTCTTTAGACTGCCTCCAATAGGCATCGGTCATTCGGAATTGTCTTCTAGTCACAAGGGCCGTGAATCATGATTCAAGCTACAATTATCAATTATCTCACAGCAACACCCTCTCACCGAGCACTGTGCTATTTTGCTACTAAACGCACACCTGACGTTATTTGATCAAGAAATAAGGCAACACAAGAGCAATAGTTTCGGTCGCAAACATCATTGCAAACAGGTCTTTTTTCAGTGTCGCAAAATAATCTGGTATGTGTTAGGTCGTAATGCTAGATGGTTTTCCGGATGAGTCAATTTTCAATGTATCACTTGACTGCTTTAAAACTCCTTGGCTTTTGTTAGTTATGGCATCTACTGTATGTTCTATATATCTCTTCTATGTCCATTTTTATAGATAAATCGATTGATGAATTCATTTTTTTGCTGGCCTATCTGGGCCTACCTCTGGGACCTGAGGACCTTCTCACAGTCTTATCTGTGGGATGTATTCAGCCTGATGACAAGGAAAAGCTCTACTCGATGAAGTGCCAAAGCGGTGATTCCTCTTCTTCCCTCTGTTTGGCACGAATCATAATCGCATGGTGTCATGCAGGTCGTTCCTCAGCCAGTCGCGACCTGTACGCCAACCTGCGCCAGCATTCCTTGCCCCAGTTGAGAAATCATCCAGTCCTTTTGCCCGAGCCGCAGATCCGTGTGCCGCATCTGATTCGCCTGCCTCGGGAGTACGTTAGGCTATCGGTCCTAGCAAATGAATGGCTGTACGTTTCATTCGTCTTTATTTTCCGCTATCTGTTCATGTACCACTTTTAAATCGCAAGCAGTTATATTACCCTTTACCAATCTCTGGACAATTCACTTTTAACTTTGCCGTCGTTAGTTTTGACCGTTACAGTATATTCTGCCCGGAAAGGTTTGCCGACGAATATAGAATTTTAGTAATGCGTTTTATAACAAAGGCATATCTGCACGCCGCAGTTGTTGACGTGAATTTTGTTTTCCTTGAATATTGTGTACACTGCCCTTCGGTACCATTAGAGCTGGAGAATTTGATTAAGCATGCCGATTACAACCCTGTGGTTGTCCAGAAACCAGGCCGATTTATGACTTTTCTCTCATCGATTGTGTCGAGTGACCTGGCTGGCGAATGGTTTCCTGAAGTTCCTGGGTTTTATGTGGGGCATTTCTACCAGCCTCTGTGACACATCATGCCCTACGCCGCATGTCCGTCGCCTTAGAATGCTTTTATGTTTCTTGTCCCTATCTGTGCCATCCAAAGACGGAACCTTTTAATCCTGCGCAATGCTCCCCTTTTACATTAGTACACAGAGCAAAGTTTTAAAAGCATAGATTTGTTCCTTTTTCTTCTATCAACCCTCCGCTTAATTCGACAGACGTGAGCATGCTGGGAGTGCCAGCACTGCGGCTCCGGCTCTGTGCTTAGTTTGTGGCGCGCTGGCCTCCTTCCCCCTTCCCCAACTGCTGAGGCTCAACCAATCTGACATGGAAGCCCACGTGTGCCGTCATCATGCCGGTTACGCATTCGTTCTTGCGCTGCAGGTGGGCACCCTTTACCTCTTCTTCGAACAGGTCGAACTGATCATCAGGCTTCCGGAAATCTATCGAGACGAGAATGGTGAACCCGATCCAGGGATGAGGTATGAGCTACAGTCTTTTCCTCTGTATGTGCGCGTATATATTTACAGTAAATTACCTAGTCTACACTAGCCTATGTTTTATTTTTTCAGCAATTGCGTTTAGGGAATAAAAATTAGCAGGAACCAACTGAGCGTTTAACCATGTAACCGTAAAATACTCATTTTATGAACAAGCAAATACCTAACTGAATCAGTAAACCAAGCGTTTCAGCAACGCTTGTACTGCGTTTTAGTGCAGTTCAGATATCCGCATCAGGAATGTATACGTGGGCGGCCATGCATTCAGTAAATACAATTTACTTGTTACTTTGACGTGGTTTTCGTACATAGTTGATGTGCTGTCAGCTTATTCCGTTTCTCTATTCCACCAATGAAGAAGCAAGGCAGGGGCCGTCAAATCAGGCACGATATAAGTGAAGAGAATTTGAAGTTAGCGTTTCTTTGAAATGGAATGGAGTTGTGTGTTCTGATATAATTAATAAATGGCCATTTGAGACGATCCATGCGTGCATACGCCTACATGATAACTTATTCGCCGTAAACCGCGATAAACCTCAGTGTACCGAAAGCCTTACTGATGACTTGCGGTTCGGGGAAGCCTGCCCAGCGCCTATCTCACCTTCTCCTTTCCCACACGCACCACCGATTTCACTTATGTCCATTGTGTGCAGGGTTGTGCAGGGACGATGACTTTCGCGTCAATTACAGTATGGCCAGTGCTGCATGAAACATTCCGCAATTTGAGAAAGACGTAATCAGTCGCAAACCAACATTGAGTAGGGTTATAACACTGTTTATCATACAGTCCAATTTCAGTTATTTTTAGTTACGCTAAGATGCCGACTCTGTGATGAGCTTCTTTTAGGCCACTGTGGGAAAATTGATTCTGTAAAAATGGCTACTTAAATAGTATGCATTTTTGTCATTTATTTGACTGCCTTTATAGATTTAAATATATTTTATGGAAAGCATGCACAAACAAATCCTCTCTTACGTGTTCTTTAAATTCTATTCTTAATGGAAGGGTTTCCTTTGGTTTAAAAAATTCTTATTCTTAGTTTTTTTACGACTGTGTGGTGTTCATTAATAATACGTCGTATCCGTCAGTTTATTAATGTTGCCACTGATATATACAGCATGATCCGTATGTATGGCGAAATCCTATGAGAGCTATGCAACCACTTTCTCAAACCATAGGCAAGAACCTACTTTTCCTTTACCAGGATGACCACAGCATTCAGTTAGTAAAACTTGAATTTAGTTCTAGCAGTCGGTAGCTTTTAAAATCATTCGGTCATTTATAAACTTTTTTAAACCTAAGGAAACCCTTCCTTTAAGAAATATATTTAAAGAAAACGTAATTTTTTATCAAGTAAGTACAAGTGAGGATTTTTTGTGCATGCTTTCCATAAAATATATTTGAATTTATAAAGGCAGTCAAAATTAATGATAAAAATGCATGCTATTTAAGTAGCCATTTTTAGAGAATCAACTTTTCCGCAGTGGTCAAAAAGAAGCTCATCACAGAGTCGAAATCCTAGCGTGACTGAAAATACTTGAATTTGGGCTGCATGATAAACAGTGTTGAAACCCTACTCAACGTTGGTTTGTGACTGATTATCGGTCTTTTTCAAATTGCGGAATGTTTCATGCAACACTCGCCATACTGTACTTTCAAGTGATATATGACTTTCACCGCATCTACCGCACTCGCTCCTCCCACACACCCAAATCCGGTTTTAGGAATACCCGAGGCAAGTTGGGGCGCAGTGGATTGCGGGACCGAAGCCGTCCGTACGCGAGCCCCCACTCCCCACGTTCGGCATTTGTTGTCTGAACGTAACCAAAATAACGCCTGCCGTACCCTGATCTGACCTCCATTTTGGTCCGGCGCGTCTAGTTCTTCACCCTTGTAGTGGGTACACACACACACACTTTTTAAATCACCAGTGAATTCCAAGACAATTTGGTATGACTGTGATCCCGATAGATGGGGAGGTAGAATTCATGAACTCGTGTAACACAGATTTTGATCCTGTCAAGCTTACGACCTGGAATAAAAGAAGGCCACCAGCCTCTCCTTGAAGGAGGCTGTTGCCATCAGTTCACGAGTGGACCAAGTAACCTAGTCAGTTGGGAGCCTACTTAGTTGTGGCTGTTGTTTGCTATGGATGCTGAAAGAATTTGGGGCACGGGGGAGTGAGAAGAGATAAAGGTAGATTGTCTAAGTTAATTGTGACTGTTCTCTAGCCACGCGGGCAGAAGAAACCAGCTCACTCGTATCAAGGGTTTTCCAACTTGGAACTGCGGCATGACACTGGCGAATTTTAACTAAGTTGCAAATACGACCAAACCGATGAACGCTGGTCGGGGCCTATTTCAATATTTCGGTAGCCATACCGTGATGGATTTTCGGGTGTCCGAGTTGGTCTATTACTAGGACTACTATTACTATGCTCACTAATATTAATAATAGGAATGCAAATAAGTATCCCGATGAGGGTCGACTTTTCTGACGTTCAGTTTTGGCTGCTGGTTATATTAATAACCTTAATATAATGACGACCATTGCATATGTGATCTGACATAGGTACAACAGTGATTAGCCTGTATCATGACCGTTTCTTCTTTAGACGTGGAGTCCCCCTTTTTCTGGATGAAGCCGCTTACCGGCACTTGAATGAAACCTGGCTGATGCACGAGGCTTTCCAGCCTATCTAATGCTCATTCTCTGTTGTGGAGGAAACCTGGAGAGATCCCGTAAAACCTGAAATTTCACATCACATAATGATTCTTTCTGAAAGACTTCAGTGTTTTTATGTGATTGGCTTCTTTGCCGTCTATAACTCCGCTTTCTACCCCGCTTGAGAGTGTCTGTAACCGTTGTGAGGAAACGTTCACCTTTGTAACTTTCTTCGTTAGGTTTTGCTCTCCCTCGATTCAGATTATAATATTTTTTGTCCTGCTTTCACCTGTCAATATCTCTAAAATGTTTTTCGCCTTTTATTTACTCGCGGATTCATTAATACCATCTGATATACCACCTGTGGTAATGCGAAATCTGTTACAGATAAGACAGCTCATATAAGAGCCATGGTTGTCAGTGAAAGCCCCATTTTATACGCGTTACAATATCGTGGACGCATCCATTAATTTCTTTTCTTATGATAGTCACTTTAAGTTCCTTTTTTAAGGGAAAAAGTATTTCGCTCTTGAGTTCCCTATTCATAACCAAAAATCGCAAAAGAGTAATTGTAACGATTGTACACAATACAAATGTAGGCTTAACATCAGCGATAAGTATGAGCCAGTTGCAAAGGGCTGCTACTGACACTATGGCCATTATATCTGTCTTAGTTTCTCAGCAGATGACAATCGAGTTTATGTTTTAAAATGTCAACACTGTCTGAGAGGACCACTCCGTCGGGGAGTCCGTTCCACGCTCCGATGAATCTCAGCAAAAAGGCGTTCCGTCGATAGTCGATCTGGGCCGGTTTCCTCTGTAGTTTAAAAGGATGACCCCGCAGATGATCCGTCCACGCCAATTCAAAGAATTCGTCAAATTCTAGGGCGTATTCGTGGCCACTAACAATTCGGTAGGTTTGGATGAGGTCACCGTGAATTTGCCTTTAATTGAGGGGAACTAGATCCAGTTAGGTCAATCTGTCTTCGTAGGGCAGATGACCAAGGTTCTTGACCATTTTTGTAGCCCTCGCCTGCACTCATTCCAGTTGCAGATAATTCTTTTTGAACGACGACGCCAGGCTTGGATGGCATACTCAAAATGGAACCGAACTTTTATTATTTCTACCGTCAATACTGCACTACTAAGCGTGTTGGTGGCCTTGATCAAGTCAATACAGATTTGCGTACCCTCCGAAAGTGGGGGCAGAGTTTAACGAACCTCTACTTTATATAAATAAAACGTAGGAGATCGAAGCATCCTCCCATTCGATTGGGAATAAGCGAACACGTACCCGTTCACAAGTGTGGATCCAGAACTCAGTCGAACAACTGTAGATCGGTTAGCCTTACTTCCATGTGTTGCAAACATATGGAAAGGATTGTCAAAAAAACTACCATGAACTTCCTCGAAGGAATGGTCTTCTTTGACAGTGCTATATACATATTTCGAGTAAAACACTTGTCTCACCAATATGCTTTTTCAATGGAGCGGACATATAGGGTATTCAGTGAGGGGTCCACGGTGAAGGTCGTGGTGGGTCGCATCATCTTCCTCGGGCAGGTGGTGCCTACGCCTAGCGTCTTTAGCTGACAATCAGCTCTCAAGTGTGGCTCTCTGTAGTTACGCTCTGCCAAGAGGCCACTCCCTGGTGACCACCTCTACTGGCGGGTGAAACGAAGTGGAGGTCTGTTGTTTGTGTTCTGTCGACACCCGGCAATCTCCGGGTAGCAGTAGTAATAATCATGATAGAAGTAGTAAGCGAAAGGTACAAAGCTACTAGTTCTATTTATAATAATAATAAATTTTATATTTAAGATTCAAGGGGGCGTTTCTTTACAAGCTTAGTGCTATCGTGAGAATGAGGAAATTAAAATAGTTCATTTTAACAACGAACTATTATAAAATAATTACCTGGGCAGTAAAAAAACTCCTACATCGGTGGATGATCTCAGCGAGCCACCGATTTCCAAAAAAATGTAGGAGAAAAAACTGCCTTAATGTGTAGCAAGTTATAACGTGATGCAGTTTGATGGGATCCTGCTATTAAGGGTTCGGAACGCATATTGTCATTGGAAAAATAATATAGCGGTGAGATAGGAAGGGGTCATCCGGGACAACAGGAGATGGCAGTGGAAGTCAGGGCAACATCACCGAGATGCGACCCACCAGAGTCCATAAGCATCCGAGCGGTAGCCATCAGTAGCGACTTTGAAGATCACCTTATCCTGGGAACAGCTTCAAATGGCAAGAGGACCCTTTTCCAAATCTACAAATTGCGTGTTTGGAAAGGAAACAGACAGTAACGACTTTATTTCTTCCAAATTTAAATGCTTACGTAATTTGCCTTTGAAAACCCATAATTTAGTAAACAACCTAATTTTGAGTGGGAGATTGTTCCCGATAAAAGCATATTTGGAGGTAAAAAAGCGAGTACGGTTAGATGTTCAGCTACGGGGTGGTAAAATTATCATAATACTAATAATAAGGTTTATTTGTAAAGCACATCTTTGGCGCCGTCATGGAAGAGTTACGAGTGGCGTATGGTCGGTCTACCGAATAAGAGCGTTAATTTGTGGGAGATTAGGACTATTGTTAACGCAAAACAGAAAGCATATACCAGATTCGAGTCTTTTTACCCAAAAAATTTAGTGTTTGCTAACTGACATCTATCTGCATAAGAAATACTAGACCCAAAAAGAGAAAATATTTTATGAGTGAAAACTCGCTGAACCTTTTCAATCTTCCTACGGTCATTCGTGTTCATAAGACCAAAAAAGGACAACAGTATTCTAGTATAGGTAGAACATTCATGCGGTATAGTTTTAACTTCATTTCTGGAAGGAAAAAATTATGCGAGTTAAAC
>JAYGXS010000001.1:80620252-80694106 GCA_036362985.1 Ligula intestinalis | reverse complement strand
GACCAAAAAAGGACAACAGTATTCTAGTATAGGTAGAACAAACATGCGGTATAGTTTTAACTTCATTTCTGGAAGGAAAAAAATTATGCGAGTAGGAACGGATGAAGTCAAGGAGAGGGACACGGATGCCAATAGCTTCCAATTTTACAAGAAGCCGTCTGTGCGGTTCCTTGTCAACGGCTTTGCTCAGGTCAAAGTAGATAACAACCACGGATTACTGCTCGTTACGGAGGGAAGTGATGTGGTTTAAAAAAAGCTAAGTGACACGTCTCGCATGATCTTCCGGGTAGAAAACCATGCTGCGAGTCGCTTAAAAGCTTATTGTTTAGGCAAAAATCGAGAATTTGATTAAAAATTATCTTCTCCAGAAGTTAAGCTAGGGCCGGATTGTATGAACACTGAGGTAGTTATTTGTGTCCGAACGAGATCCTGATTTAAAGACTGGAAGTATAATTGATGTCTTCCAAGTGTCAGAAAAGAAACCATTTAGGTGATAGACTAAAATTATAGGGCTTATTAATTTGGGAAAGGTTGACACTCTTTTGATGACTGAATTGGGAATACCATCACTTCTCGAATAGTGCGAGTTTTTTAGACAAATTATATGCTTACTAATTAATTCTATGGAAAAATCAATGTTCCCGAGAGAATTGTCTGAGTATGGTTGAAACGACGGGTCCAGTTCGGAATCTGTCGTAAAATGCTTCGCAAAGTCACCTTAAGTCACTTTATTAAGGGAAAAAGGCTTTCGCCCTTAAGCTCCCTATTCATAACCAAAATCGCATAATAGGTCCACCGTAACAATAGTACATAATACAAATGTACAAATGTAGGCTTAACATCAGCGATAAGTGTGAGCCAGTTGCAAGGTGCTGCTACTGACACTTTGTTCATTATATCTGCCACAGTTTCTCAGCAAATGAGAATCAAGTTTGTGTTTAAAAATGTCAACAGTATCTGAGAGGACCACATCTTCCGGGAGTCCGTTCCACGCTCCAATGACCCTCTGCGAGAAGGCGTTTCGTCGAACGTCGATACGGGCCGGTTTCCTCTGTAGTTTAAAAGGATGACCTCGCAGATGGTCAGTCCGAGCCAATTCGAAGAAATCAAATTCTAGGGCGCAGTCTTGGCCTCTAACAATTCGGTAGGTTTGTATGCGGTCCCCCCGGAGTTGCCTATAATTGAGAGGGAAAAGATCAATTTCGGTCAGTCTGTCTTCATAAGGCAGATGACCAAGATTCTTGACCATCTTCGTAGCCCTCGCCTGCACTCGTTCCAGGTGCAGGTAAGCCTTCTTGAACCACGGACGCCAGGCCTGGACAGCATACTCCAAGTGGGACCGAACAAACGCTCCGTAGGTTTACCTGAAGAGCTCCTTGTCAATGTTTACGAATCCCCGCCTTATCGCAAACAGCACCTGTGTCGCGCGTTTAGCTGCCTTTACACACTGAGTAGATGGTTTGAGTGAGGAATTTATTAGAACACCGAGATCCTCTTGTTCGTTCACATTTGAAAGCGGGTGCCCATCGAGGAGGTTTTGGAAAGAATCGTTCTCCTCATCAGTCCTTCTAGTACGGAGTCTTCAAACCACACACTTACTAATGTTGAAGTTTAAAAGCCAACGAGCAGACCAGCAGCTAATTCGATTGAGACTCTCTTGAAGCGCTTTCCTATCGGCGTCAGACCTGATGGCTCTCCAGAGTTTGACGTCATCGGCAAACATGATAGCACTGCAACCCAGGTCGTTGACACAGTCGTTGATATATATAAGGAAGAGCAGTGGCCCTAAGACAGAGCCTTGGGGGACGCCACTCAGACCAGATGTAGGGTTTGACTTTGAGTCACTGATGTACGCAGTTTGCGATCGCCCTGTGAGAAAATCTGTGATCCATGCCAGCAGGTTTCCGCTTATGCCAATTTCTGACAATTTATACATTAGACGCTTATGTGGGACGTTGTCGAATGCCTTCTTGAAGTCCGTATAGATGACGTCAACCATACCATCTTCATCTAGTGCGCGAGTCCACTGCTCAGTGGAGAGTAGAAGGCTGGAAAGGCAAGAATGGTTCTTTCTGAAGCCGTGTTGGAGCCCTGACAGTAGATTGTTCTCCTCCAAGAACTCCATTGTCGTCTTCTTAATTATCGTTTCCATCACCTTACAGCAAATGCAAGTTAGGCTGACGGGCCGGTAATTGTTAACCTTCGTTCGGGCTCCGCCCTTGTATATCGGGTAAATATTTGCCATTTTCCATTCAGATGGCAGTTTTCCTAGTTCAAATGAAGAACGAAAGATATGTGCTAGGGGCTTTGAGAGTTCGCTTGCCAATTCTTTCAAGAACTTGGCTGGTATATTGTCTGGACCGGATGACTTTGCTTCGTTGAGGCTCTGCAGCTCCCTCTCAACTACAGATGTTGGAAATAGTAGAGAATGAAGTGCCGGACCGGCGTTTGCAACAGCACTGTTGGCATTATCAAAATGAAGCTCGGTTTCCCTAGTGAATACCGAGGCAAAGAACCGGCTACAGTACTCGGCTTTCTCGTCATTCTCAACGACTTCTCCGCCATCATCATTCCTAAGTACTGCGACAGGATCCTTGTTTTTTAATCAACTGTTAATATAGCGGAATAGAATTTTGGGCTTTTCTCCGGCCTGTTGGAGGATTCTTGATTCATAGTTTTCCTGGCCTGGCGAATTGATTTTTTTACTGCATTTCTTTGGCGTCGGAATTCCTCGAGGTGTACTGGCGACCCAGTTTTCCTGAATAACTTCCATTTCCTATTCTTCTTCTTCAGTTGCCTGCTAAGGTCTCTCGTCAACCAGGCAGGACGACTAGTCGTCTTGTGTACCTTGACCGGACAAAAGCGCTTAAGCAGATCTATTGCAACCCTCTTGAGTGATCTTCAATCCTCCTCCGGATCCCCCTTGAGTAGGCAGTCCCAATTCACGGTCGATAGTGCATTCTTCATTGAATTGAAATCTGCCTTCCATATGTTTGGCTGGTCCTCTGTTTTCCTCAGCCGTTGAGTATGGAGTGAGTAATCCTACATTAGCGTCGTTTGATCACTCTTACCGAGCGGAGCACTTGAATGCACTTCATCTATGTAGGACGAATCCTTCGTGAAAATGAGATCCAAACAAGTAGCCCGCTAGTTTTCTCAAAATCTGGTTATGCCCTTAACGTTCTGAACTAGAGACAGGTCAAGCGTGAGATCCATTAATTTGGAACTAAAGGAAGTTGACGCCGCCTCAACTGTCAGGTTATTCCATTCAATTGCAGGGGCGTTGAAGTCACCAACGATGAGAACCTCCTGGTGGCTAGCAGCTTCTTTCACCAGACCAAGGAGTGTGTCGTCGGCTCCGCTCAGAATGTTTGGTGGCCGGTAAACGGCCAGGAATTCAAGGTTCTGTGAATTCACCTTCTTGATCTTTAACCAGATGGACTCATACTCCAGGGCTAGAGTGTGTTCTCTTTCTACAACAGAGATTTCAGTTCTGACATACATGACAACCCCACCTCCTTGTCAGTTTTGGCGGTCTTTGCGGAAAACCTGGTATGCTGGAATCGATATCTTCGAATCTGCAATTTCTGCTTTTAGCCATGTTTCCGTTATGGCAACTACATCAGGTTTCCGCTCCGAAAGTACTGCCTTGAGTTCATCAATTTTTGAGGGAAGACTTTGGGCATTAGTGTAAAGAAAGCTCAATTTAGACTTATTCACTACTTTATGCAGGCGGTTGCCTCTTGCGTGAGATTGCATGCAGGGGGCTGTCGGTGCTGATGGAGACGGACTGTTTTCTATCCCGACTAGGCTGTTAGTGTTATCGGCTTTCTCCAGAGGAGTGACCTCGGGACATGGACGATCTCCCCGTTCAGAATTCGAAGATTGCTCTCGCCGAGTTCGCATCTCCTGTGGAGTTCTACTTTTAGCAATCTCCATTGTTTCCGCTCCGCGGGGGAAAAATCCCGCTGAAAAAAACCGTCGGGTGTGAGTATCTAAGTATTGGTTTCCTGCTTAACAATAGCTGGACCTCAGCCTCACTCTTCAGAACAACCTTCAACGGTCGTGGTTGGCGTTGTTCATCTTTTGAGTCTGTTATACGGCCCATTCGGAATGCCTTTAGAACTTCGACTTTTTCCTCACCCTTTAGGAGGAGAAAGCATTGAATAATACAGCCTTATCAGACTCATCTAGTACAAATGTTTTTTTTGCATTAAACAATGGGGGTAATTCAGTTCCTCGTTTTGCAGAGGACCTACGACGAAACAGTTGTGCAAACGATTTTGCAGAGTTTGACCCACTCAGGGCGCAAGATTCCCTGTGCTGGTCACGCGCAAGACGAATTTTGGACGCTAATTCGAAGACCTCGGCTATCCTCTGATGCATAGACAGCGAACTGCTAGATCGATCTTTCAGCTGCTTCCTCAATTTCTTTAGTCTTGGCAAAAGAAAATGAGGGACGGTCGATTCTGGTGTGTAGGGTTTCGCAATTTTAGTGGGCACAAATTCCAGCATTTTATTAGAAACGGCTGACTTGAGTTCAGAAAGATATGCAGCGTCGTTAATGGAGTAGAGGCTCTGCCAATCTATAATGAGTCAAGAAAATTGTTGATTGAGCTAATATCTGCGAGGTCATACGCATGATAGGTACGACTAGCACTAGCCTTTGCCGTAGAAGGAAGCGGAAGGCAACAGTGAATTAATGTGTGATCACTTTGGAAGATGTCCTTCTTAAAATCAACGAAGAGAGGGGCAATACCATTTGTGAAAATCAGATCTAGGATATGATTCTGCCTTGTTGGGGAACTAACCAGTTGAGACCAGTTTGAAAAATTAATAGTATCTATGAAAGGCTACAATGTAGGTGGACAATAGTTTGAAAGCCAGTCGATTTCAGGAAAATTAAAATCTCCAGCAATAATTTTAACTTCAAAAGTGGATTCTGAAATAAACTTGAATATTTCACACAAATTTGCATCTTCTTCAGATGAAGAGTTAGGAGGATTATATACACATCCGATAATCGCCTTTTGCCGGGGCGACAGGATAATAGAAGCGAAACAGTAATTTCCAGAGAAGGACGTGCTATTTAGATAAAACTGAAAGTGCCTAAATGACGTTCAAATATAGAGAAGCCAAGCACCACCACCCTTATTAATGCGATCGTGACAATAGAGACCATACTCGTCTATGACAAGGGAGGAGTCAGAAATGATTGGATTGGTCTAATATTCTGTTAGGCATATAACATCGGGCGTCGTCTCAAAAGCAGTTGAGCCATTTTATTTAGAAGTTTGCAAGTTTGGGTGGTAGAGTATGGGTAAAGGAACTGATAGGGGGAAACGGTGACATAAAATTAGTGATGGGGCCGCTTGCGTAAGGACAAGTGGTCTTAATCAGTGAATTTCCTGTAGGGCAACTCCGATTAGATGTAAAACCATACCAGTTGGGTTACTGCCGTGCCAATTAAATTTTTCGGGGTTCGGGCCCGGCGTGTTCAATAACGCATTATACGGGGGAATAATATGACTCGCACGGTCAAGGGAGGACCTAGTTTGTGGTGGGGAAGCGCTCGGCCTAAACGCTTTTGATGGTGTTGGCGACATTATCGATGAGCTTGTTGCCGAGTTAGAGGCAGCGGAATTTATCGATCGTTGGACAGAGAATGTATTTAGACTAGTTTTTATCGTAGTAGATGATGGAGCGATGGGGCTTGACGGTCCCGACATCAAGAGGGACGGGCTAACTGTAGCACTGATGTTTATGGGCCTATGACTATACATTCGGGAGGTAGGGATAGCAGGTTTACTGACGGTTACGGGACTATAACTAGACATCAGGGAGGCAGGGATAACGGGTGAACTGACGTTAGTGGGTGTATGACCAGATATCCGTGGTGGAGGATTAGCGAGTGCATTTACTCTATCGGGACTACGAACAGATCTATGAATAGAAGGCTGAGAAGTCTTTGGTCTCTTGGACTGGAGAGCCGCATTTATTCACTCCATTGGTGTAAGATCTCCATAGATGAAACTTTTAGTCATTTCTAAATATCGGGAAATGCGACCTCGTTGAGCAAAGATTGAATCCACCTAGATCGGTGAAAACAATTTAACTAGGATGGGCTGGTTTTTGCTACGCGATTGGAGGCGTTTGGCTTCTGCAATTGTGTGGTTGAAATCACCCGAAAATAGAAAATCTTTTGCAATATCCTAAGGGCGACTTAATATGGAGGTTTTTTAGTATAAATTTAAAGCTTCGCTTTTGTCTATCAAAAGCTTCAGTGGTTATCAGATGGACGAGGGATTCTAACTTTTTACAATCTTGCGAGGGCACATCTGATAACTTACCATCACACAGATTGCCTAGTATTGAATAAACAGAACCAAACTTCATCATGAAGTCATTACAGTTCTGTAATGCAGATAAATCAATTTGCTTAGCCTTGAAAATGGGCTGCATGTTGATATCAAGGCATTGACTAGAAGGGGTGGTCAGGCACCGCTTGGGTCTGGGAGCAGATATCTTGCGATGAGCTGTAATTTTCGTTCTCATAATTTCGATGGAAATCTGCTTTAAATAAGATACAATTTTGAAAAATTCAGCCTTTAAGATATCACAACAACTGGTTGTTAAAATTCCTTTAAATTGTTTAACAAACTGTTTTAGTTATTACGTTCAGAAAAAACCAGTTGATATGGTTTTCGTATTATGACTTGCGAAAAATAATCAGGGTTAACTTAACTAATACTTAGCCATTTTTTAATAAGCACTTTAGAATTATTGTAAAAAGTGTATTCAATATTGGGAAACGACTCAGCATTTGACGGTCTCGAGAATATTTGGATCTTGACGATTTCTGTTACTAGGCCGCCAATCTGTTGGTTTGAAGAGGTTGCATTCGGTTTAAAGAGGTTGCGTCTCGGTAGAATTAGCTGGAAAACAAAATCTTCTGAAATTCCGACTTTAAAAGATAGTGCACGCAAGAAAAATAATTCCAGAGATGCAAGAAAACATTCTATACGTACGGTTGCAGCCATAATGTCCTAGATCGTAATTGATGGGGGATATCGATATAGAAATATTGTAGGAGAAGCAAGGGGAAATATTGACTGTGATTTTGTAGGGTGTTTAGCATACAGGAAGGGCTGAAATCTGGATGGACAACAGTTCAGTGACCAATCGATTTCGGGAAAGTTAAAATCCCCAGCGATAACTTTAGCGTCAAAGTCTGACGCCGAAATCAGCCTTAATACGTCGCCAAGCTTTTCCTCATATTCGAATGATGATTTAGGGGGATTATAAATGCAGTCGATAATCGCCTTTTGACGCGGAGACAGGATAATGGATGCAAAGCAGTAATTGCCTGAGAATGGCTTAGCATCTAGATCGAACGGGAAATGCTTAAAAATAGCTTTAATATAGAGAATACAACCGCTATCACGCTTACTAGTGCGGTCTTGACGTTAGAAATAATATTCGCCTATTATGAGTAAAGCATCATAAATAAGCGTATGGGTTCACGACTCTGTAATGCATAGAATATCTGGCTTCAGCTTGAATGCAATGGCTCAAAGTAGAGCCATCTTATTTATAACAGATCTTGCAAGATGATATCTATTTTAGATCGAGTAATCGAACTAGGGTTATCTTTATTGAGTAATAAAAATTTTGAGGTGCGTAATTGAATTTGAAGTTTTGAGAATAGCCACCAACTGGATCAGGACAATTGGCATTAGAAGGCTGAGGGGATAGCTTAAAGCTACAGGTAGATAGCTCTGTGACATCGACAGGCCATAGGGATTAGTGCCATGATGAGCTTGCTGATAGTTACGGGGAAGTTGGGAAAACCAAGCCAGAAAAAAGAGGCTGGGGGGCGATGTAAGGTAACAATGAGGATAACGTGGTGGAAATCCTGGCCTAGTATGATAGTTGTGATAAGTAGGGTAACCTGCATGTTTGTTAGCTTCCAGTTGTATAGGCATAGTTAGTGTTTGGGAAGGCTGCATGCTCGCGGTTGAGTTCCGGATCCCACTATTTCGACGACCTGAATTGGGTGATTTAATAGAAGGTTTGGGAGGAATCAGTTCGTGTAACGAAGCTGTTGGTCTACCTGACGTAGAGGGCTTTTCGGAATTTCTAGGAGAGCTACCAGAATTATAAGCCAAGGCAACTGGGGAGGAAGCATCTAAGTTGGAAATAGACGGGGATGTCTGGTGACTTGAGAGGGAGGAGACAGTTTCAGTACTAGGGAGCAGTAACCCAGGTTTGCCAGGAATAAGATTACATGGCTCTTTAGGCTTCCTAGGGCTACGACTAGGAACTTGAGCCGGTTGTGGTGAATTAACATTTTAATTAAAAGAACTAGACGCTGTTCTTCGCTCCATTGGGGTGAAATCATGACAAAGGAAATGCTTTGTATTTTTCAGATATTTGGAAACAAGCTCTTGCTGTTTAAAAACGGCGTCTATTTCAATGGGTGAAAATAGCTTGACTAAAATTGGTGGTTTTTTACTGCGAGATGACAGTATAATAGCATCTGCTATTTTATAGTTTAATCCGCAGGAGTAGAGGAAATGCATGGCAACTTCCATTGACCGAATTGATTTCGGAATGTTTTTCAGAATAAAATTGTACTTCCTTTTTGCCTGTTCTGCGACTCACTTGCCACCAAATTAACCAGAGTATCTAATCGTTTGCATTCCTGGGAGGGAACTGCAGAGATATTCCCGTCAAATAGTGTCCCAAGGATTGAGAATACTGACCCAAATTTCAACATAAACTCGTTGCAATTTTTTACTGCAGACAAATCTATTTACTCGGCATTCAGATCTGGCTGAATACTGATGGCAGGCTGAAGACTGAATTCAGTAATGATGTTTACCTTTGTAGTGGCTTTATCGCTACAAATATATAAAACGTCTTAGCAAATACGCGATGAAAACTTTCAAGGGTACACTAACTGCTAATAAGGGATTTACCAGTCTATTCTAGTGGAAAAGTCGCAAAATCCAGTAAAGAGATTGACGATGAAGATTAGAAATGATACAACTCACTTAGATCCTTCACGATCCTAGTCGGCAGTAGTCAAGTAGTCGACTTGCCAAAGGATAACTCTGCGAGGACTGGATACAAGTTCGTTGGGCTGTGAGTTGCACAATGGGGAGAAAACTCGTTTGCGAATTGTCGCTGAATTCTCCTGGAGCCCGAGAGTGATCACCAGAGAGGTGTCGTTGAAGGGCAAAATAAACAGCGGCAGGTGAGGAGAGAATTGAGCTGTGGAGAGTGATTAGCAAGATAGTTGCTAGCACGCGTCAAAACCGAAAGTGTGAGACAAAGTGTTGTATTTAGTTTTAACAAACTTGGTTATTGATAAATTTAAACAACACGTAAGTAGGGCCAAGAGCCCACACCTTTCGCAGACACCACTTGGGTCTGGACGTCTGAGGCTTCCTACTAAAAGAAACTTGCCTTCATACTTTTCGAAGCAGTGAGTAGATTAACCAAGAAAACAGTCGGGAATTCAGAATAAACTAACTGTTTAAACTTACATAAGTTGCTGAAATCAAGACAGATGGTTAACAGAATGCTAGGTAAGCAAGCAGAGACCAAACCAACGAAAGGAATGGAAGCAGATTTTTCAAAGGTAAGTACTAGTATTTAAGGATTATTTATATAAGAAAACGAAAGACAATTAGTCGTATCATCTCTTAGATAAATCGCTTTAAAAAATAATTTGCCACTTATCTTAAAATTCAAGTAGACTATGAAGGCTGAGCCAATATTTCCAGCGAGATGCCCGATTTGGAGAAAATTTCCTCGTCGAGCATTGGGGGTATCGAAGACAATTGGACGTAGAATCGTTAAAAACAATGTCCAAAGACGGTATCTTTCGGTGTAGAACTTTAAATATAATCACCTTGGTTCTGCTCAAAAATTCAAACCACGCGGGTTCAATTCAATTCCTCTGGAAAATGGCAGTCAGAGGTTTGTACAGTTCGTTAGCTAATTCTCTTAGTGCTAGTGCAGGAATTTTGTCCAGCCCAGATGATTTGGCAGGCTTAAGTTGGAATAATTCGGCCCTGACAGTGATGTTTGAAAACTCTAGGTCCTCTATTGTGGGCAATGAGAATGAGGGTAAGGGTGCAGTTATCTGTCGATGAGCAAACGTACCGTCGGCAAGAGATGTAGGTTTAAGAATGTAGACAGATTCAAAGAAATCGGAGAGGAGGGAGGCTTTCATCTGGTCTTCGGTCGCCAGTTGTCCATATGCTGATCTTAGGGCAGGGATCGATTCCTGAAATCTTTTCGTGCTTCGTATATAGCCATACAGCATCTTGGGGTGTTCCAATGACTTGTGTAGTATGTTAAAATCGTATTTTTTGCGCAGTTTAGTAGATGAGCTTTTACAAATGTTACGTTGTTGCTTATACTCTCGTAAGTGTTTATCGGAGCAGTTTAGTCTGTAACGCCTCCAGAAGTGGTTTACTTTTTGAAAGCGGCCTGCAAGTTTGAGTTTATCCACTTCGGGCGATTTTTACTTGTCTTTCTTCTGAAGGGATAGTTGAGACAAACAGTTCTTTTCAGCGTCGAGCTAAAGGTCAGCCAATGTTCATATGCTCCACATTCGAGGTCTGCTTCCCATGATACCTCTGACATTTCTCGTCTCATAAGTGGGTAGTCATCGCTGCAAATTTTACTTTCCCATTTATTGGAGAAATAGGGTTTGGAGAATAGCGAGTACTCGAAATACAGCATAATGTGGTTGCTTGACCCTAATGCGGGTCGATCCTGCAGGGTAATCACAGTTTCCTCCTCTCGGGTGAAGATAATAATAATATGTTTATTATGCCAGTTTACAGGCAATTTTAAAGATTTGGTAATGCACCTCTTGGGCGCCTTCCAACACCTCGAAGACCGGAAAAACCTAAAACAAACTGCCTATGTTGCAGCCAGTATTGGTTTTGTTTCAGGTTTTTGTTTTGTCAATACTGGGCGAGATAGGGAGTTTGTTTCAAGTGAAAAAACCTGCCTTCAAAGGTATGATACAAACGCAATAAATGTACAGTTGTAAGCTGAGTTGACTCATCAGCAGGAGAGATGTTTCATGTCGTTTAAGGACATAAGTTTGAGACAGAGAGGGTTGGCACAAGAACACAGTGTTCTCAGTCTTCCTTCAATGGTTGTCGGCAGAAAGTTGCGCGCTATCGGTTGAAGGGTAAGCAGACTGCGGGCTGCTGCTTCAACAGCATTATCTTCAGCATGAAGCCTGGCGGGGTTCGAAGTCCACGAACGCCATCAGAGTGAAAGAGATATTCCACCGAGTCAGCACCCAAAATTCGTAAAAGTTGTCCTGAATGTAGAAAACTAGTTATAGCCCTCTTAAACATAGGGTAGCTTTGCTGGGTTTTAATACTTTTGGGCAACTTATTCCAGATTGATATGGCATTTACTGTGAAGAATTGCCAGTACTTAACTGTATGTGCCATAGGAAGAAATAAAAATACGTCTCGATGACTGGCGTGTCGAGAGTGCTCAAGCTGCCTTTTTGTACTAAGAGGATTAAAGGTTTGACCATTCAAAATTTTAAACAGTAAAAATAGACCCTTCTGCAATCGACGAAGCTACAGGGGATCCAGCTTTCTATGTTCGCACCTTTGTTGGTATGCTATGTTACGGTGTTCTGTAGTGAAAACTCTTCTAGTGAAGAAGTGCTGCACCGATTCTATTTTCTTCCGTTCACTAGAGCACAAAAGATTGAATAGGGGCGAGCAGTATTCAAGACTAGGTCTCACGTACATATTATAAAGACTAGTTCTAACCTTCATGGTCTTAAAATTTTTAAGGATAAATCCGGTGGTTCGGCGTGCTTTCGAAACTATCAGGGCACAGTGCTCTGACAAATGGAGACTATTAGAGTAGGATATGCCCAAATCCTTGATAACTCCTGGGACATTTAGTTCGTGGCCGTCAATGCTTAATTCCGGTTGATGATCGTCGCCAACAACCATAACGGAACATTTTTGCCATGGAAGGGTGAGGCGCTATGTGCAACACCACTGGGCGAAGGCCTGAAGATATTTTTTATCAGCTCGAGCACGATTTTGCGATCTGCCGGTTTATACTGATAAGCGACTTTTAAATCATCAGCGTACATGAAGGGTCTGTCATGCTGAAAACAATCTGAAACGTCGTTGAGAAACAGGCAAAATAGGAGCGAACCCAGTACACTACCCAAGACAGTTCGACGGTTGTCGTTCCCTAGCCCTCGTTCCAAACGTGACGATCTGGCAGAGCAGATTGTCTGTGGCCCATTGTAGTAGTTTGTGATTGAAGTTATCTGGAAGACTCTGTGCAGTCCATGTCTGCCAATCAACACCAGGAGCGTTAAATTCCCCAACGATGAGGATGTCTTTTTTCTCATTAACCCTATGATATGAGGAGAGTGTCTTGGTTAGGAGTCTGATTTGGCGGGCTACTGCTAATGCTTCTTCTAATATTGAAACAATGACTGTCAGAATGCGATAACTCTGCCTCGATTTTCCGTCTTGGTTTTCCCAATTTCCCGGTAACTGTCAGCAAGCTCATCACGGCACTAATCCCTATGGCCTTTCGATGTCACAGAGCTATCTACATGCAGCTTTTAGCCATCCCCCTAGCCTTCTAATGCCAATTGTCCTGATCCAGTTGGTGGCTTTTCTCCAAACTTCCAATTCAATTACGCACCTCCAAATTTTATTATTAAATAAAGATAACCCTGGTTCGATTACTCCATCTACATTAGATATCATCTGGCTTAATGCAAAATCTGTTATAAATAAGATGGCTTAACTTAGGGCCATTGCATTCGAGCTGAATCCAGATGTTATATGCATTACAGAGTTGTGGACCTTGAGCCCGACTGGACACAACCTTAATTTCTGCTCTCAAACGTAGACTATTTGGATTCTGATACCATTTCGCCAGTACTGTTTTGGATATTATCGCTTCAATTGTATGTGCAAAAGTACTTTCTGCAACTCGTGAAATTTGTTACTATGTCGTACTTCATCAGAAAACGGAATCAAATTGGAATTTGTTCTTCACATCATTGAACTGGATTTGCAGCCTACAACCAAAGCAAGTGAAAACAGCCTGAAAAAACCACCAGTGACAAGATCAGCAGTTATTCAGGACCTCGAAGATCTACAAACGGCTGAATCGTTCCTGAATATCCTGCATATTGTTTATACACATTTGAAAGTGCTTCTAAGTAATTAAGCGTATTGTTTACTCAGTCTGCTAGAAATATTTGCAATACTTTACACACCATCAGACGATTTTCGTTATTTTGAATACCAGTCAACACACTACGTCATAGTCGCATTTTGAATTTAGTCGTTTCGTTTGCAAATGGAAGTAGCAAATATTACCTTCGATAATTCTACTAAACTGTCAACGGGGCCAGGAATCCAACCGCGGACGCCTCGGGTGGAAGTAGAACGGCTAGACGATGGGGCTATAGAAGAGTACAGTAGTGAGGATCAAATTAGATTATCAACTACAAAAGAGCGGTCTCGAAGTTTACTGAAAAGTCCTCCCGGCACACGGACGAAAAGTCTCAGAAGTTTAAGAGGTGCAACTTATAATCATGAGGCTTGCACATCCTGTCTTACGCTTCTGCATAAATTTGCAGACCATGCTCCATGATCTGAAAATGGAGATGGAGGAATTGAAGAAATCTCTTCGCTTCCTCCTTAAAAAGGACAACATTATCGTACCTGAAGTTGAGAATAGCCAGCAGAGAAGAGTATTTGCAGAATCTCGGGGCGAAGCATCCACTGAGAAAGATGAACAGACACCGGCAAACCAAGCGGCGAAATTGGTAGCTTCCACCTCAAATCCTCTCGATACTGCGCGAAACAAAACACCCACCAAACAACACGCTCCAATCGGAGAAGGAGATTGTACAACTCCACTTTCTTGTGAAGTCGGTTCGGGCACAGAAAGCCAGCATAAAAAAGATAGTGGGTATGCTAAGGCTGCATACAGATCACTGAAAAAAACCACAAATGCAGAAGGGGGGCAGCACGAAGACAGCTCTGAACAAAGCCATCCCGGCTTCCAAAAGAAGCCTATCTCTGGTGATGGTAAGGAAAACCCAAAGTCACAAGCCATTCCTATCGATACCTCGGGGTCTTCCGATGGCAGTAGGGCTGGAAATATATCAAGGGTCTCCCTTGACCGCCGAAACTGCATAGTCGTTCAAGGCCTACCTGAATCAGACGGAACTACTCCGAAGGAAAGGACGGATGCGGACGTCGAAAAGTTTCGGGACCTGCTAAAAGACATTCTCAGACAGCGAGAGACAGTAGGAGTTTGTGGAGCTTTCAGGATAGGCAAACAGGTTACTGAACAGTCGGAAACTGTCCGACCTCGACCTCTCAGGATAGTCTTGGATAACAAAGAACAGGTGAACTTGGTTCTGTCCCGGAAGACAGCTCTCCGCCATTCACATAAGACGGTGTTTTTTCAGCCGGACTACTCTCCAGTAGAACGTCTGAAACGCCGAGAATTGGTGGCGGAACTACGGGGGAGAGAGAGAGCTGGAGAGAGCAATCTGGCCATTTTCAGGGACCAAATAATACAGAAAACTACCATAGTGCTATGGAAGCAGTCAATCCTGATGACGGCTGCGGTCCAGTAGTACTGGCAAACTCGCGCCCAAACGCATTGGACACTGCAGAGTCTCGCCGGCTGAAATTTCTATATACTAACGCCCAGAGTTTTTTCTCGAATTTTGATGAACTTCAAATACAGTTAGCCGATGGGTCCCCTGATGTTATAGCAAGTACAGAAATCTGGCTGTCACAAAGCATCAGTGATTCAGAAGTGGCGCTATGCGGATACCAACTATTTAGACGAGACCGAGTGGAACGCCAGGGTGGAGGAGTTGCTATGTATGTAAAGAACGAATTAAATGTGCGCGAGAAGCCTGAAAGGATTATTCATGGTATAGAGGCTATTTGGCTGACAATTAAGGCACGGGGGTCGCAGCCCCTGGAAGCCGTGACTGTCTACCGACCACCGCGGACAAACAGTGATGCAGATGCGCGTTTACTGGTGTGCATAAAGGAGATAGGAAGTCGGCCTGATGTTGTTCTCATGGGTGACTTCAATGCGCCCAGCATATGTTGGAACAATTTGCGGGCCAATTGTTCTAAAAACACCTTTGGTCACCATCTGCTAAAAACAACACTTGAGGCCCTTTTCACAAAACACGTCCTAGTTTCAACTAGAGCACGTGGAGGGCAACGAGCAAGTTGTTTAGATCTAGTCTTCACGAAGCATCCCGACACTATAGACGAGGTATGCTGCCTACCTCCACTAGGTCGAAGTGATCATGCCGTACTTTTATGGGATTATGGTCTTTACTCGTTACCCCCTACAGTAGACGAACCAAGGTCGAATATATGGCGAGGTGACTTCTCACAAATGAGAGTAGAGGCATCACAAATAGACTGGGGTCTTTTTTTCTCTGGGGATGTCACTGAGGACTGGAATACATTTAAGGAGTGGTTGTTGCAGCTAATGCGCAGTCATTGTCCACTTTCAGAGCCCAAGGTATCTAGCCGACCTCCATGGTTGAACAGAGCTATCAAAAGAGAGACCAATAAAAAAAGAAAGCTTTGGAAGAAGTTTTGCAACACAAGCTGCAACGAAGATTTTGAACAGTGCAAATTCCAGCGGAACAAGGTAAAAAATGGTTTTTAAAGCACGACGGGACTTTGAGAGCGATCTACTGCGTCGAGCTGTCAATAATCCAAAGTGACTATACAGTTATTTACGGAAAAGCACACGTAACAGGAACCCGATTCCTGTTATGCAAACTGATGATGGTCACGATATCTCCGACTGTAAAAACAAAGCAGACCATTTTGCTGAGTTCTTTGAGTCTGTCTTCACCATAGAACCTCCCTTCGTCGCAACTGTTGACGAGGTCGTGGAAGCACCAAATATTGGGGATATTTTGTTTGAAGAAGAGGCGATTTTTCAAGAACTAAAAAGCTTGAAGGAATGTAAATCTCCGGGTCCTGATGAAATTCCTGCCAAATTGCTCAAGGAACTTGCTAGAGAGCTAGCTAAACCCCTTTCACTAGTGTGCCAGAAATCGTTTGATACTGGAATACTTCCTCCGGACTGGAAATTAGCGCATATTACACCGCTTTACAAAAGCGGTGGTCGTGCATCATCGAATAACTACAGACCCGTGAGTCTGACCTCCATATGCTGCCAAGTAATGGAGAAGATCATCAAGAAGCAATTGATGATATATTGTGAAACTCACAATATATTGTCGAATGCGCAATTTGGATTCCGTAGGGGAAGGTCATGTGTAACAAACTTGCTTTATACGATGCAAAGCTGGACAAGGGCAATTGATGCACAAGAAACTGTACATGCAGCCTACATTGATTTCCGGAAGGCCTTTGACAGTGTTCCACACCAACGTCTCCTGCATAAGTTGAGACTGATGGGTATCGGAGGCAGACTTCTTACGTGGATTGAGAATTTCCTATCTGGTCGTTCCCAAACGGTGTGTGTAGGACGACAACAATTAAGGCCGACAGTCATCGAGAGTGGATTCCCTCAAGGTTCAGTACTCGGACCCACCCTCTTTCTCTTGTTCGTTAATGATTGTGTACAGGAATTGGACTGCGAGTGCGCCATGTTTGCAGATGATGTAAAAATATGGAGGGTCATCAGGTGTGCTGCCGATGAAGATAACTTCCAGGAAAATCTTTGTCGATTAAACGAGTGGTCGCATAGATGGCTGCTGTCCTTCAATTCTAACAAATGCACTCTGCTGCGCCTGGGAAATCGAAATGCGGTGCCTTATGCGCGACCCTACCATCTGAACGGAATCCCTCTGCAAGAAACAGAAATACAGAAGGATCTCGGCATCTTGATGACAGACAATCTCAAACCTTCTACACAATGTTGTAAGGCAGCTAAAACTGCAACTTCAATGTTGTACGCCATCAAGCGGGCATTCACGGTTTTTGATGAAGACTGTTTCTCGAAAATCTTCGGTACCTTCATAAGGCCACATCTTGAATGCGCGATTCAAGCCTGGAGACCGTGGATGCGGCAGGATTATAATGTACTTGAGAGGGTGCAGCGGCGAGCAACAAAATTAGTAAGAAGCCAAGGTTCACTACCATATGAGATCCGCCTAAATAACCTTAATCTCTATCCTTTGAGTTATAGGCAGTTACGCGGAGATTTGATACAAACCTTTCGTATCGTGCATGGCTTTGACTGCGATTTCATGTGTGACGACTTCTTCCAACTCGCCACTACAACTAATCTCCGGGGGCATCCCTTCAAGCTTTATGTGCCCCAAGGACGATTGGATGTACGGAAGAATTTTTCTCTAATCGTGTCGTGGACCCGTGGAATAACCTTCCCGAGGCCATTGCTATGTCCCAATCTGTGGAGATATTCAAACACCGACTTGATATACACATGCTACAACGCAACGTGAACTATGTGACAAATTAACCTTGAAACACCACTGCGCCATGTGACTGTCCATATTTTCCTGACTGAAAACTTGTTAACATTGTTTATAATTCTTGAGATTTTGATGTGACAAATAGGGAGTTCAAAGGCGCAAGCCTATTTTTCCCTCAAATATACTGATTGACTGACTGACTGACCCATCTGCTTATTTCTGATGCTTTACTCATAATAGACGAGTATTATTTATACCGTCACGACCGCACTAGTAAGCGTGGTGGTGGTTGTCTTCTCTGTAGTAAAGCTATTTTTAAGCATTTTCCGTTCGATCTAGATAATAATAATAATAATAGTATGTTGTACAGCGGTAGTTATGCAGAGGTATTTCGGGTGTTGGACAAGTCTCAATTGTAAAGAACTTGGCGAAGAAGGAATTTAACATTTCTGCTTTGGCCAAATCCTCTGTAACAAAATGATTACTACTATCGAGTAAAGGCGGAATGACTTTCTGAAGCTTAGCGTATGACGGAAAACGGAAGACTTGAGCAACGGATTTGGAAGAGTTAGCATCATTTAGTGCCAGGGACTCTCTACGCCTATCTCGTGCAATCCTTATTTTTAGCGCTAATTCAAATATTTGCGCTATCCTTAAGTGCACCGACAAAGAGCTATTAGACGGACCCTTAAGTTGCTTCCGTAATATTTAAAGTCTATTTTGGAGAAAATGTGGAACGGTAGAGGAAGCTGAATTTGATTTAATAGGCTTGAGTGGGATAAAAGTCTGAATTTTTTCTGTAAGGGTTTGTAAAAGTTCATTGAAAAAGATTGGATCATTAGTTGAAAAAATAGTATGCCAATCTAGAGTACTAACGAAGTCATTTATGAGTTCAAGGTTTGCGTTAGAAAAAATCGAGGTTATTGCATTTTACCTCAAGCTTTTAAGAAAGAGGGACTGGAAAACAACACTGAATTAATTCGTGGTCACTTGTGAAGAGATTACTATGAAAATTCATAAAGAGAGGGTGGACGTTATTTGTAAAAATTAAATCTAATATGCTCTCATTTCTAGTCACTGAACTGACCAGTTGTGACATGTTTGCAAAGTTAATAGATTCTACCAATTTTTGAAAATTTGACGGCCAAGTATTTGCCTCCCAGTCAACGTCTGGCAGATTAAAATCACCTATGATTATTTTGACATCAACTTCAGCTTCTGCAACGTTTGCCAACAGTTCGTGTAGCGCACTTTCATCACCAGAATAACATGGGGGATTATAGACACAGCCAATTACAGCTTTTTTATTGTGCGGGAGGATGACTGAAATAAAGCAAACACCTCCCGAAAACGATGAAATGCTCAGATGAAACGGGAAATGTACAAAAGATGATTTGATATGAAGAAGGCAACCACCGCCACGTTTTTCAATGCGGTCTTGTCGGTAAAAACTAAAATTATCTATAGCAAGCGTTGAGTCAGAGATAAGAGAGTGAGCCCAAGATTCAGTGATACCAATAACATCTGCATCAAGCTCAAAAGCTACTGTTCTGAGCTCTGTCAGTTTATTTACAACTGATCTCGCATTCAGAGAAACTATACTGAGCGTATTGCTGAGATGCAGGTTACGCTCATCAGTATTTATAAAAAAGGAAAACTTGGTGGCTGAAAGGGAACTGGCATGGGAGAAACAAAAGGCGGAAAGCAAGATTGCTGTGGTTTACAATTAGCTAAAATATAATTGTAAAATATATTAGGATTATTGCATGGCGGCAGATTTGCTTGAAAATTGAGGAAAGGGTGCCCGTTTTGTGGAGTAAAAAGAGTAGGAGGCAGTCGTAAAAAAGGATTATGATAAGAGTTAGCATTATATTTCGGAAAACGCACGTTTTAAAATGACCTAAATGGGTATGGAAGACTGTGATCATGATTAGTAGATTTAATTATGTGTTGATTTTGGGCAATTTGCGGGTTTGGAAAATAACTTACGCGAGTATTTACATCTGCTATAGATGCTGAAGTGTCAGCATAATTTTTCGGAGGACAGGCATTCGAAAATGGCATAGACGGTTTCGAGAAGCTATTCATAGTATTATTAGAGTGAATTAATTGTGGATTGTGGGCCATTTTGGGGATTGGAAAAGTAAAAACATGAGTGTTTACAACTGGTGTAGATGCTGAAATGTTAGTATGGTTCCCATAATTAGATAAATTACTGATTTTTTCAATTGGCTTCGATTTACGGGGGGCACGTTTAGGTCTATTAGGTTTAGCCTCTTTAGCAGGCGAGGTTCGCTCGGAAGGCGACGGAATTTCACTTGGGCCAGGAGTAAGGATTGTGGGTGAGTTTTCGGGTGAAATTATCGTTGTCCCTGATCCGGAGGGCCGTGAACTTGCGTCGGCCTCAGGAGTAAGGATTGTGAGTGAGGTTTCGGGTGAACTTAACGTTGTCGCTGATCCGAAGGGACGTGAACTTGCGTCGACCTTATATACCACATTTGGAATAGTATGGGTAGGAGTGGGCTTAATTTTTGCAGATGCAGGCGAAATCCTACGGTCCATAGGGGTTTTATCCCTACATATAAAAAGCTTATTTTTTTCAGGTATTGAGCTGAACGCTCATGCTGAGAGAAGAGGTTGTCAACTTCTATCGCCGAAAAAAGTTTGACCAAAATTGGCGGATTTTTGCTTCGAGACGACAATCTTTTAGCTTCTGTGACCTTAAAGTTAAAGCCTCACGAGTAAAGGAATTGACAGGCGATGTCTAGCGGAATTTTACTTTTTGGGACATTCTTTAAAAGAAAATTATAACTTCTTTTTTGCCGGTCACAGTTCTCAGTAGACACCAAAATGATGAAGGGCTCTAATTTCTCACATTTCTGAGAAGTGGGCGACGAGACATTTCCATCAAAGATGGTACTGTGAACCGTAAGCAAACATCCATATTGAGACATGAAATTATTAAATGTGTCCAAAGCATGACGATTCAGTTTTTTCTTATTTAAGACGGGTTGATCTTGGAAAAATTTAACACCAAGAGGGTCGTTAGGGGGGAATTTTTGCATACAAACTGACTGTGAAGTTTAAAATATCAGAAGGATATGCAGTAAGATATATTTTCAAGCAAGGCAATGCAAGAAAGTTTCTCTTATACAGAAAATAAAATTGATGAATCTACGCTGGATGAAAACTAACTCGATTGATATTGCAACAAGTGTAAACTGAATCTTGTAGGAAATTGCGAAATTTTTTTAAAATTTGCAATCTAAAATCAACATTCACGTGCTTAATTACGCGGTTTATACGTGAATCTTCAATAATTCAGATGAGACTATGTCGGGTGAAATTATGAGGCTTTGTTGGGGGAAAAATATCTGGATTGATATTTCTATCAGTGTACACTATTTCTTGTTGCAAAAAGAGTATTCTTTTAAAATATACAACCTGATTTAATATTCACGTATTTAATTACGTGTTTTTCAGCTGAATCTTAGCGAATTCCTAGGAGGCTTTGTCGGGTGAAACAGTAGAAAACTGTATATTTTCACCCATAGTCAAAGAAAACGACCACTGGTTTGTGGAGTGGCTAAGGGGTTAGAAATTCGAATTATGAACAACAATTATGCCAATAAAGTAGATAGGATGCGATAAAATCCTATCAAAATTTGAAAATTCACTTGGCTGCAGAAAATCGAGTTGCGCACCAAGGTCACTAAATACTTAATAAAATATGACTTCTCGCTCATCACGAATAGTATAATAAATATGTGTATTACTGTCCCACGCGAGTCAGCTTGACATTGTTGAATAAAGCGTTGGGTGGATGTTCAGATTGCTCTTAACTGTCTTCACACATTTGAAGAGGACAACATCTTCGGGAGGAGTATTCCATGCTGCAATCACTCTGTTACTAAATATTATTTACGTGCATTGATCGTTGTTTTGCCGGGACATCGAGTGAGGGGATAACCGCGCAAATTGGGTGTGTTAGCTTGAATGAAATAATAATTGGGTACAAAACAACAATCCAGGTTATTCATAATACGGAAGGCAATTGCCTGTAGAAAAGGGAAAAGATTGAGGGTGGACACTTTGCTTTTATAAGGCAGTGTCCCTAGATCTTTGACACATTTTGCCGCTCAACTCTCTAAGTCTTGGACATTCGAGGGTCTCTAAGCCTTTATAGCAAATTCTAGATGTTGCCAAAGGAAGCTTCCAAATATCTTCGAAAAGCTTTTTTTTCTAACCCGCTTTTCAAACCGTCTACCGACCACCAAGATGTGAGCTCGAGGCTGACGGCGGTCTGTTAGAGCAGTTGGCAAGATTAGCTGCTCAGCTGCTTTTAGTTGTGGTAGACTTCAATGGTCTGCTCATCGAGTGGAGTTCAACATACGCACGTGGTACAGAGCAAGCATTCGACCGGCGTTCATTAGCCCTGACACTCAGTTTATTTAAATTGGAAAACACGCAACCCAAGAAATTTTAATTTTAAGAATATGTTTTTTGGATATAACGTTAGTTTAATCAGGGAATTTTCGAGTCTGGTGCCCCAGCTCGTCGTCAAATTAACAAGAAATGTGCAATTAACGCCTAAAATATCAAGCGTGCAGAAAAATTAATAGTTTTACGGGGTGGGACCTGCTTGGTAGGTGTGGCCTCATTCAGTCTGTGTCGTTCCAACTTCCGCTCTTCCACCGTTCTTTGAAGTGTTTATAAATACGATCTCATTATATGCGCCAAAGCGATGGCTACTTTACGCACCCAGGGTGTACACCCTAAGGATAGTATTAGCTACCTTAATAAGAAAGAAGTCATCTACAAAATCCCATGCGGAGGTTGCGATACTGTATATTATGGCCAAACAGGAAGATCCGTCTCTATATGCATACCGAGCACCAGCTGGCCGTGAAGAGACGTGACCATTTGTCCGAAATGGCTATGCATTGCTTCGATATAAGACACACCTTTGCATGGATAAAACACGCATCTTTGGAGTTTGCCCCTCAAAAATGGCCGATAATTTTTTGACATCGTGCACTCCGATGACTCATGCATCAATCGACACATACAATTAGACTGTATTTATAAACAGTAAAAGATAAGCGGAAGAGAGGAAGGCGGCACGATACAAAGTGAATGAGGCCACACCTAACAAATAGGTCTCACCCCGTAAAACTATTGATTTTGCTGCATGTTTGATATTTTAGTCAATCATTGCACCTTTCCTGTTAATCCGACGACGAGTTGGGGCACCAGACTCGAAAATTCACTAAATAAACTTACGTTATATCCTAAAGAATATCTGCTTATTCAAACTTAGTTCATCTCTTATTCAACACGTTCTACTTCCGCCAGGGTGCGTGGCGAAGAGCAATCAAACTTAAAGCATTCTTTCCTAGGTACAAATTTAAAGTAAGCGAAAACAGCAGGATTTATTTCATCAAATAAATTTCGTTAGAGCTTGTAAAGTGCTTCCTTTTTTGCATGAATATAATAAAAAAGGAAGAGCACAGCCTTTTGAATTTTCACAGAATCAATAACAGCAAGGTCATTTTTCCACGCAGCAAATAGTCAACGATAATGTCGCCTTTAAACTTGAGAAGGAGAAGAAGGGATGGGAATTATCAAAAATAAAAATGTTAATACAATGAGAGCATGCGATTACCAGGGCATTTGGAGGTAAGCCACATGGTCTAACTCCATACATAGATTGGTGTTCTCCCGCCGTATGTGGGCTGGTTCCATATTGCGCAGGGTCCGATTTGTTCTGAAGGGATCTAGGTCGAGGTTGTGCCTAGATCACTACAATCATCAGGTCGAAGTCTCCAGGTTGGAAGTAAGAAGACAAAAAGTCACCAGAAAGGAGTGGTTTATTGTATACGGAACTCTTAGTTGCAGTCTCATTTGGCAGGGGCCACTGGCGAAGCCAGGGCTGGTCCTGACCGCGGCCAGCCAGGCCTGAGAGTGTTGACTATCTGTTGTGTGGGGGTGATGACAGTTGCTTTAGTAGGATTGTGAAGCAAGTTTAAGTGATTGTGAGTGGTGTGTTGCAATTTCCCGAGGAATGCTGCATGCAAAACCCCTTGCTGCGTTAACCAGAAGTGTCACGGTAAGTGGCTCTTAGGACGGTGCGCTTATTAAGCTGAGGTCAACTGTCCGGACTGCAGGAACTCCGAAGGACGGGGGCGCTGACGCAGCTGTTATCGGTTAGCCTGAAGCAGCTGCGAGGTCAAGCCTCGGGAGGTGGCGGTGCCAGTGAAGGAAAGCATTGGACCAGTTGTTTGTGACAACACGAATATGGGGCAGCCTGCCTTGATGAACGAAGGGGGAGGGGAATTATAGCACTCCGCTACAGCTCTCCGCCAGACACACAACGAAGTGTATGTGTCGAAAGTGAGTGACCGATAAAAAGAAGGAGATAATCAAGTGCTCATGCAGATTGAGGAGCATTTATCGTGTGTGACTTTAGTTGCTCGAGTTTGATTCTAGGGCGATGCCTGCAACCTGTACTGAGGTGCAGTTGTGGCATCAGCCAGAGGAAGTGTTATTGTGACTTCGACAACGTTTACAAGTGATTCTGTACGTTGGAAAGAAGAAGGTGTGTTTCTTTGATCTCAACTAACTTTACCAGTAAGTCGGCAAAGTGGTAGGAGGAAGGATCATCTCGACTACGTGGGCCTGTGAGTCAGCAAGTTTGTAGGAGGAAAAGTCGTGTTGACAACGGGTGCGAGTGACTACGCACTTTGGTAGGAAGAATGATCATCTTGACAACGTCTGCCTTTGAGTCGGCACGTTGCTAGGAGTAAAGTTCTTCTCAGCAACGTGTGCCATTGAGTCGGCAAGTTGCTAGGAGAAACTTTAATCTCGACTACGTTTGCCAGTGAGTCGGCAAATCGGGAAGAAGGAAAGAATGTGCTGGTGTAATCTCGTTGATAAGAGGAAATGAGATTCCGAACACGGGACATCCCAATGAAAGCTGAGTTGGATGAATTCGTCAGTGAAGTAGTCTCACTGTCGTCCAGACACAAAATTGAAAGAGTAAGTGTCGAAGGTATGAAATTCCATCGAACTATACATAATTGCATGTTAAGTTTATCATGAAAAGAAATCACGAGTTATTGGTTTCGTTGGTGATGGGCGGAGGAATGACTTGTTCACAAAAGAGATATGATGAGATAGCAAAAGACTTGAATAAATGCTCCGAATAATTTGATTGAGGTTCGACCTGGACATGAATGGCTGAGTTTTATTGGGGACATCAATCTCGATTCGCTACAAGATGTCAGCAACTGCGTTTCCCTATCCATGGACACGATGAGTGACGCAGGGAAAACAGAATGATGAAGTCGTGTAGGAATATCGTAAAGAAGTGTTTAGCCATCTCAGAAGGAGTCTGATTGCGTGGTTGGATCACGTCGGGGTCACCAATTTGTAGGGGTCTATACTTGGGTTGTGCCTAGATCACTACAACTGCCAGATCAAATCCCAGGTTGGAAGTTAGAAGGCAAGAGTCACCAGAAGGAGCGGTATATTGTATACAGAACTCCTAGCTGCAGTCTCATGCGGCAATGGCCACTGGTGAAGCCAGGGCTGCTCCTGACTGCGTCCAGCTAGACCTGAGAGAGTTGACTGTCTGTTGTGTGGGGTAATCAAAGTTGCTTTTGTAGGATTAAGAAGCAAGTTCAAGTGGTCTGGCAGCCTTGCTGTTTGGATGGATCCACACAATATAATATAATATGTTTATTATGCCAGTTTACAGGCAATTGTGAAGAGTTGGTAATGCACCTCTTGGGCGCCTTCCAACACCTCGAAGACCGGAAAAAACCTAAAACAAACTGCCTATGTTGCAGCCAGTATTGGTTTTGTTTCAGGTTTTTGTTTTGTCAATACTGGGCGAGATAGGGAGTTTGTTTCAAGTGAAAAACCTGCCTTCAAAGGTATGATACAAACGCAATAAATGTACAGTTGTAAGCTGAGTTGACTCATCAGCAGGAGAAATGTTTCATGTCGTTTAAGGACATTAGTTTCAGACAGAGAGGGTTGGCAAAAGAACACAGTGTTCTCAGTCTTCCTTCAATGGTTGTCGGCAGAAAGTTGCGCGCTATCGGTTGAAGGGTAAGCAGACTGCGGCCTGCTGCTTCAGCAGCATTATCTTCAGCATGAAGCCTGGCGGGGTTCGAAGTCCACGAACGCCATCAGAGTGAAAGAGATATTCCACCGAGTCAGCACCCAAAATTTGTAAAAGTTGTCCTGAATGTAGAAAACTAGTTATAGCCCTCTTAAACATAGGGTAGCTTTGCTGGGTTTTAATACTTTTGGGCAACTTATTCCAGATTGATATGGCGTTTACTGAGAAAAATTGCCGGTACTTAACTGTATGTGCCATAGGAAGAAATAAAAATACGTCTCGATGACTGGCGTGTCGAGAGTGCTCAAGCTGCCTTTTTGTACTACGAGGATTAAAGGTTTGACCATTCAAAATTTTAAACAGTAAAAATAGACCCTTCTGCAATCGACGAAGCTACAGGGGATCCAGCTTTCTATGTTCGCACCTTTGTTGGTATGCTAAGTTACGGTGTTCTGTAGTGAAAGCTCTTCTAGTGAAGAAGTGCTGCACCGATTCTACTTTCTTCCCTTCACTAGTGCGCAGAAGACTAAAAGTTTCTAAAATAACTTTTAGAAATCGTGGCCGAGAAATTGATTCTGGAACTGTTGGAGCCTTCCCTATTCGAAATGCCTTAAGAATGCGGAAAGACTCGCCTGGTTTTATCAACGGTTTTGTGTAAACTTGCATAAGACCCACGTCATGGTCAATTCGTTCTTGTGCAATTGACGACTCTGACTCTGGGGCCCCCTTAACAACTATTTTTTGCTTGCGACTCAATGAGGCATATGTTGCGAGCTCACGTGTTTCGGCCGAGGGAGCACTTGTATCCGGTACACTCGGTTCTGATGCACTGGCAATTGGGTAAGCTGAGTGCAAACCCGTGAACGCTTTGGCTTTCTCAGGCTTATGCCTCTTTTGAGTTATGATCTTGTGAACCTCTTGGTCATCACTTTCTTGTGCAGAGTCGAGCAACGATGTGGTGCTAGGATGCAAATTCCGGTAATTGCTAGTGTCACTAAAGCCGAGTGACGATGGTGTAGCCCGTGGGCTTGACACATGATCCGATATGCAAGTTTCAGGCGTGTCGACAGACATGTCCAAATCCAAGTCCATATCAGCGTCAACTCGTTCTTGTGTTATTGTTGACGCTATCTCTGGAGCCCCTTTTACAACTTTATTCTGCTTGTGACTCAGTAGTGCGTCTGTTGCGAGCATACGAGTTACAACTTAGCTGTTCAAACACGGACACACACAGCAGTGGCAATGCTCGCATACACGGGCACACACACATACTGGTGGGACCGGCAACAGCAAAACCATCTGTTGCGAGCTCATGAGTTACGACCAGGCGGGCATCTGTATCCGTTACTTTAGGTTTGATGGGTCCTGGTGTGCCGGTTTTTGGGTTAGCTGACTGCGCATTCCTGGCCCGTTTAGACTTTCGAGCCTCTCAAGCCCTATGCTTGTTTGGCTTAATGATCTTATCGACCTCTGTATCATCGCTTTCTTGTGCAGCATCGAGCAACGATGTGACGCTAGGACGCAAATCCAGATCATTGCTAGTGCTGTCTGAGCCGAGTAACGATGGCGTAGACTGCGGATTTATTTTAGTTTATTTGCGATCGAGTGAGACGCCCGCTGGTTTATTTGGTTTGGCGGATGATATGCGAGTTTCAGGTTTACCGGCCGAGGCTATCTGAGCATATGTACTTTTAGTTACCCCCGGTTTTTGGCCAACAAGGGCTGTTTTAAACGCTGTATACGAAATATGCGTTTTTCGATAGGCTATCTCTTGTTTCAGTTTATTTACCTCGTGGTAAAGTTCCTGCTTCATCTCCAAAAACTCCTGGCGGTGGACGAAGTCCTCACAGTCTAACTTCGGTAAACGTAGTGGACATCTTGGATGTTTGGCGGGAGGTGAAGAATTAATAACATTATCTAAGTGGCCATATCGGCAGTTACTTTCTGGTCGTATCTTGATATGGTTGTCAAGGGCCCGTGTCGAAGTGGCCGGGCTGCCTGAGGTGCTAACACCGTTAATAACCAGATTTGGCGACCCGGGTTCGAGATCCGGTGGTGGCGAAACGTTTCGTGCTAACGGACTAGTAGCATCTAAACTCTCCATGCTATGTAAATAATTTTGTGTTACGACCTGCGTCTGATACTGCCAATTAAGTCGGAAGCCAAACCCAAGAGTCCGTAGGAGTGAGGTGGAGAGAAGATCGATTGGCCAGATAGTGCAAGTTTACTGAGACAAGCAGGTTACAGCAAGTCAGAGTAAAATATTGAGTCCCTGACAGATGCAATGAAATGTGTTTGGTTATAAAATTTCCTTAGGAATAACGTGAGAGTCACTTTTTTCCTAACGTGAGAGTCACTTTTATCCTAAATATTATGACAATATTAGGATAAAGGTTTATAACAACACAGTGATATAACGACTCAGCCTCGGCGTGAAATTCGGAGATGTGCAGATTTTTGTGGCACGGAGGAGTTTTTCACAAAATCGACACGTACAAGAAGCAATTTCCAAACTTCGGGAATAATTCAGAGTGGAGGAATTTTTCAGAGCGACTGGATTGAGATTTCCACGTAGAAAATTCCAAACTTTAGAAATATATATTCAATTCTTGAATACTTTCTAAGAAGCGTGTCTTCTATACTGAGATAGAGACTAAAAACACGAAAGTTCGAGAGACTTGAAATTTGCAAACAATTTCAAACACCGTCTTAAGTGAGTGGCGGAGGGCTGTGTTCCGGGAAAGAATCAAGTTCACCTGTTCTTTGTTATCTAAGACTATCTTGATAGGTCGAGTTTGGACAGTTTACGACTGTTCAGAAACCGGTTTGCCTATCCTGAAGGCTGCACAAACTCCTATTGTCTCTGGTTGTTTGAGAATGTCTTTTAGCAGGTTCAACTGTTCAAATGTTGCTGCCTTTTCATAGTCTTTGAAGGTGGCCAGTTTACATGAAGCCGAAATTTCAAGTCAATACAAATACACGGTCTGTGATCGGGCTTTCACTTTCTCTGCTGCAACAACATGTGGCTCACACACTTGCTTTCATTCTGGAGCTACAATTTTAAACGTGCCTGAAAATTCAACATTGGTTAGTCATTCCTGCAATTAAACTCTCACTGTGGACTGACATCTGGTTGTGATTTCGTATACGCCTCATCTGCACATAGCCATTGACCCGATTTTCACAGATTGCAAAGGAAACTGACTTATATAGCTTGTCGTTTCTCAGGGGATCGTTTGAACTTTGAACGGGAATCCTGATGCGATATTGTTTTCGGAAGCTTCTGAAACGCGAAAGCCTAGAGCTGATACTAATTTGTTGAGATTCTCTTGTACATGTAGTTAAAATTATATCAGTCGTAGGTTCTTGCCCCCATTTCAATTATGTCGCTGACTTTGCACTTGGCAGTTGGTAGTAATTAAAATCTAATGGCATACAAAACGAATAAAAGATGTAAAAACCAGGATAAAAAATTAAAGACACCGACTCACGGAGTCCCAATGCTCTTCTTTAGCAGAAGCCGGGAAGTTGACTTACAATGAAGAAGGTTTGACCAAAGTTGCTGGCCAAGTTCATTCGTCCGGTCCAGTGAAGTTGTCTTTAAGGATCTTTTTGACGCACATCGTCCAGATCAATTGTCAGTCACGCCAAGAATAGAAGGCTCTCAGATCACGTATCACGCAACCACAAGTTTAGGCAAAATGTTTGTTTTCGGAAAAAATTGTACACGTAATACGTATAAACAAATTCAGGTCAAATGTATACACCTAACAAGGAAAAAAATGCTTATTGACATACAAATCTCATAGTCGTTCGGGGAGTATTCATATGCGATAGATATTTCAGCAACGTACCCTTAGGTCACAAAATATGCTATGGGAAGAATTGGCTGTAGCCTCATATTCATAATATGATAGGATATCATGATAAAATGAAAGGACAACTGGCCGTGAATGACTGTGCCCTGCATACTTACCCGACCCGAACGACGCCTGGTGCTTCTTTGGGAACTTAACTCAGCAACTAGTAGAGGACTGTTGCCCACTTAAGAGAAGCTTGTGCATCTCCCGGTAGGAATGGGAGACACCGATCATAAAAAGGAACCTCAGTCAGCCAGTGTATTTGAAAAAAAATAGGCTTGCGCCTTTGAACTCCCTACTTGTCACATCAAAATCTCAAGAGTCATAAACTATGTTAACAAGATTTCAGTCAGGAGAAGAAAGACCGTCATATAGTGCAGTGGTGGTCCGAGGCTAATTTGTAACAAAGTCCCAGATGTGCTGCAGCGTGTGTATATCAAGTCAGTGTTTGAATGTTTCCACAGATTGTGACATAAAAATCGCCTCGGGAAGGTTTTTCCACGGGTCCACGGCCCGATTAGAGAAAATATTCTTCCTTACATCCGATCGTTCTTGGGGCACACACAGTTTGAAGGGATTTCCCCGGAGATTAACTTTAGTGACGAGTTGGAAGAAATCAACACACCTGAGAGCGCAGTCCAAGCCACGCAGAATACGGAAGGTTCGTATCGAATCTCCGTGTAACTGCCTATAACTCAGAGGATAGAGATTAAGGTTATTTAGGCGGATCTTTTAAGGTTAATTAGGCTAGAAGAAAAGAAGACTATAGCAAACATATGCCCGATATCAACAACCCGAAAACTTCTCAGAATTTAAGAAAGAGCGTAATATATGTCGAAGAATACTTCGAAAAGAACGAATGGGCTTTGAGACAGAACTAGTCAAGGGAATAGCTAACAACCCAAAAAAGATTCTTTTCATACGTGAATAATGCAAAACGCAAGCGAGATCCCATTCCTTGTCTGAAAGATAGTCAGGGAAATACGTTTACGGATAGCTCAGCTAAGATGAACCTCTTGTCCAATTTCTGTATGTTTGTGTTTACCGGGGAGCAACCTTTGAACGAGAATGCACAGTGAAATATGGTCCCAGCGGTGCATACAATTAGCACGGTATCGTTCGCAACAGACACGTTAAGAAATGCCGTGAGACAACTACAGCCCACAAAATCGCCTAGTCCGGATGGATTATCACAGAATCTTCTGAATGAACTCGCAGAACAACTGGCCTCTTCATTTTTGACATTTCGATGGAAAAGGGCCTCTGCCTACTGACTGGAAGCTGGCCAACATAACCCCTATTTATAAAGGATGAGAGAGAACGCTACCTAATAGCTTTAGACCAGATAGTCTCAAAAGTATTTGTTGCAAACTGATGGAGAAAATAATCAAAACGGAACTAATGAGACATATTGAGAAAAACAACTTGCTAAGCGCTGCGCAACATGGATTCCGAAGTGGCAACTCTTGTCTCACAATACTGCCAACATCCATGGAAAGCTGGACGAAATCTTTGAAAATGGGTTCGTCGGTCGATGCGATTAACATTGACTTCAGCAAGGCATTCGACAAGGTTCCACAGAGATGACTAACATCGAAGCTGCATCGAATGGGTGTGACTGAAAATCTACCTAAATGGTTAGCCGACTTCCTAACGGGCAGGCGTCAGCGTGCTTGTATTCGAGACACAAACCAGAATGGAAAACCATTTCCAGTGGAGTTCCATTCTATTTCTGGTATATGTAAACGACTGCCTTGACTGTCTTACCTTTGAGAAAATCATGGTTGCAGACGATCTACAGATTAAAAAGTCAATTGAAAGATCAGAGGATGGATAGATTTTAAAATATGACCAGGATCATTTGCAGAAGTGGTATGAAAAGTGGCTACTGTAACTCATCTTCAAACAATGCCATGTAATCCGCTTGCGGTCCAGTCACAGAAAGGTCAAACCATTCGAGTATGACTACTCGATCGGAGGTCACCAACTTGGGCTAGTGAACGAACTACGGGAACTAGGTGTGTGCATGACGCCCAACCTAAAACCATCAACTCACTGTACTAAAACCGCAGAGAAGGCTATGGGCAACCTAGGAGTGGTCAGAAGGTCCTTCCTCTATTTTGATGAGGAGCTTATTGGGCGAGTCTTCGGAACACTTGTTCGGCTGATGTTAGAGTATTGCGTCCAGATGTGGTGCCCCTGGATGAAGAAAGATTACGCAATGCTTGAGAAAATCCAAAGAAAGGCGACCAAGCTAGTCAACAGCTTAGAAGGTTTCCCACGCGAAGACCGTCTAGATAGGCTCAATCGTTTTCCTCTCTGTTATAAGTAATACAGAGGAGATATGATCATGGTGTTTAAACTCGTCAGGGGAGAATACTGTGCTCTTCAGATTGCTTACATCTTTGAATTCGTACAAACGATACATCTACGCGGTTACCCGTACAAACTGAAAAAACCCCATGCCAAACTAGAAGTGCGGACCAACTTATTCTCCTACTGGGTCATTGAAGATTGGAATAACTTCCTTCCTCAGTTGTTCTTGCTGAAAGCGTTGACGCATTTAAAGAAGGCTTGATCTTATTTTAATTACTGGTCATACATTTGGTAGACAACGACGATTTACATGATGTTTATGTGGCTTTGAACGACATGCATGATCTGACAACATCTATCTGTAAAAAAGGTATTGGAAGGCTCTGCCTAGCTCCCTATATATACTGAACTATACTGAATTCGATGATCACAAGAAACATGAACTCAATAACGCTGCTCTCTGGGCCACGGTAGTCGACATAGCAAAACAACTCAATATTTGGCGAATTTTTCACTGTTTTAGTCCATTTTCACCCCTTGAAGCTAACTATCTCTTCAGCCTTAAGTTCTTCTGTCCTATCGGTTTATATTAGTACAGCCTCCCATCCTGAAACTTCTGTGTCCCCATTCTCTTGTTTCGATATTTATGTTGAGCCAACCACTACAAAGAATTTAATCGAAAAGGAAAACAAATAAACAAGTAACGCATTTTCCTTATTTTCGAAGACCTCATTTATTATAGAGGGAAATTATGACACGTCTGCTTTGTGGATTAGGATCCATACGGAATGCACGCTTATTTAAGTAACCTCTTTAAAAAGTGCGCTACTCGGTTTTTGCGCAAGTTGGAAAAATGGTTGACGTGAGCGGGGAAGTTCCTACGGGAACACCCGAAGTCCATGTTAAAGTTGCAGACCAAGGGGCTTTTTCCGAATACTTAAAAAGGATTGTTGGAGCATTTGACGATGCGGAGGACATGTCAGTTTTCTCCACAACTCTAGCTGATCCGGTATCGCAAGAGGCCATTAGAAAATTCCTCGGCGATGCTCAATCCCTAGCCCTATTGATTCAGAAGTTTTCGAATAAAGGTAAAAACTTAAAGCCATCTATTCTGGTGCAGATGAGGAGGAAGAGACTGAAAGCTCGGACTTTGTGGTCTCCTATTCAATAACTGTTGACGTCCACTACACAAATCCGAAAATGCAAAGGTTCCATTAGCATCCTATTTATTTCCGAGTTTAGCATTGTTTTCGTCAAACGAAGCCCTATTGTTGAAGAGGGAAAGTCCTTCGCCGCTCAGTTGCGGATGGTTACGCTCGGAGATGGCTCGCCTTACGAGTCTCTTCATTCCGTTATAAGTAACGTTGTGAGCCCTTTTTACAAATCGTACATCAAGGAATCGGGAAAAGCTGAAAGGTAGATTTGTGTTCTTTAAAAATAAATCTTTAGGGATGGCGACAAGATGGCCCCCAGCGTTGAAAAGAAGATTGCTGAACTTGAAATTGGTTTATTGCACCTTCAACAGAATATAGACATACCCGAGATCACTCTCGCTGCTAATCCATATGTTGTCCAAATAATCAAAAAACGTCAGGAAGAAGGGAAGCGTGCTAAAGTCACTGACTTCGAGGATAAGATAGAAGACGCACAATTTCTCAATGGCCTGCAGGCAGGTGTAAACAGGTGGATCAAAGAAATTCAGAAAGTACGTATTTTGAAAATCATTTTGTCTTGATGCTAGTGGTATTCATGCAATTAACTGAGAGTTATAGAGAATAATTAGCTCTCATGATCTACATATTGATACTTACACATATATCACTATTTACTTCACACTTTTATATTCCAGGTTACGAATCTAGATCGTGACCCGTCATCCGGAACAGCTCTACAAGAAATCACCTTTTGGTTGAACCTGGAGCGCGCGCTTCAGCGTATACAAGAGAAGCGAGAATCTTTAGAAATAACCCTAACGCTAGACATCCTGAAGCACGCCAAACGATTTCACGCAACCGTTAGTTTTGATGCCGACACAGGTACATTTATTCGTGATTTTTATGATTACGCTTTCAGGATTAACGCGAGCCATAGCAACTGTAAGCGATTACAATCCACTTATGAAGGATTTTCCGCTAAATGATCTGCTGTCAGCTACAGAACTCGACAAAATCAAGACTGCCTTACAAGCCATCTTCACACACCTTCGCAAGATTCGCAACACGAAGTATCCTCTCCAGAGAGCCCTTAAGCTGATTGAGGCTCTTTCGCGTGACCTGACAGCACAATTATTGAAGGCAAGACTCTTATTCTCTACAATACTCTTTCAGTCTTTTATCTCAGACACTGCTCACCATTTTGCTTACTAGGCAGCTCAAAGGAAACTCTTATTGTAGGCCAGTCAATGCTTTATTCAGAAATTCTGCTTAGTTCAATTTATCTTGAACTCAGACAATCAGTACTTTTGTTTAGCCTGATTTCGAGCATCAATTATTTAGACGGCTTCGTTATTGTTCTTGACGGTGCCTCTCCACAGGTTTTTATTAATTCCCTGTCCTGCGGCGAGAGCCACTCGTCTTAGGATCCTGACAACTATGTTGGGCCGGTAATTGAGCTAATATCTTCTGCTTCCTTTCTGGTGACCGTAACGCTTTGAATGCAGCAAAGAGGCGCAGAGTTTGTGGGACAACCGACTTAGAGTAAAATAAAGTATTACAATACAATTTTGCTTTCGGGCTATGCATAGAACTTCGAACTCCTAAAGCAGTTGATAGCGATTGACATGCAATTTTGTCTTTGAATTATTGAAATAATCACAAATTACCTGTCCAGCAGCAGTTTATCATGTGTTAATTAATAATGTTACGCTTCTTCCAGGTAGAATGTAACAATCTTCTGTCACTTGCTGTTTCAAATTTTCAATAAATTAAGCCTTCATTTCTGCGTAAATTTCCATTGACAATTCAGGATAAACGCCGATTGGTAAAATGTTTCCGTTCGACCCTTATAAAAGTTTATTTGCGGACGAGCATGCATTGTTTGTCTGTTTTTCATCGAGTACTTATTCGAAACATACATTTATTAACGTAGTAGTAACCATGGTGCAGGCGCCCTGTCAGTTTTCAAACAATCTATGCTCTGTCGTAAACTGCACGTAGCCAAGATCGCCATAGGCAACAATCCTGACTCAGAAATCTTGAATATTTGGATTGTTTTGGTATACTATGCAGTATTTTATGGTAACAATACCAATGAGACAGTGCACTGTCTCTAAGTTGACTTTTTCAAGATTGTGAGTCAAACCTTCTTTCAGGTGCTCGGGACTCGTCGTTTGATGCACATGCCTTACGAGGAATTCGAACGCGTAATGACGTCCTGTTTTGAGGTCTTCAGTACTTGGGAGGATGAGTACGAAAAGCTGCAAGGTCTGATGCGCGAAATTGGCAAGAAGAAGCGTGAAGAGCAGGTGCGTATGATTTGGCGAACCACATTCGCCCACAAGCAACTACAAAGTCGTCTCGACCACTTACGAAAGTAAGTGTTGCTTGTTTTTCTTGTTGCTGAAAACCGCATACTTTTAGTATTTAGTCAGTTCCTGAATTGCGCCATGACAACCTAACTCCTTTTAAGTGAATGTAAATGCCGCTACCGTCGATGGTAGCAGCTGCATCCAAATTTATCTCGGTTGCCAAATCTAAAACTGTTGTGTGTGAATTATTAGCCCTTTTTCTAAACGTATTAGCCAATTAGTAAATCCCTGCAGCTTTTACTTTCAAGCGCAAACCTTACAACTTCTTTTCGACTGATTAATTTCATCCTAAGTAAGATAAAAACACAGATCGGAAACTTCGCGTCATATCTCTCCGCGCTTTCATATCCGCGGCTACCTATCGTGGTAGCAGGCCGGCTTTGGCGAGTGAATACTCGTGCCGATTTATAAAAAATCTCGGCCACTTAGCCAGAGTCGGACCTCGTTAGTGCCTTTTCGCTTGGTAGTTCGTGATTTTTCCATTTGTGCCGTGTAACGCATTGCGACCTCACTCGATGATCCTCCCCGCGACTTCTATTCACTGCCTCTGAATCCGGTGTCCGTTTTCTATTGACTTTTTTTACCTTTTACTCCATTGTAAACATATTTTCAACTATCTGAACAAATAGAGGAGAATATACCTGCACAAAACCCTTATGACACTACGCAATAGAGCCGCTCTTAACTGCGCATTAAGCGAGCCTATAATTCCTAGTGTCCGTCTTTTTCTTTTACCGTTTCCGATTTCATTAATCTGTTTCGTTTTTGTTTAGTTTCTTTCACAGTTCGTGGTCTTCCCACAGATTTGGTAAATTATCTTCCTTCTTTGTTTAAAGGCTTTGGTATCAGCACGAACAACTGCGACTGGTTATTGTTCGAGTGAGACCAACAACTCGGTCTACCACTTTGCCTGAGGCGGAGGATGCTACTGTGAAGAACGAACAGGCAGGGGACATTGAAAACAACCACGACCGTGAAGAACCCGTCCTCGACGCCGCAGACGCCAATGCCATTGACGACGTGAATATGGCCTTCGAGCTGGTCAAAGAAGTGGACTGTCTTGACCTCAGCAAAGAGGGCACCGATGTATGGGAGGCCACAATCAAACGGTAATTGAACTACCGCCGGCGGTGGGGAATTTTTTGTGTCCCTATCTCTCTTTCCCAGGACCTAATCCCTCACTCCTCCGATCCTTTTTAGCTATGACGAGCGGATCGACCGAGTGGAGACACGCATTGCCGCCAGACTGCGTGATCTGCTGGGCACAGCAAAAAGTGCCAACGAGATGTTCCGATACTTCTCCCGATTTAATGCCCTCTTCGTTCGGCCGCACATTCGCGGCGCCATTCGGGAGTACCAGACTCAGCTGATTAAACGCGTGAAAGACGACATCGAGGCTCTTCACAATAAGTTCAAAATGCAGTACCGCTCGAGCAAAGCCTATCACATCAGTAAAGAGCGGGACATACCGCCGGTGGCTGGATCAATTATATGGGCCCGCCAGATCGAAGAAAAGTTGAATACATACTTACGGCGAGTGGAGGATGTTCTTGGTAAGCGGTTCGAGGTCCTTAATGTAAACGTCACTTTTTATACCATCAAGCACAGTAAGTAGAGCATTTTTTCGACAATAGTTGGGACGTTATGCTATAGAAGTGCTTCTCTCCCCCCCCCTTTTCATGGCACAGGCATGGTGTCTCCAGAAGGTCTATTCTGTATGTTGGGAAAGGCATAGCTCTTTTTCAGAACCGAGTTTAACGATAGTAAACATTAAAAAAAATCGAATAGTAACCCGACTTATCAGTTGCTCTGTCGGCTACGGCAGCGCCTGTTGCCTGTGTCTGATCCCGCCTCTTGACTCTGTCTTGAAATCGGGTGCAAGCAAGCGAGGGAAGCGAGTCCATTTTTACTTGAAACTAATCCGCACGTAAGTAATCGTCTTTGCACTACCAGGCTATAAAGCACACAGTTGACTTCGTGGGAATCAACGGTCGAATTTTAAAAAATATTGGGACTTCCATTTGGAGATATCTCCAAAGGCATCAAGACTGTAAGCGTGATCCAAGCCTAATTTGTTAATCAGTGACAGTCAGAAGGTCAATACTATGTCTACGATTTTATGCAGATCTTTTGAATCCTCTCTTCTCTCTATCAGGCAAGGGCTGGGAGCATCATCGCGAGGGTCAGATACTTAAAGCCGATGGCGACAGCTTCAAGTCCAAATTAAATACCAGCGAAATTTTTGACGACTGGTGTCGCAAAGTCCAATCGAAACCCATTAACATCAGTGGCCGCATATTCTCCATCGAACCGGTCCGCGCAAAGGTCACCAACAAGGAGGGCGAGACACAGACGGTGACTCTGATGAAACTCAACGTCACCTTCATGCTCGACGTGATTACTCTCGCCAAGGAGGTACAGTCAGCTGCCTGTCTGATGAAATTTCATCAATTTAGCAATTTTGTGCACAAATAGCCCATGCTACGTCCTCCAAAGTCTTACAGCAGTAAACGACATGGCTGTTCTTGAAGAGAAGGCATATTGTGGTCTATAATTTTCTATTTACTAACATAAAATAATTATTTTTCACTGACAACTCGAATTTAAGATAATGGCCATATTACTAATCACTGGTCTAAGGTTAACCATGAAGCTGTTTATGAAAGGAGGCGTATAAAAACGAGCAATTAATGCAGTATCATAACAACTGTGCGCTGTCCGTGTGCATTTAGAACAGCATAGATTGTCAGGCTTGGAAATAGCTAGGTCATCTATGGTAGTTTGCTCAGTGAAATTATTCAGCACAACATCAAGCTTTTGTTGCATGGAAGGGCTCTTCTTTGCCTTATGCCAACTTTTGCTGATTGCAGGAGGATTTTCGATAGGGTTGTGATCCGGACTGTTAACCGGCATAGGGGCAACATAGGGGCCGCATGCAGAAAAGCATGGCCGTTATAACAGAGGGTGTCCTTTACGATGTCAAGAAACACCTTGCCGTTAATAGTGACCATAGTCGACTGTCAATCTGGCTGTTTTCTGAAGTTAATAGCCTCCTCAACCATCATTCGTTGACAATTCTTGAACGTTTCCGTTGGCGTGGTGTGTTCTTCCAACATCTGACTAAATGGATCTTCTTCAAAGGCTGATTTAAACATAACAACTTAACGCAGAAGTAAATGCTTCTCCAGAATGAAGGTCGGTAGTCAATGCACTTTATAGCAAATAAAAACGTTCTCTAATACGCAGCCTGCTTGTTGCATTTTCCTAGGGCAGTTCGAACTCTCGCATCCTCTGCCTAGAGAAAATCGGCAGATGTTCTGGGCACACTCCTGTCACTAATGATGCCTCACAGGGTGACCCTAATAGCATTGAAAATACTTGCTAACGACTCACGCGATGCTGTTTCTGCTACAACTTCACTTATTCGTTCATAGTAAACTATAGATTGATTGCTTGGGCTCCTCCTGACATGCTCCAATCATCCTCAGCAGCAGGCCATCCTATCTCGCATGTACCTGCTCCTTAAATCTTTAAAATGGAATTCAAACTTCCACAATTTCCGAACGATGCTTTCGAATTTTTTTTAACTGTCTGCTCTTTTTACTCAGTTCCATTTACTGGCATCGCCACTTTTTTGAAATGTTCTGCTGAACTAACGCATTTCATATTGTCTCTGTACCAATAGGGAGTTCCAAAGTATTTGTCTATATTTCCTGACCTGATTTGACCTCGTCCCCATACGGTGTGACGAAGGAAAGTGACGGCATGTTCAGAGTTTTCGTGTATATGCTTGTTTACAGTTCCAATTATTGGTGTAGTAAAACCAGCTACAGCCGCACATGTTTATTACCAAATTTTATGGCACAATGTGTAAAAATTTTGCAAAGCATTTTTTTTAAAATCTGGATTGACCCATTCCGCAAACAACGCCCTTTCTCATTCTTGTATCTTCCTGATTTTCATGAACGCGAAAAAAATCCGCTCTTTTAAGGGATATCTTTAATAGTTTTCTTGCTTATATCACTGTTCTTTTATAATGTAACATGCACAACCAAGAGGTTTAGATCCGTAGTATAGGAGCATTCTCAAATATCACGAAACATTGGATTTTGCCCGATTCTGGCTAGTGTTTCCTCTACTAACTGATCTGAAATGAACTCTTCGTTAGTAGACACCTTTTCTGCGCCTTAAGTCAATTCATTAAGCAAAACTACCAGCATAAAATGTGTGTTAACCTCGCCCCCGTGACATTTCGAACGTGACAAGTCAAGAGTTAGGCAATCTATTGTACTTCCCCTCCCTCTAGGCTCGCCCCGTTTCTGCTTTCATGTTTTTATGACTACACACTCACATGTACACACTCGGAGATTAATACTACGGCCACTGCAAGGTATATTGTTGTGAGCGTCGAGCAACGATCACCTCCTGAGCTCCGCTCGCGTGATCTGCCCAAAAGTCTTTTTTTTTTGTGCGCGTTTACCTGTAGCCCGTTATTGATTGTCTTAACCTTGTTTACTTTTGCCTGACGAGCACTGGGCCACAATAATGTAGGCATTACCTAGAGTTCAAGTGGATAATAAAGTTAAGTGGAACTTAGAGTGGATAGTTGGTGATTTTTTGATTGAAACATTGTTTTCCCGGAAGAAATTTGAACAAGGCGAAGGTCACATGTTGAACAGGATTTAATGACGTCATCAAATTTTGTGACCACTCAATCAGCTGCAGACGGTCGTTGCCTATTCATAAGAGAATTGACTGTCCAATCAACCATCCTGCTCAACTCGTGATTTTCGCCTTGTTCAGATTTTTTGATAGTTTCTATATCATCATGATGGTGGTCGTAGTTACTTGTCCTAGTGGTGGTTACTTGTCCAGTCATGGAAGTTATGCGAACTGGTAAGGTTGCCGTCGAGACTAGGGGGTTGAGATTAATGTCGGGTAAGTTGTAGTGGATGTCACAGCTAGTCCCCCTGAACCCAGTGTAGCCATACCCTGTTATGGTATGTCTGAGGACAATAACGCCGGACCCCCAGAACTGGTGGTGGGGAGGAATCGATAGGGGTTCTTTGGTTTGAACCACTGGAGTTTCATAATGTCTCAGCGGGAATCGAAATTTGGTTAACATTTCAAGAGGTTGGTCACTGACTGTATGCCCAAAGATAATGCTGATTTTCTGCAAAATTAAAGCCCTCAAGCTTCTTAGGAAGGGTATTACTTACCATAGAAAGGACGATCACTGGTGGGTTAGAGGACATGTCTCTTCCGTTGCGTCATTGTAATCCACTCGCCTAACGAACGGACGAGCCAGTAGTTAACACTCCAGTCCCACGTTCCTGACAATACCCCTTCTTACAAATATTATGCTCTGACTTCCCGGATACCCGAATGATAAGCAGATTACTTCGGTTTCGTTCCGATTGACAATGCTTCTGGCTTTGAGTATTTGTCGTTAATGACTCCAAAGTGCCAAGGAGTCTATGGACTAAAATATTAGCCCAATAATTTTTACCTGTTTATTTTTTGAGGAGTGGGGGGCAGAGGATTCCGCAGCAATTTCGTCCTCCCAGTGTTCACTTGAGAGACTGTCATACAACTCTCGTTCGCTCGGTAACACTTTCTGTTTCGTGCTACGCCCTGCGCAACCGATGATTGCGTTTCGGATCACTACCATGTTCTAAAGCCGGGCCTTACACTTTTTAAATGCCCTTTTACCTTCTTTTATTGTCCTTCCGTCTTAATAGAGACAGAGCTGATAAACTGCATACTCTATTTGGCTGTTTAATTTACACTGGAACATTGGTGTGTCTGCTGTAGGTTCGAAGCATGAAGGTCATGGGTTTCCGGGTGCCGTTGTCGATTGTGAACAAGGCTCACCAGACCAGCCAACTCTACCCATCTGCGACCTCACTGAATCAGAGCGTACAGATCTATGAGGCGACCTGCGCCAAGATCGATGAAAATAAGAAGCAGAACATTGCTCTCCTCTGTGCTGGTCTTCGCCGAGAGGTCCAGGCCGTCATCTACGAGGGCATCCCCATCGTCTGGGAATCCTACCGTCTGAGCACTTTCGTGCAGAAGTTCGCTGAAACCATTCTGCAGTACCAGGAAAAGGTAGAAGACCTGCTGAATGTCACCCGCGAAATTGACCTTCAATTAAAGGCCCTCGAGACCTGTGCTTACACGAAGGAGAACTTTGAGGAGATTATTGGTAGGTACTTCGCTTCTTTTCCCGGTCATCCTCCCGTCCCACCACATTTGTTGCCAACTCCATGAATGTTTAACCTATACTTTTTTGCTAGGCAAAATTCAAAACTTGGTGGATGATCTAAATCTGCATCAGTACTCCAACCTCGCTCAATGGGTCGCCACGTTGGACCGTGAAGTGGAAAAGCGCCTAATAGTGCGTCTGAAGGCTGGTACCAGTGAATGGACCCGCGCTCTCCGCACGCAGGGCGAGAAGCCTGCGGTAAGCATTTTCATTCCCCCTTTCCTCCTCCGCCCCCTTCTCATATTCCCCCGTTTCTCCTTTCTGGTTCTCATTTCCCCTTTTGCCTTCTTCTCCCTCCCTCATCCGTCCTCCTTCACTCTCATCCCTCCAGCTTTTTTATTCTTCTCCCCCATTCTTTTGCCGCTGGCGCTGCCGCCTTCTTCTCCCTCCCCCAGCACTACTACTGTTGTCGTCATTCGGCGTAACGACTTTTAATGTGCCTTATATTTATAGGACGAAGACCCTGATGCAATGACGACATCCCTGGCTCCGGGTACCCAACGTCTCGGTGGCGATCCCAAAATTAAGCCGATATTCTTGGAATTACGTATCACCAACCAACAGATGCACCTCCACCCTAGCATCGAAGTTGCCACGCAAGATTTGTTCAATGAACTGGCCTCTTGGCAGAATATCATCCTCAACCTACCTCGTATTCAGCACTCGCGTTATCAGGTGTGGAAGTGCTGCCCTATCCATTCATCTGTTGATGCCTCGCGTGACCCTTTTTTGCATATGCAAGTTTTAATCCAACGTTGCTTTCCGTTTCGCACCCTTCAGGTTGGATTAAACACCGAAGTCGAATCACAGAAGCTCTATCGAAATCTGATCTCTACTCTGTGTTCCGAGTCAGATATCTTAATGCTCGCTCACGAAGAGATCCGCAATCTGATGGATGAGACCGAGGAGTACGTGAAGACCTGGACCAGCTACCAGACCCTGTGGGATCTGCAGAGCGATCAGGTCTATGCCCGCCTCGGAAGTGATCTCGAGGTACGCTTTGCGACCGCTCAAAAGCATGCAGTTAACTCTCATTTTCCCTTAATCCTCCCTAAAACCGCCTTCTGTTTGCCTGTCGCTTCCTCTACAGGTCTGGATGGATGTCCTAATCGAAATCAAGGACATGCGAAAGCATTTTGACGTTGCTGAGACCCAGAAGGCCTTCGGACCGATATGCATAATCTTTGGTAAAGTTCAGTCGAAGGTGACGCTGAAGTACGACAGCTGGCATAAGGAGATTCTGAGCAAGTTTGGCAGCAACCTTGGCAATGACATGCAAGAATTCTACTCTGAGGTCGCCAAGGTGCGTTTAAATTCAAGTGAATGTGTCCTCCCTCCAGCCCTCCGTCCGTCTTGTAGTCATCACCTAAACTATTGCACTCCCCCCTTTCGTCTCTAGGCCCGAAATGAATTGGAACAGCGTTCAATCGATGCCGAGAGTACCGGTGATGCGGTCAGTACCATCACCTACACGCAATCCCTGAAACGAAAGATGAAGCAATGGGACAAGCAGGTGGCTCTTTACCGCTCCGGCCAGAACATCCTTGTGCGTGATCGCTTCCAGTTCCCCTCCAATTGGCTCGATTCGGAGAACATTCAGGGTGAGTGGGGCGCCTTCCAGGAGATTCTACGCCGCAAGGAGTCCAGCATCTCCTCCGAGGTGGCTAGCCTGCAGATAAAGGTTGTGGCTGAGGACAAGGTGGTAGAGGCGAAAACGGCTGAGATGCTCGCCAGCTGGCAGAAGGAGAAACCTATCCAGGGCAGTATGCGACCCGACGAAGCCGTCAAGGCGCTCACTATCCTCGAAGGCCAGTTCCTGCGCCTCAAGGAGGAACGTGGCAACTTGCAGCGAGCCAAGGAGGCTCTCGAACTCACCGAGGCTGGGGTCGTGCCACCCAGTGAGGAACGCGTTCAGGTGGTGCTCGAGGAGCTCCAGGTAAGTACTACTTCCATTGGGAGCGCAGCTATGCGGGTCTTCATGCAGTCCAATGTAGAGGTGGGATTTCACGTTATTTATGCCCGTCTAGTGCTCAGTCGAGTCTCCAATCGTTCTAGCTCTCGGGTCCAGCGTCTGGATTCGGGACTCTAGGCAAGTATACAGCCTTAGGAGTTAGGGTGTACCGGTTTTCGTGGCTTCGAAAGTTGCCAACGGGCAGGCTGATCCGGTCCTCCTGCAGATTACAGTGGTCCCTTCTTTTTGTGGTCTTTAAAAAATTCCAATGCACGCCACCGTCGAGGTCATCCTCACCGTTAAAGACTGACTTTTATGGAACATGCACTTAGCATACATGTGTATTACCACACTCATATCTTGTCGGTCACTACCCTGGCATCTATTTGTCGTACACACTCTGGTTGTTCTGAAATAAGGCAGGCGTAGGAAAATGTGGATGCAGGTCAATTTTTAATCGCCATGCGAGAAGTCGCGTACAGCTCACCACTGCGCCCTCACGGTGGTGATCCTAGTCGCCTGTGACGAAAAAAAGTATTAGTGCTATTTAGCTTTATGAGAACAGCGAAGGCGGCCTCTGCCATTAGCGTAGGGTCATTCTTTAGTCTTCACCACATTCACCGCCTTCTCTTTTTGTACTCCTTTTTGCTCTCTCTCTCTCTTCCTCATCGGCCCCTGTCGTATGTACGCTTTTTGCCGCAGATCTGCCTAATTACCTAACATGCAAAGGTGGTAGGCGCGTGCATGCGTACGTGCGTTCCTCGCAGTCGTTTGCCGTTACTGGGCGTGCGCAAACACGACAGCGTGAGTTCTATTTCTTGTCACAGTACCTCGGCCTCCTCTCTCTCTCTCTGTGTATGCGCGAGTAAGCGTGAGTAACTGACTGGCAGACTGAAAGTCAGGCAGCAATGACTCCTTCTTAATGTTGCCTTTATGGCAGTCCCACTCAGCTGGGATCCGAGCCGGATGTGGCAGCAGGCTTAGAGGCGTCACCGACCGCACCATCCACCAGCGCTTATTCCCGCCTCAGCTCTTATTGACTTGGTTAAGACACGGAGCTAGGGTGAGAGAGAGAGAGAGAGAGAGAGAGTGCGGTTGATGCAATGCAAGCCTACTCTAACTATAATCTTATTCACACACCAGTCATCGCGCTTGCGTCCGGCCTACTGTCGTGGACATTGTCGAAACCGACAGTTCAACTGCCGTGCGTGAATGCCTGGCTGACTGAGAATAGGTGCTGAAACTGGCAAGACCTCACTCGAACTGTCCTAGCCTATTTTCAAATATAAACTATTGACTGGTTAGGTTTTCAATGTGTGTGACAGTGCCAAGGCAATAAAAATGTGTGTCCCGTAAACGGCGACTAGGTCAGGGCACTACAGGTGTAATTTTTGTTGCGCTTCCATAAAAAATGTCGAAAGTGGGGGTGGAGGGGGGGGGGGGCGTGGTTGCAGGCTCACACCGCACCTACGTTCGATCCCGCCTCCGGTCTTGTTGTCGCTGTCTTTATTTCGGGCATAGGCGGGCATTTCGTAATTTTAATGAGCATTTCCATGAAATCAGTTTGTCGGCGACGTACGTGACGCGATACGTAGCTATTGGAACAGTTTATGGGCTGTTGGCGGTCTCCTAAAGGCGAACCTGGACAGTTTTTCTTTAAAAGAAAGTACATGGCGTGTAGTATTACAACAACAGTAACAAGTTAAAACACAGCCTATATGTTAAGGTGTGTAGAACTTACTTTAGAAAAAAAATGATTAGGACTGAAATAACTTGTATTTTTATTTGTTGTACTGGTAACCAAGTCCAGCTGTAAATCGTGCACACCAGTCTTTCTGTCTAATTTCTACCTTGTCAACCACAAATGAACGCTTTCATGTCACAGTTAGCCTGTATGATTAAGATTCGGCAAAGTCCTGTCAGTATACCTTCACTGTCCTTTGAGTATATTAGTTTGTTTCGCAAACACGGTTGGAACCATCATTGTATCCATGGAGGTGGAGTAGCTGCTTGTGCGTTTTGTTTCCCATATTGAGCCATACTTGGTTAGCACCTACCTCACCTCCGATGCACACCACTTCTGCGCGCAACACGCATGCGTCTGCCCCTTTCTAAACGCGAACCGGTCTTTAGTAGGGGTTGGTGGAAGGTCTTGAATGCACGTCGTTATAGGTTTCTTTTTGCTCTTTGGGTTGTTTATACATTTATAACCTACAAATCAGCTTACTCGTTCATAGCAACCTTCCTTGACCTTATCGTTCTCTTTTTTTCTTTCAGGACCTCAAAAATGTCTGGATTGAACTGTCGCGATTCTGGGAGGAGATTGAACAGCTACGTGAGACGCCCTGGCAATCAGTTCAACCACGCAAGATTCGCCAACAGATTGATGAGATGGTGCGGCGCTTGAAGGAGGTTCCCGCGCGCCTCCGCCACTATGCCGCTTACGAGCACATCAAGAAGACGGTGCAGGGCCTTGCCAAGGTCAACGTCCTCGTCATCGACCTCAAGTCGGAGGCTCTGAAGGAACGTCACTGGCGTACACTCATCAAGAAGCTGAACGTTAACTGGGTCATGTCTGAGCTGACTCTGGGCCAGCTGTGGGACGTGGACTTGCAGAAGAATGAAGCAATCATCCGGGAGGTCTTCCTAGTGGCTCAGGGTGAAAAAGCCTTGGAAGAGTTTCTCAAGCAGGTTACCGAAGTCTGGAAGACCTACGAGTTGGACCTCGTTGTCTACCAGAACCGTTGTCGTCTGATTCGCGGGTGGGATGACCTCTTCAACCGCGTTAAGGAGCACATTAACAGCGTGACTGCAATGAAATTGTCACCATACTTTAAAGTGAGCTACCCCCCCCCTCCTCCCCCTTCTGGCATGTATACCTAACCCTGTGCGTATTTTAGGTTTGCGAATGCGCTAAACTTTTCTGCTTGTGACTCTTTTAGCAATTCGAAGAGGAGGCACTTGCCTGGGAAGATCGTCTCAATCGTATAAATGCTCTCTTCGACGTCTGGATTGACGTTCAGCGTCGTTGGGTTTACCTCGATGGTATATTTTCCGGTTCAGCCGACATCAAGACCCTGCTGGCCCAAGAGTCTCAACGCTTCTCCACTGTGAGCACTGAATTCCTGGGACTGTTGAAAAAGGTTTCCAAGTCACCTCTGGTGATGGATGTCCTCAACATTCCCAACGTGCAGAGACAGCTTGAACGACTGGCTGATCTGCTCTCGAAAATCCAGAGATCGCTCGGCGAGTATTTGGAACGCCAACGGGCCTCGTTCCCGAGGTAAGTAAAAGGCGGCACATATTGTGTTCTTCTGTCCCCGTATCCTATCTCCTTCGCATTTCTTCTAAATAGCAAGGGGTAAGGAGCGATAAAAATCTCGACGTGCGCTAAATGGCGTAGCCAAACCAGCCTACTCGTCTCTGTCCAAACTTCGTAGCAGTCTGGTTGATTCATTGGCACCGTATCTTGGGCCGTAAATCTAGTCAGATCGGGACCGTTCTGGAATATTTAGTTAAAATTTGTGGCTCTAAAACTTCTGTACCTATCAAAAAGCGATAATCATTCCCTTTCTCGGGCATGTTGAAAAGCGTTGAAGCTGGAGGACAAGCAGGTAGCAAAACACGGTACCGTACGGCCAAAGTAGAAGGTTGAACTCATCAGGTAATGCGCTTCCGACGATAGTGCTCTAAAACGGCAACACACCAGGTGGATTACCGCCAACCGCCGAGGGAAATGTGTACACAGACGATGAGAAAAGCAAAGCGGGCTTTAGAACTGTCATACAGCCAGCATGTTACGATTCTCGGCACCCAGTCAAATTCGAGCTCTCAGCTGGAAGGAAGAATGCTGCGAAAGTGGGATAGTGAAGAAGGCGAAAAAGCTTATTTGAGCTCATGAATATGTCACGTGAACGGGCCCTAGCACAGAAGAGTCGCGTATTATGCATATTTCTAGTGGTGCGTTTTTAAAGCCGACCAGGGATGTTTGAACAGCAGGTAGAAGTATTTTTGTTGTGGGAGCTCGGTAATCGGATATCGGCAAACTTTCTGATCGCAGAAAATAGAATTTCGAAGTGGGAGAAGCACTGAGGAGAAGGGCATATGACCCCAAACCAACAGTGGTATGGTTAACCACGCAAACGTAGACATGACCTACAGCAAGTGCAAATGTGTCTTTGGTCCCTCTAGCTTATTATTATTTTTGACGGTTTGCATTCGGTGACCACCTGTGCTTGATACAGGAGGTGTTCTAAAGGAGTATGAATAGCTGGTAGTGTAGATGTCGTAGTCTCTGCATTGGCGCATGTTTCTGCGCTCGAGGCAGTTTGCTTCCATATTCCATCCACAATGGCCCTATTCAGTAACCACAGGCGTATTTTATGCAAAACTGCTACTAGTTTCCACCCTCTCCATATTGTAGTTAGGCTTCGTATTTTAGAGGTGATTTTCAAACAACTACTCGACTTGCTTCATTTAGACTAGCCCACACAGTGACCTTAAAGGTAGCCTCTTGTTCATGTGTGCATGTGCAGTACATTCACATACGGAGGCGATAGCGCCGTGCCCTTCGCTGTTTCGTTGTGCGTATTACTCACCTGCCTGCTGTGTCACCGGCCCTGCCAAGTTTACCTATTTAGCATCACGACCTCGACGAGACACCGTTACTCTCATTGGGGCAAGTGTAGTGCTCACAAGCGAGTGCGCCAGCTGCTGCACCCAGCAGCAGTGGAGGGAGTAGGGCCAGCACACTAAAGGACGTCTGCTATCTGATGTAACGGAGATTCTGATTCGCCCCCTTTTTGAATACAAGCTCCTCTGTGCGGTGCAGTTTCTCGTGCGCATGCTTCGTAATGACTCATTGCCTGCCTTTGTAATGCGTTACTTTCGCCTGTCTCTTTCTCCACTTCGAATGCAACTCGGACTGGGAACTTAAACCTCATTCGTTGGTGAACGCTCACTGATCGCTAACGGAATTCACTCGTCCCTGGGGCTTATTCTTGAGGCTTACCGGCAGCCACACAACGGCTGGTAGTGTAGGCAGACGAGTCAGTGGCTCGGTGGTTAGAGCGTTGATCAGCAGGCCGCAGGTTCGAGCGTCGGTTGCTGCAACCCCCTCCCCCTCGAGTATGAATGGCTGATGACGGCTAATGAGCCAAAAATGGCAATTTCAGCCTCCCTTGTTTTTGCGGGCAATGCTCGTCTGCCAACTTGAACCCCATACATTTGTATGTATGTTGTTACTTAGTAGTTCGAATATATGCCTCGTCACTGCCAATAACAAAGAAGGCTAGTTCGTCTGAAGTCTATGCTCACTTTGTGCATTATGAAGTCCTCCTCTCAGCTGTCCTCCTTTGTATTTGATTGAGTTTAACAACATTTTTATTTCCTCTTTAAATTCATCTCTATAGGTTCTACTTTGTTGGTGATGAGGACCTGTTGGAGATTATCGGCAACAGTAAAAACATTCCACGTCTACAAAAGCACTTCAAAAAGATGTTCGCCGGGGTGAACTCAATCAAACTGAACGAAGAGTGCACAGAGGTTCTCGGTCTGATCTCAAAAGAGGGTGAAGAAGTTGACTTTGCCCATGTTGTGTCAATTAAGGACAACCCCGTCATCAATGATTGGCTGCGTCTCCTGGAGCAGGAGATGCGCGTCTCCCTGGCCACTTCCTTGGCACGGGCCGTGACTGAACTACAGGTGGGTGCTGGTCTGGCGTGATCTGTCTTCTGTCGCAGTATGTTTGCATGTTTGGCTATCCAAACGAAACGCACACCTGATGCTGTGCTGAGTTCTTTCTTGTTACCGTGAGCGTATGCGTCTGGTCTGCTTTGCAGGTAAGTTGTACTCAGCTGCATTCAGAATAAGTCGGCCGACAGGTTCAAGCCAGCCACTGGTTAGGAATACTGAGTCAAAACGCATTTCGGCAGTTGTATTTCGCGTGGTTATACAACACAACTCTTAACAAACCGCATCCTATGTGCTTCCACTTACCACGAAGTAAGCAGAATTTTTGACTCAAACGGTTGAAACAACTCTGTCCGCCCCCATACTCAGCATCAAGTCACATTTATGTAACTTTTATGGCACTGTTATTAATGTACTATTCGAGACTAGTTCATGGAGCTTTTGTGTGGCCGCTGTGCTTGCACTCATCACCAATTGCCTTAATCTTTAAACTTAGAAGGGGTGAAGTAGATGCGATTAAGTTTTGTTTCGTCATAATTAAATGACCGCCCAAGGTTTTCGGGGCAGTACCTGCTCTCGTTGCCTGGCTCGCAACGCTTCAGGTCAGACTAGTAGCCAAAGAGAGGGAATTTTGGCGTTAACTGTCTGCTTGCTTGAGTCGTAACTGACTCTGAATAGTGTCGCTTCCCACCCGATGCGATTTTGTGCCTCATTCGCCTGCCCTCTCTCCTCCGCCTCCTCTAGTGGTATGGAGATCAGCCTTCTTGATCTCTGTGTGTGTGCGTGTGTGTTTTTCACGCATAACCCTTTCTTGCCTTGCACCCTCCCTTCTTCTAGGCACTAAACGGTGTTTTCAATAATTCTTCTGAGGTAAGTCCTCCATCACGAGCGATTCCCCAGCTATTCTCCCCTTGCTGCTTCTGCTCTGCAGGCTTGTAGCATTTCCTCTCCTCTGACGTCGCTTGTTGATGCTCCTCTTGTTGTCTCCGTCCATATGTCGCTCTGTTCAACAGAGCCCGCACACTGTCTGCTGTAAGACCAGCTCTGTCTACCCAGCTTTTGTGCTGTTACTGTCAGGCTTCATTTTGATTCGATTCAATTTGATATCCTAAATTGCCACGGACAGCTTCATGTCTCGAAAAAATGCGATTCTCGTGCATGTGCGTTTTTGTAGCCTCAAAACCACTGTGCCTACAGTTACTTAGAAATTGTTAAAACTCATTGCTCGACACCCTCGTAGCGGAGCGTTTGATATGTTTTTTATACTTGACGTCACCACTACGCCGAACTGCTGTGTACATCTCCCCAATTGTTCATGATCTATAATGGGCGAGATGCTCAACCAACCAGCAACTTCGGCTGTCTTTGATCCCTTTTACGTGTCCTTTGAACTCGGGACATTGTTTTAGCAGATCGCCGGTCTGCGTTGACTGTTAATTAATATACATTCAAATCAGAGAATATTTAAGACACGGTAGCCTTCCACTGCTTGTGAGTGCGGAAACAGTAGAACATGACAGCTGTGAAAATGAAAACCTCATTCCGGTGTGTGCTTGAAGCTGCCTCTGCTTAGTAAGGTTCCCTGCCATATAAACTTTATATATACTATCTACTTTTGTGATTTAAGTAGCGTGGTATAAAAATCAACCTGTTTCCCTTTCTGGCACCTTCTCTCTCTCAGCAAATGACCTCTGCCGCCAACCTAGAAAATACAGGTTTCCTCACCTGGCTGGACAAATACCAAGCACAACTTGTCGTCCTGGCCTCGCAGATCTGTTGGTCCGAGGCTGTAGAGAGCGCGCTTACCTCAATGAACGGTAAGCCGGCTGAATCCAAGGACAAATCTCCCATTGCTGCTTGTCTCAAGTCTGTGGAGACCATGCTGACAGTCCTGGCTGACACAGTCCTCTATGAACAGCCGCCGGTGCGTCGTCGTAAACTAGAACACCTTATCATCGAACATGTTCACCAGCGTGATGTACTGCGCTCCCTGATGGATGCTGGCGTCTGTTCCAACCGCGCCTTCGATTGGCTCAGTCAGATGCGCTTCTACTTCGACCCCAAACAGACCGACCCTCTGCGTCAGGTGTCAATTCAGATGGCCAATGCTAAATTCGCTTACGGTTTTGAGTATCTTGGCGTTATGGACCGATTGGTACAGACCCCGCTTACAGATCGCTGCTACCTCACTATGACACAGGCTTTGGAGGCACGTCTGGGTGGATCACCGTTTGGTCCCGCGGGTACCGGTAAGACAGAGTCAGTGAAAGCTTTGGGCATGCAGCTTGGCCGTTTTGTGCTCGTATTCAACTGTGACGAAACATTCGACTTCCACGTAAGTTCATCCCCCTAACCTTAACTGGCCCCACCTTCTTCTACGGAGTCATTTGTTGACCGTCTCCTCGTGTTTATCCTTTAATTTCTAGGCCATGGGTCGCATCTTTGTCGGCCTGTGTCAGGTTGGTGCTTGGGGCTGCTTCGATGAGTTCAATCGTCTGGAAGAACGTATGCTATCCGCCGTGTCTCAACAAATCCAGGGAATCCAGGAAGCTCTGCGTGAATTGGCAATCGATAGCAAGTCAACCAAGGACGTCACTGTTGAATTGTTGGGCAAAAATGTATGTCATCTCCGCCCCTCTCCCGTCAACTCTTACACCTCGGACCACATTGTAGACATGTCATTATTTGTACTTGCTACTTTACAGGTCTCTGTCAACCCGGAGATGGCTATCTTTATCACCATGAACCCTGGATACGCCGGACGTTCCAATTTACCGGACAACTTGAAGAAACTCTTCCGATCCTTGGCAATGACACAACCCGACCGCCAGTTGATCGCCCAAGTCATGCTCTATTCGCAAGTACGGTTCATCGTTAACGTGCATTCTCCCCTTCCTCCTCCTCCACCACACACACACACATTTATTCTCGAAAAGTCACGCTAAATTGCCTGGAATTCTTTCCCCTAACAACAACCCCGTCTTTTCGTCTCTTTCTCATCTAGGGCTTCCGTACTGCAGAACTGTTGTCCAACAAAGTGGTACCGCTCTTCAAGCTCTGCGACGAACAGCTCTCCCAACAGCCACACTATGACTTCGGCTTGCGTGCCCTGAAGTCTGTTCTGGTTTCCGCAGGCAATGTGAAACGCGATCGTATCCGCCGCACCAAGGAGGAACTGAAGTCTAAAAACGAAGAGGTTTGTGGTGCATGTGTCTCTGTGTCTTGTTCTGTCTCCAATGCAGTCTGTTGGCTGTATATTTAGGAAGCAGGTTGCGTGTGCTTAGGTTCGTCTACTTTCTTACTCGGTCGCCTTGTCATCAGAACGAGTTGGGTGTGGAAGGAGAGAAGGTAGATGCAGCCACTCCTGGCTTGCATCTCGTTTTATGTCGTTGAATTGTTAGTCAAAAATGTATGTCGTCCTTCTCCCGTCACCTTTTACACTTCGGGTTGCATTTCCGACTTCCATGTCCTACGTTCTCGTCATTGAGAAAAAGCAGATGTGATCATTGGAGAAAGAATTCTGTCCGCGGATCCATTACCAGAGACTATAGTCGAAACAGGTAATTCGTACACAGAGAGTTACAGTGTCTATAGGACACAATCACTATGCTAGTGCATACTTGTGACACCTAACGACTCGTCTATCGAGGATAATGGCTTGATTGCTGGTATGCGGGCCGTGACCTGCCGAAATTTGCTCGCATGTGGTAGAATTAGACGTGATAATGGCTTGACCACCGGACGCCCCGACGCTGGCGTTAGACGATGTGTTAGACTGTGCGTTTCCCAAGTGGCGACTTCCTTTAGCCAAATTGGCCCTCAGCGCCGAATATACAATAGATTGGGTCATTGCACTTGTTCACAGATTGGACGCCCGTGAACCATGACTCAAGTGACTCACGACTCGCACGATTGTCAACTCTAGCGGGAATTTCGGCCTAATCAAATTTGAATGTGTGATCGGGTCTCGTCGAATGAACCGCAACTTGAGTGGCCAGTTGTCCTGAGTCATGGGGTGGAGAAATAGGGGTAGACAGTGAAAAAACTCCTAAGGATTTTTAGGAGAAGAACTGTCGCTCTTGTGGTTAAGGGAGGTGTGTAGTTTAGGAGAAAAAAAGAGAAAATAACGTCCGATCTTGGGGGATCCAACGGGAGGGGGGCATTGCAAAAGTCCCCAGGATCATCCCCGAGTGTGGAAGCTGCGGCCTGATTCTTCCTTGCTAATTGCAGAGTCTGCCGACAGGACTGGAAAAGCAGAAACATCCGTCCAGCTCGTCAACAGTCCGCTGCGGTTAGTACCAAGGGTGAGTGTTTAGGCCGCCGTCATTGTCGTTTTAGTGTTTCTCGTCGTGTATCAGGGTCGAACCACTGTTTTTGACCGTTTTCCTATCATAGAAAGACACTGTCGTTGGAAAAATACGCTTTTTTGCTTGACTTTCCGGGTTCTCAGTGGCACTCATAATCGGAGACAGCCACTGACAAGTATACTAGAGTCCCAACGTGTACATTTTTATAGGAGATGGTTGCGAGGCCCCTACATGTCGATAATAGTTAGCAGTTATCCTGTTCATCGCGGGGGCTCTTAATTGATGTGATGGTGGCTTGTCGGTCCATACTCGACTCGTGATTTTAGCACCATTGTCGATTCTTGACGTGACGATTACTTAGGTAGTCGGCGGCCGCTGACAATTTCGCCCTAGAAAAACTGCAGCAGCGAATCTGGATGTAAGAGGCCTCATCGTGCTTGTTAATTGAATGTGGGCCGGTGAGCCACAACACAAGCGGTTCTTGACTCACACAGTTGTAAACTCTTGCGAGCATTTTGGCATCCTCCTCCGGCCGATTAACTTATTTTTCTAGCTGTCAAATCTTACTCACTTGTTCGCGTATACCGTTTGTGTCTAGTTGTCTCCCACCGTTGGGCTTGCTTCTCAAGAATCATCTTTTGTTTTTCCTTTCCATCAGATTAACGAATCGGTAATTGCTGAACAGTTGCCAGAACAAGAGATTCTCATCCAGTCAATTATGGAGACGATGGTACCCAAGCTGATCGCTCAGGACATTCCCCTCCTTTACAGCCTCCTCAGCGACGTCTTCCCTGGCGTCCTCTACTGCCAATCCCCAATGGAAGCGTTGCGGAGGGAATTGCGTCGTGTCTGTGGCGAGATGTACCTCGTCTATGAAGATGAGGGCCTTGCCTGCACTCGAGCTTCCTCTGCTAGTGCCGCAGATACCGCTGCCACAACGAACGCCACCGTGGGAGCCCCCAGTGCTCCCGGCGCTCTCTGGGTGGAGAAGGTTCTGCAACTCTACCAGATTACTTGCATTCATCACGGTTTGATGATGGTGGGTCCCTCGGGCAGTGGTAAGTCCATGGCCTGGCGTGCCCTCCTCAAGGCCCTTGAACGTGTCGAGGGTGTAGAAGGAGTTGCTCACGTCATCGATCCCAAGTCTATCAGCAAGGATTCCCTCTACGGGTATCTGGACCCGAACACCAGGGAGTGGACCGATGGTCTCTTCACACACACTCTTCGAAAGTAAGTTATCTTTTTTGGATCTGTGTGGTAGCACTCACTTATTGACCATCTTTTGCCTTTTTGAATACCAAAAAAGACAGGAAGAAGGAAAGGCAGGTAGTTTGATTACTCTGGAGGAGGTTTGTGCATTCTCGTCCCATACATGATCTGAAATTGCGATTGCTTGTCTGTACACTATGAAGCACCCCTTTCATCGTCGACTAAACAATTATCTTGAAAATGGTTATAGCTGTAAGATTTATTGGTACCATACATTTCGGGAGAGCTCCTCAGTTACAACCCCTCGTTGCATTAAGGTTCACGAATGAGAAAAAAAACACGAAATTAAAAATATACAGAAAGGTCATAAGTCCACCTCAGTTTATAGACAAATATAGTAAGCCTCTACGACCCAAAATGAGTGAACAATTAGCCCCGAAGAAGCCAGTATTTATATCCTTGCCCTTCAAGGGGGCTAACGTCCTAAACACAATCAAGAGGCGCTTGCTCAAGACCATAGAAAAAACCTATTACGCCGCAGAACTCATAATTTGCTCTCCAACAAAGCCCCTGCCGACTCCTTGTGTCAAGGATGCCTTTCCTTTGCACGCCACCTCTAATTGTGTTTACGAATTCATTTGCACTTGTGGATCCAAGTAAATAGGGCGTACGCAAAGACAATTGGCAACCAGAGCCAAGGAACATGTACTAAGTTGGTCATTTAAGCCAGAAAACCGTTCTCGTTCCTCTATCACTGAACACCTACTGGGCACGGATCATTCGGTAGATCCTATAACTTATTTCCGAGTTCTTTTTCGAGCACGAACATCTCGAATCTTGTGTTACCTGGAAGCTGCTTATATTAGACGCTTTAAACCGGACCTCTGCAAACAGTTGGAGCACGTGGTTAACCTTGCCTTACCTTGGTAACCACAAGCCCCAGATTCGCACAATCCCCAGCCCAATATTCCCCACAACTCAACTTCCCTGTTTTTTTCCTCCAATTTTGTTTTAACCTTTTTTCTCTATCTGACTAGGACCTATGATCTTTCTGTATATTTTCAATTTCGTGTTTTTCTCATTCGTGAACCCTAATGCAACGAGGGGTTGTAACTGAGGAGCTCTCCCGAAATTTATGGTACCAATAAATCTTACAGCTATAACCATTTTCAAGTTCTCTCCGGGAACAGCATGCTTCAAAGTTCTAAACAATTATCCCCTAAATTATGATTAGATGCCGTAATAATAGCGTTGCATCCTTGCAGAAAAACATTCTAATGATTCGTTACGATTTCTGGCTTATTATCCGTCATTAGCCAGTCATATGCAAATCCATTTTTTATAGCTCCAGGGACTCAAACTCGCATTCGGTTGTTTTTGGAAGTCTAACGCTCTAACCGTTGTGTCATGGGTCCTTCTTTTCTATCGGTTACGGGGGGCTTTCACCAATTGCCTTACAGGACATATCTGTCCCGTTTTGTCTTGGGGTTAGATCTGGACCCTCACATCGCCTACTTATATAGGCAGAGAAATACTATGAACAAAGATAAGGGAGCCTGGAATGGACATATTTCAATAATGCACAAACGACATGGAGGCATCTTATTTGAGCAGAATTTCAGCACAGCCTAAAAGCGGAGATGATTAAAGTTCTCATGGATCGTTTTGGAAATTGGCGTCCATTAAGCATTTTGTGAGAAAGCAGCCCACCGTTATCTCTTACACATTTTGAATATTTATATTAAACCGCTCTTATGGTTAAATTTATAGCTTTGAAGAATGGGGCAGTTTTGGAAGTCCTTAAAAACCCACAACAACAGTGTCAGATCATTTTACTGTACCTCTCGAGGACAGTTTTCAGCTTGTCCATAATTTATATAGGTGGATATCAGTAATCTGTTTGAAATTCTAGCATAAAACCAATATTCTCCAATGGAATACGCTACCAATATGTACATAATCAGCATACCAATTCATTTTTCCTTCACCATTTTAGGATCATAGACAGCGTCCGTGGTGAGTCACTCAAACGTCAATGGATCATTTTCGACGGTGACGTAGATCCTGAGTGGGTTGAGAATTTGAACTCCGTTTTGGACGACAACAAACTCCTCACCCTGCCAAATGGTGAGCGTCTGGGTATTCCACCCAACGTGCGCATCATGTTTGAGGTACAAAACCTGAAGTATGCCACCCTGGCCACAGTTTCCCGTTGTGGTATGGTCTGGTTCAGCGAGGATGTGGTCACGCCCGACATGGTGATGACCAACTTCCTGCGTTTCATAGACAACGTGCCCGTGGATGAAGATGAGGACGTGGATCTGAGCTTCAGCAATCCCACAGACGCAGCCTCTGCCGCTGAGCCCGTCTCCAGTCCCGTGGAGGGCAGCGGCGGTGCAAAAGCGGTCGTCAGTCCCACCCTGCAGACCCAACGTGACATCACGGGCATTCTGGCGCCGTACTTCACCGACAACGATCTGGTCTCGCGATGTCTTGAGTTCGCCAAAAGTCTCGATCACATTATGGACTTTACTACGCTGCGCGCGCTCACCAGTCTTTTCTCAATGCTTAAGCAGATGATTCGCACCGTGCTGGTTTACAATGCCACTCACTCGGACTTCCCCATGTCGCATGAGCAACTAGAGTCATTTGTCACCAAGTCGCTGGTTAGTGCCATCATCTGGTCACTCACTGGGGACAGCCCGAATCAGGTGAGGGAACAGATGTGCGACTTTGTGCGACAGGTGACAACCATCACCCTACCAACTCCCGGCTCACCCATCATGGACTTTGACGTTTCCCCGACCGGTGAATGGGTGCCCTGGGCGCAGAAGGTGCCCGTTATTGAGGTGGAGTCTCATAAAATCAACACCATGGACGTGGTTGTACCAACTCTTGACACTGTTCGCCACGAAGCCCTGCTCTACACTTGGTTGGCTGAGCACCGACCTATGGTGCTCTGCGGTCCTCCGGGTTCTGGTAAAACCATGACTCTCTTCAGGTAAGTATCCCTAGCGTTACACAGTTTGCTTTGCATTGCCTGTTGTGGGGTATTGCTGGCCAGTCACTAGCTGCACTCTCGGTTGTACGTAATTATAGCCAGCGGGCTACTGTGTCATCATCTCTTTCGGACTGACTTGTTGTCAGTCAACCAATTTACCTCGTCTGTTTCTGAAGGGTAACTTTTCCTGTTGAGTAAAAACGACCCTCAGTTATTTTTGAAACTTGTATTAAGGAACGAAGCTTTGACCACTCGCCGATGCTCTACGTTACGTACATTAGAAACGATAAACAGTTCACTGGTCGTCCATTTTTGCGATTGATTAGTCAACCGTTCTTGCCAATTGCTAGAAAAATCAATTTTGCAGATATTTTTTGGGCAATTGATAATCGGGCCCGTACGCTTGCGTTGATGACGAAAATAGGAAGGTTGAACGGGTTTTATAAATGTCTTATTATTTAAAATCATCGTTTTCACCTCGCTCGCATAACGAGTTTGGCATGTAGAGATAATTGGACTGGCGGAGGGCGGAAAGTAGGATAGATTGTAAATATTACTCATGGGTGGAGTATGCGGCGTGAAATCATTGTCACTTACACGGATTGAACCTCTGTCGCCAATGGGGGGAAGGAGGATATGCGATCGCCACCCAGCGTCGACGTCGGCCACGGAAGAAAGAGTGCCTCTATTAGCGTCTTTTGAAGACAGATGACCGGATTCCCTAGCCCTATAATCGCCTCCTAGACTGTTCCTAACGCTCATTTTGCGTAGGGCCTTGGAGAAGTTGGCTGGTGTCTGGTAGCCAACCTGAAAGACTTCGTTAGGATCGCCTCGGTGATTTGTATCGTCAAGGCGTGCGAGGATAAAATTCGAGGTTGATCTAGTTTCAACCTTATTTAGCCACGCCGGTATATGTTCAGCTACCCTCTTTTCTCTGACGCCTCGTTGTTCCGTCGACGTATCTATCAAGTATTCCCGTGATCCGAGCGTGAAAAACTCGGTGGTATCGATGGGATTCGAACCGATACCAGTAAGCTGTAGGCTTTAGTACAGCCAACGCTCTATCCACCTGAACTATGAGGCTCTACCGGATCCGTGAGCTTAATCACACGTGGGTTATGTTAGCCACTCAGCCTACTGCAACGTATGAAATCCATCGGTAAGCTGACTTCTCAAGCAGGATTTCCTAAGGAGTCAATCTAGAATCAGCCAAATTTCTACCATGAAGGGTTTGGCAAATTTGAATAATTCATTTGACTCACTCGCCGGCCCACGGCGGCTGCTGCTACGTAGCTAGCTTCCGCGCACGGGACCGCCAGCCAACAGCGACGTAGTCCACCTAACTTGTGATGCGTTTGCATGCAATGATATTTGAAAAGTCGGTAAATTTTGGGGTTATTTAGTGGCACACATAGCTTGTCATACACTGCTCCAGGCTGGTACTTGGTTCTGGGTCCATGATGAAAGTCCGCTACTAGGGTTCCCTACTTGACAAACCCTATTTTAAGCCACCAAGAGGTCGCGTGCGGCTGAACAGAACCAACTGGCGGTTAGAAAGCAAATTGAATCATACCCCTAGATACTACCTTTGTCTCGCTGGAGATTGTGACATCTGCGGCGCTATGTGTAGCTGGCTAAGTAGTCGTAGAGATACCTCAGCAAAATTAAGCGCATTTTTTGACTTGAGCTGCTACTTGTGCGGCCAAGCCAGAAAGCCTTGCTATGTAGCCCATCCTAAACCCCTTGTTTACGTAGATTATTATTTTGAAGAAGTCAGTTGTCCGGATTCTGCTAACTTATCATTTGCTCTACTGTCGAGCTAAGCAAGCTTATTCTCGTCATTAGAAATTTACGTGAGTCGAGCTTATTGAATTTGCCGGTCGCAGTAGCCTGTGGACCCTGTTTTCACCTTGTTAATACAAGTAGTATTCTGCCGGGTGGATTTGCCCATCAAAGGGTGTTGAATGTGATCTGCTATTTTCAATTTCCATAAACTGAGTGTATTGGCCGAATCCTGACGGAGGCCACATATCTGACGACGATCTATTTCTGCAACTCACTTCCCTAACGCACACAGTTTTGTTCTTTTAGCGCCCTGCGAAGCTTGCCAGATATGGAAGTAGTGGGCCTTAACTTCTCTAGTGCAACTACCCCCGAACTGATGCTCAAAACCTTTGATCAGTACTGCGAATACCGCAAGACTCCCAACGGCATCGTGCTAGCCCCACAGCAGATCAACAAGTGGCTCATTTTCTTCTGTGATGAAATTAATCTGCCCAATGAGGACAAGTACGGCACCCAGCGTGTCATTAGCTTCCTCCGTCAGATGCTCGAACACTCCGGTTTCTACCAGACCAGCGATATGCAGTGGGTGCGCTTTGAGCGTATCCAGTTTGTCGGCGCCTGCAATCCGCCCACCGATCCGGGTCGTAAACCACTCTCTCACCGTTTCCTACGTCACGTGCCCGTCGTGTATGTGGACTATCCGGGAGAGACCTCACTCAAGCAGATTTATGGCACTTTCAACCGTGCCATGCTTCGTATGCTGCCGTCTCTGCGCTCCCAGGCCGATGCGCTCACCAACGCCATGGTGGACTTCTTCTTGCGATCCCAGAAGAGGTTTACTGTCGACATGCAACCGCACTACATCTACAGCCCACGTGAACTGACCCGCTGGGTGCGAGGCATCCATGAGGCTCTAAAACCGCTGGAATCGCTTTCTGTTGAGGGTCTGGTACGTATCTGGGCGCACGAGGCACTTCGCCTTTTCCAGGACCGTCTTATTGAAGATTCAGAGCGGCTCTGGACTGACCAGAACATTGACGAAGTAGCAATGACCTACTTCCCGCACATTGACCGTCTCACCGCACTGCAGCGACCCATCCTCTTCAGCAACTGGCTCTCAAAGGACTACGTGGCTGTGGACCAGGAGGCTCTACGCGACTACGTCAAGGCTCGCCTCAAGGTCTTCTATGAGGAGGAGTTAGATGTTCCGCTGGTCTTATTCAATCAGGTTTTGGATCACGTTCTGCGTATAGATCGGGTCTTCCGACAGGCTCAGGGCCACCTGCTACTCATCGGCATCAGCGGTGCCGGCAAGACGACTCTCTCGCGTTTTGTCTCCTGGGTGAACGGTCTGTCCATCTTTCAGGTGAAGGTTCACAACAAGTACACCGCCGAAGACTTTGACGAGGATCTGCGTAATGTTCTACGACGCGCTGGCTGCAAGGGTGAAAAGATCACCTTCATCATGGACGAATCTAATGTCATGGACTCGAGTTTCCTGGAAAGAATGAATACCCTGCTGGCCAACGGCGAAGTACCTGGCCTGTTTGAGGGCGATGAGTTTGCCGCCCTAATGACTCAGTGTAAGGAGGGAGCGGCTCGTGAGGGTTTGATGATAGATTCGCAGGAGGAGTTGTACAAGTGGTTCACAAATCAAATTTGTCGCAATTTGCACGTGGTCTTCACCATGAATCCTTCGTCAGACGGCCTAAAGGACAAGGCAGCGACCTCACCAGCCCTCTTCAATCGTTGCGTCCTGAATTGGTTCGGCGATTGGTCGCTGGAGGCCTACTTCCAGGTAAGGAATGCCCCTTTTCTCTTTTTTGAGGGTTCTCTCTGCATTTATAACTTAGCTGACTTCCGACTAGTAGCTGGTTATCTGTTAGTGACCTCTGTCATGCATACGGGGCTTGTGTTTTTTTGGTGGCTGGATGGTTTTCGGCAGTTCCTGATGTCCAGTGATTGACGCTTACGGCACACTGGGTAATGTTCATGCAGTTGTGTCAAAACTAATTACGAGCAAGAACGGTTATATCCTGATGCAGCCTACTTAATAGTACTCAACCAGTTAGTAATACTGCTATACCCTGATGTGTAAGCCTAATTTATTCGATTGTTTGGCTTCTGCGACTCTCTGCGACTAAAGCAGTTATTTTTCTACTTATTAGAGCCCTTGTCTCTCCTTCTTTTAGGTGGGCAAAGAGTTCACCTCCAAACTGGATCTGGAGCGTGCCGATTACCAAAAGCCCGAAGTCATGCCCTACGTGGCCGAAGGCCTGCTGCCTGATGAACCCACCTACCGTGACATGGTGGTCAACGCCTTTGTCTTTGTCCACCAGTCTCTCAAACGCGCCAATGAGCGCCTGCAGCGGCGCGGCGGCCGCACCATGGCCATCACACCACGTCACTACCTGGACTTTATCAGCCACTACGTGAAACTCATCGGCGAGAAGAGGTCTGATCTGGAGGAACAGCAGCTGCACCTGAACGTGGGTCTGCAGAAGATCAAGGAGACGGTGGGTCAGGTGGAGGTCATGCAGAAGTCCCTCACCAAGAAGAGTCAGGAGCTGGAAGAGATGAACGCGGCGGCCAACGCGAAGCTGAAGCAGATGGTCAGCGACCAGCAGGAAGCCGAACAGAAGAAGACCACCAGCCAGTCTCTGCAGGTGGAGTTGGAGAAACAGCGAGAGTACATTAAGGAGAAGCGTGCCCTTGTGATGGAGGAATTGAGTCAGGTCGAGCCGGCGGTCAATGAGGCTAAACACGGTGCGTTTTGTAGTAGCATTTTCGGGTCTTTTCAACCTTCCCCGCTTTGGTAGCCTTCTGTGCTGTTTAACAGCTATTAGTATTTTGTTCGGGGTCAAAGTGATCTTTGTTCCCGTTAGCCGATGATGATGCCTTATTTCTTAAATGTACCTCTCTTTAACCCCTATGTCACGAGGGCCAGCGCGGTGTTGGTAAGTTAGCAGCGCAATGAATTCTCCTTCTTGTTTTTCTGGCTGGCTAGTAGCCCTTGTTGGATCCGGAGCCCCGCCGGGCGGGCCTCAATCCCGGCGGCGAGGTGGAGGAGGAGTCGGAGCAGCATGGTCGGAAGGGGCTGCTCTGTCATCAAAAACAGAAATGGAGAGGAGGAGAGATAGATCCACCTTAGGGAGGTTTGGTGTAGCAGACCTTTGCCGCCGTGAGGGTGGGTGGGAACGCGACGGAGACGCGTCTGCTGTGGTTCTTGTTTGTTACCATGGCTGCTGAGGGACTGGTTTTGAAGTATTTTGTCGTCATAAATTACGCTCCTTTGATGCATTTTTCATGTGCCTTAACAGTTCTGAGGTGGCGTTGTTTTTTTCGTTATTTTCTGGGTGTAGGATGGTTGGTTGGTATCCCACGTTGGATCAGGGGTTCCCACCGGAGTCCAAACTGGGTGCAGTTGGGAGGCGGAGAAAAGCCGCGACCTCGGCCGGCTTGAGCCAAAGGTCCTTGGGGATGAGTTGGGTGCCTGGCCGGGGACTGCAGACGAAGAAGTGACGGCAGTCTAGCGGCGAGACCCCGCAGGTGCCACAGCAGTCGGGTATAGAAGGGTCCAGCCGGTGTTGGTACTGGCGAAGGAGCATGCAGTAGCCACTGCGAAGCTGCCCCAGGGTACAACGAGTCACCCGTGGGAGATGACGTTCCGAGGTGGCAATCGGAGGTGGATAGCCACCCAGGAGGACCGGGGAATGGTAGCTGGATATTGCGTCCACACCTGCTCTCTAGTGAAGGCGCTGATAGCCTGTCCTGATGGCGGAGCCATCAACGGGTAGGTCTGAGAGAGACGAGGCGACAGCTGCCTTGTGGAGACCTCGGATAGACGTCCAAACGTTATGGCTAGGCTCGGGAGCGTTGCAACGATGGAGGTTCGGATGGCCAGGTTGTGAACAGCTCCACCAGAACTGCTGGCCGAGGAGTTTGTTGTGTGCGGCAACGGGCAGGACAGAAACCTCCGGATGAAGGTGATCGATGGGCGACATTTTATAGCAGCCCGTAATCGTGCGGAGGGCACCATTCTGTGCTGACTGAAGGCGGTGGAGGCTGGAGGAGCTGATTGTGGGAGACCAGATTGATGCCGCATAGGTGTGATGCGGCTTGGCCATTGCATTGAATGTGGTCGTCAGCAACTCTTTCGCGCAGCCCCAGGAAGTGCCCGCGAGAGCCTTGAGGACCTTGGTGCACCTGCTCACTTTGCTTGCGACATTCCTCGCATGGTGTGCGAACGTGAAGAGCGGATCTAAACGGACGCCGAGGAGCTTGGGCTTTCGGACCAGCGGTAAGGCCTCACCGTTGACGATGATATCCGGGTGGCGATTGAACTCCTTCGGATCCAGCGTGAAAACAGTGATGGACGACTTGGCAGCCGAGATCGATATCCCGCGCTGAGTGAGGTAGTCCACAATGTTAGCCATGAATTCCGAGAGGACCTGTGCAGCCTGATCAATGTTATGGTGCTGGCAGAAGATGGTGACATCATCCGCGTATGATACCACTTTGGAGGGTACCGGAGGGAGTGGGAGTTCCCGCATGTAAATTTTGAACAGTGTCTGGCTGAGCACAGAGCATTGAGGAAAACTGCAAGTCTGCTTACGGGGCTTGGAGAGAGTGCCACGGAAAAGGACACGATCGTGGCGGCCACGGATGTAAGCCGCCAACCATCGGCCCAGGCGAGTCAGGACGTTCACGGAGACCAAGTCCTGCAGGAGCTGATCGTGGCGGACGCAGTCAAAGGCTCGCGACAGGTCAATTGAGACAGCCACGGTCCGCGAAGCGGGCTTCTGTTGATTGAAGCCCTCGAGGATAGCGTCACTGAGCTCGAAAAGAACCATTGTTGTGCCACGACCCGACCTGAAACCATGTTGGTGGTTGGACAGATCCGCTGCAGACATCAGAATTGGAAGGAGAAGTCGTTCCAAAATTTTCGCCAGTGGACTGAGGAGGGTGATTGGGCGATAGGACGTCGCTTGACTGGGGCCCTTGCCAGCTCTGACCAGGGGAATGATGGTGGACTGGCGCCAGCAATTGGGTATGATTTAACTGGCCAGCGAAAGATTGAAAATGGCTGCCAGGTAGGCAGCCACCTTGGGCCGATCTGGCGCAAATGGATAGGAGCCAGGCCATCCGGTCCTAAGGCTTTCGAAACTTTCGTTTTCCTGACGGCGGTGAGGATAGCATCGGCCGAGAAGGAAATGTCCGGAGGCGGGGCTTTATGGAGGAGGCGAAGGAGGGGCCGCTGGCTTTTGGGACTGGGAGCCGAGCGGGGCGAGAACAGCTTGTTTATCTTCGCGGCGATCGCACCGTTGTTGGAGATGAACTTGCTGTCCCCGTAGCTAATAGACTGGTTGGCTGTGTCAGCCCGGGGCTTGGTCAAATTGCGTAGCAGTTTCCAGGTGGCAGCTGCATTGCTGCGGAAATTACAATGTGCTACTTTTGCACGCCAACGTTACCGTTTATCGTCATTGACGGTCGTGGTTGAGTTCGCCAACACGCGGTCAGTTGCGTCTCGCGCTCGGATCTCGTCTCGCTCTCGTTCTAGTCGGGATGCTTTGTTTGGGTAGTTTGGGCGGAGTATTGGGATGCGACCGTTCGGTATATGGTGGCCTGCTGCTGCCAGAAGCAGATGACGAACGGCCCGCTCCGCTTTGTGGACACAGGTGAGGGGCGGTGGCTGATCGGTTTCCGCTTCGCATTCCGCGGTGAACGCTGCCCAGTCAGCTCTCTTGAAGTTGATAAAATGCCTGTTTGGAGCCTTGATACGGTCGGTAGAGGTGGCTAATTCGAGCACTATATGAAGGTGATCGCTCCCTAGGCTGATTTCCGTGCTCCAGGTGGTGGAGGCTACCAGTCTGAGACTGGCAAGCGAGACATCGGGAGAGCTTGGGGCACCGTTGGGTGGGAGCCGCGTTGGGTTGTCCTCGTTGAGGACTGCGAAGGGAGCTTGCTCTAGTTCATCCGCCAGGACTTCTCCCCGGAAATCGGCCGCCAAATTGGAGCACCACAGGTCGTGATGGGCGTTGAAGTCACCTAGTACCAAACTGTCACCAGTAGGGAGCGATAGAGGCGGTGAAACCTGGAGGACAACTGGACGTTGGAGGGATATACACGTTCACGACGGTTAGCGGCACCGGGCCAATGTTAAGGGAAATACCTAGTATTTCCGTGGGATTGGCACCAAGCAGAGGTAGCTGGTGATGGGCAATGGATTTGTCCACCAGGAAGGCCAAGCCTCCACCTTTGTTGCGGCCGCGGTCGCCACGGATGATCGTGTAGTCGGCACAAGACGGGACCTTAGTGGAGTTAGACCACTTTGTCTCTTGGATAGCCACCACAGCTCTGCTGTGCGAACGCATGAAGGCCAGGAGCTGGTCAAGCTGGGTAAGTAGGCCGTTGGCGTTGAACTGGAGGATCTTTAGACCAGGCGGTAAGGCAAGGTCGGGGACCAGAGGCTTTGGGTTCAGAACCGGGCGGGCTGGAGGCGTGGAGACCGGAGGGGGCACGGGACAGCTGGGACACGCGAAGGCGGGTGACCAATCGGCAGCTTTGGCGAGGCCACTGCAGCGGAGATAGCACCAACCATTGCAGGAGCTGCAACGTACAGACCAGTCGCGGCGGCCCAGGCGGACTCGGCAGAACAAGCAGTACCAAAGAGGTCCAGGTTTGGCCTCAATACCGGTGGCAAGGAGGAGGAGTCGGAGCAGCGTGGCCGGGAGGGGCTGCTCCGTCATCAAAAACACGGGTCTAACGTAGGGAGATGGGTGTAGCAGACCTTGGCCGCCGAGACGGCGGGTGGGAGTGCGGTTGAATGAGCGTTTGCTGTGGTTCCCGGGTGTAGGATAGTCGCTTCTGGCGGTTGGAGTCCGTGTAGACGTAAAATGGTTGGAACCTATGAAATTTCAGTTGATGATGAAGCGACTTACCTCATTGTAAGGACCAGTTTGCGTTTAACTAGTTTTCTTCGGTGTTAATTGGAACGCTGTATGTTGAAGCCTTGGGTACTGCGAGGCAGGCGAGTGGACGCGCTGCACTCTCTGTTTTTGGAGGTCTTGCCTTCTTTTGCATCTTCGGTTTAAAATTAGTATGACTGCCTTGGGTGAGGACTATTAACGAACATTTTTTACGGATTATGTCAGCATGAGTTTCCCTGCGCAAACCTTACTATTTAACTCATCATAATGGACATTAGCTATTTTTTCCAATCGGGTCTGTGATTTCGATGCAACTTTTGGCAGTCGGTGTGGATACGTGTTAGGGACAACTGCATCAGATCCTGGAAGCATGTTGGCAGTAGACCAGGTCGTAGATTAAGTAGCCTGTTATGACCCGCGCGTGTTACTTAAAATTAACATGAGCTATGGGCTTGCCCGGCTGTTGTCCCCAAATCCAGCATGGAAGAGGAAGATAAGGCGCGAGAACAGCTGTATTATTGATCCGTCTGATGATAAATTGTCAGTGGTGTGGACTGATCAGATCTGACCAGAAGTCGGTAGCCATGGTGGGTGCTCTGCTGTTGCAGCAGCGGATCCCAGGTTTTCTCTTGGACACACCCCTACCCTGGCCCTCCTATGTCGCGGTACCTGTTATGACCCCAGTGCTATTTTTGATGCCATATCTTTTAAACTGCGTGTATTTATTTTCCTCCAGCTGTTGAGGGCATACGCAAGAAGGATCTGCAGGAGCTGAAGTCCATGCGAAACCCACCACCGGCAGTGAAAATGGCCCTAGAGGCTGTCTGCCTGCTGTTGGGTGAGAAGTCCTCCGAATGGCTCAAAATTCTCCAGGTCATCGTGAAGGACTCCTTCGTGCCCAGCATCACAAACTACAACACCGACGAGATAACGTTAGTCCTGCTTTTCTCTTTTTATTCTGTCCATATTTACGTCCTCTTTCCCTTCTCCCTCCCCTTCCCTACTAATCCTCCTGCTTGTCTCTACCTTCCCCCTCCTTTAGGGACTCAATTCGTGAGACAATGAAAAAGAAGTACCTTGAGAATCCGGATTTCAACTTTGAAAAAGTGAATCGTGCCAGCAGTGCCTGCGGACCAATGGTGAAGTGGGTGATTGCTCAGGTGCGTTTCCGACATACTACGCATTTTTCACGCGATATAATCCAGGCATCCGCGCAGTCACGAAAAAAATTGTTAATATTCACACGGAAGTAGGTGCGTGCCGATCCGTTTGACTTCACAAAACTGGGTATTCTTTATCCGTACCAACGAGTATGGGAGGGGGGGAGGGCAAAAGAGCTGACAAGTTTTGTCGTCCACATATGCTTCACACAACGTGAGGCATACATCCACGCAAATAATTGGACAGGTGTATCGAATTAGAGAGAGCACGCCAGGTGAATCAGAATGAGGAAAGCATGCTCTGAATGGCCGTGATTAAAGTTACGTCAGTTGGTCTAATTCGCACCCGTCATGTACCAACAGCCTATCGATTTCCGGTTGACTGATTGTGAAATTTGGTGTCGTGACTTCAACATCCGTCCAACACTAGCCATCAGCAGTTGCACCTACGCTGCAACCTAACTTCTCTATGGCTGATGTAACTACCGTTTAAGTGACACAGTGCTAGTGTTGATCTGGCCAGTTTCTGAGTATCACTGCTACACCAAAATGTATCAGTACCTCTCCGGTAGTCAGTCTTTGTTCGCGCAACATGGTCTCCTGTTTTCATTCCATATGGCCTGCATACTCGCGGTAGACATCGCCAGACCGCTGATCTGGGTTTAATTTGTCCCTAATTTAGCCGCCTGCTGTTCGCACATACCGGCATGTCGCGCCCCTCTGAGTTAGAGCTTGTATGTCATTGTTCTGTACCCTCGGCCTGCGTCCTCTGTGGTCCCCCCCCCCCCCACACACACACAAACACACAACCGCTTGTGCCGGCCCAAAATGGAGCTTAATCTGGCTCGCTTTAACCGGGCTTGCGTCCAGCTCCTAGGCGCTCGTAAACACCTGAGACGTGAACCTTCGCATCGTATCAGCCACTGCCTCCATGCCCATCCTCGGTCACGTGAACGTGTAAATAAAGGATCTACAGTCTCCGTATTGTTGATTCTTAAGGTTAGGTGTCAACGTTACGCGTTTAGAGGCGACAGATCCCTTTAAACTAGTTTTGCCTCTTTGACTTGATATGATCATTATTTCAAACGGTTCGATAGAAGGCTCTCCATTTGGGAGCATAAAATGGTTTTAATCGGATGTCAGGTTTTCTGTCGTGATTAGAGTCTTGTTAATATTATCCTTACTACTGATTTCAGTGGCTTCTCAACCCCGTATCAGTCACTCATCTTCTTAGTACTAGTGCTCAAGTGCATAGTGCAGCAGACCTCATAGACTCCCTCTGCTCGGTGATCGGTGCCCGTGGATTTGCAGGACCGGGATACTGAAAGCGCCAAAAGTGAACCAGTCTCAGGCTGATTTTTGTCTTGGTAGTAACCTAGCTCATTCACTAACACAGTTGTGCGTCAGTATAATTGGACGACAAATAACTTTCTCAAATCGTATTTTTCTGAAATGAAGTCCGCATAATTCCCTTAAATAGCCGTTCTCAGTTGACCAGGGTCGAGAAGCCCCAGTTTCCTCCTGTTTTCCACAGCCGTTGTACATTACGTGTACGACAGAACAAATGGCTGTCTGCTTGCATGAAGGTCCCTTTTTTCGTAGTTGAGTTATTCTGACGAGGTTCGTTAAAACCTAGACAACGATGGTTTTCCAGGTGCGGTGATGAGCTGGATTGACTGCTACAATGTTGCAACACAGTCATGTTTGTTGATATGGCTGTTCTATTGTTCTATCATTTGCCCACAGATCGGTTATGCGGATATCCTGAAGAAGGTGGAACCACTGCGAAATGAACTAAAGGCCCTAGAGGAGGCCGCTGGTGTAAACGAGAAGAAAGCGGAAGATGTGGAGACCACAATTGCGGCTCTGGAGAAGAGTATTGCTCGTTACAAGGATGAATACGCCGTGCTTATCAGTCAGGCACAATCCATCAAGGCCGACTTGGCGTCAGTGGAGGCGAAGGTTAGTTGGATTGGGCCTCTATGTTTATTTTTTTGATTGCACACCTTTGTTTGCTGTTATCGCAACTCAACGCGTTTGCTCTCCCTGACTCTCCGCTGACAGGTTGAACGTTCAGTGGCCTTAATAAAGTCACTCAGCAGCGAGAGGACCCGCTGGGAGGCTGGTTCCGAGACCTTCCGCTCACAGATGGCCACCATCATCGGTGACTGTCTCCTTTCCTCGGCCTTCATGGCCTACGGCGGCTACTTCGACCAAAGTCTCCGTTTGAGCCTTATCTCCACCTGGGCCATTCATCTCAAAGCCGCGGATATTCATTTCAGACAGGACCTGGCCAGAGTCGAGGTAACCCTGCTGCTCTTTTGTCATGATTGCAGTTTTAGGCTCTTGGATTCCATAAGCTGTCCGGGTGATGTATTCAATTTTCGTAATGTTTTGCCCCAGATGAAGCACAATGTCTACCCGCCGCTTTCGAAATTTTGCTTCTGTGAGGGTAATCATCAGCTAATCTATTATGCTGAAACAATTGCTACAATTGAATCCCAGCTGATAAATAGTTAGACAAAGTACTTATTCAGGTCGTGTACTTTGTCGAGCAGGTGCAGCTTCTTTGTGCGCGCTGTCCATTTGTGGCGTGTCTTTTAGCAGTTTTTATTCATATCGAAGGGAATACTTCATAATATGCACCCCCACATGCCTTTTTTAATAGTTTCTGGGTGTCTGGAGGGTGTCCTGTAATTGGAGGCACACAAAAATCTTTTTCGAGTAGAATATGAGGTAGAGAGTCCGGCTGCCCCTTTTCCCTAATTTCGAAGACCAAGCATTAGGGATCGCCTCCTATGTTGATCAATATCGCAATTTAAGTTAAGCGTTTTTTTTCTAACTCGAAACATGTCAAAGGTATCAGTTACCAATTAAGGGGTATCGACAACGACTGATTATTGTTTCAGCCAAAAAGTTGGAAGATGGTACAGTTACGTTAAAGTTCTGATTGAAACTCCAGGACATGGAATATTTTGCTGTGGATAGTATGCTTTTTTTGATTTGCAGATTAGCCATTCCTCAGATTTGGTGACCTTTTAAACAGTCAAGCGTGAGCAGTTTTATTTGTGCAGTGTGATTGCATCGGAAGTTCCCCGTGTATACGGCAGACGACATGGTCAGTTTCTGTAGGCTTAACAAGCTTATGGTGATAGTTTTTATAGTGTCAGGCGACTGAATATGTCGCCTCGACCCGCCCCAATCAAACATCGTTGCTAGCTACCCACATGTCAGCCCCTCCGTGGCTAATGTCCCTATCCGATCGAAAGCTTTTGGCAGGCAAAACCGTTTTTGACATCTTTTTCGAACAGAATTATGGACACCGTTAGCAGCATGCAGCAGATAGACTTTGTGTATCTGTCCACACCTTACAATTCTCTTTGCGGCAGAACAATACTCACTAGCCTACCTGTTGCTTTTGTAGCTCATATTTACAGGGTGGGTTTGTTAAAACTGAAAGCGTTTCTTTTTTCTTAAAAAGGAAGTAGTTTTTCACAATCGGTCAAAGTAGATTTCCTGGGACAAAGAAAGCAATCTTTCCATTTTTGAAAGACACATTGTTTCAACGTTTTTTCATGCACTTTAAGAACCTCTCTCTTACCAGAAAACTACCAAGCATACATCTCTAATCTGTGACGCTTGTCAGCATAGGTGCCTACTTCGATATATTAGAATGTCGATTTTTGCTGGTAAAACCGCCGCAGTTCATGAATGCAGACCTGATCGACCAATCATCTGCAGTGAATTCGCATTCATCAATCGGCCGGCATGTGGCGGCATAAAAACTATATTCCAGTGTCTCCTTTCTATCATTCTACCGTTAGAATGTGAACCTGAAATGTCTTCCCGTCTCAGTAATCGAACACACTTAATTCCATTTTCCAACTGGAACTCATTTCTTGTACGCCAGCACCTTCTGATATTCCTGCTTGAGTAGTCTTTTTGTCACCTCGTGGCCCTACCCTACTTTTATCCTAGGTGTCCGGTGCGTACCATATCAGTTCATGACAAATTCGTTACAGCCGTTAGTATAAGCAGTCCACGTGCTCTTCGTATATATCCATCATGCTTTTCAAATACGTTTTTTTGTGAAAGCGGTCGTCTTTCTGTTTTACCGTCTATGGTTTTCGTCTCGGTTAATTGAGTGCTGCTTAGTCCCGACATTTCTGTCTGAACTTACGTTTTATAATTCTCGCATGCTCCTTCTCTCGCCTCGGCCCGCAGTATCTGTCCAATCCGGATGAGCGCCTTCGTTGGCAAGCCAACGCACTGCCGAACGATGAATTATGCGTGGAGAACGCGATCATCCTACGTCGTTTCAATCGATATCCCCTTATTATTGATCCCAGCGGTCAGGCCACTGAGTTCCTTCTGAATGAGTTCAAGGGCAAGAAAATTGCCAAAACCTCCTTCTTGGACGACGCCTTCCGCAAGACACTGGAGTCTTCCCTGCGTTTTGGAACCCCCTTGCTGGTGCAGGACGTTGAGTCCTACGATCCAATCCTCAACCCGGTGTTAAACCGTGAAGTTCGACGTACCGGTGGTCGAACACTGATCACTCTGGGTGACCAGGACATTGATCTGTCACCGACCTTCACCATCTTCCTCTCGACCAGAGATCCTTCTGTGAGTTTATAGCTCCACTTCCCCTGTCTCTTGCGCGATTCCCTTTACTCTTACTGCTACTACTTATAATAATACCTCTCCGAATAATAATATTACTACTATTGCTAAATAACTACTGCTGCTAGTACCCCTGCCAATGCTGCTACTTCTACCACTACTACAAGCATTTACCCATACCTCCCCCTGCTATCGTTCTGTAGGTTGAGTTCGCGCCGGACATCTGCTCCCGAGTGACATTTGTTAACTTCACTGTGACGCACAGCAGCCTCCAGAGCCAGTGCTTGAATGCCGTCCTGAAGGCCGAACGTCCGGATGTGGACAATAAACGCTCCGACCTGCTTAAGATGCAGGGTGAATTCCAGCTGAGACTGCGTCACTTGGAAAAGGACTTGCTGCAAGCTCTGAATGACGCCGAGGTAAACATGAGCTTTCTATTTTTCTTTCCCCGTGTGCTTGGCTTGCGCGTGGCTTTTATACTGTAAAACACTTGCTAAGCGTCTTATGCCCTCTATTCCGAACCCGCCACTATGCACTGCATACATAACGGACAAAACTAAGTGATTTTCTGCGCGTGCCGCGGACGACCAAATCATTGCATGTTCACGTGAATGGAAAAGAGCGGGACACTTAATAGCATTTATTATGACCCTCATTAAAATCCCGTGTTGATGTTTAGTTCCATGTAACACTAAATTCTGCTGCCGTAACTCATGCCATTGCTTTTTTTCGAACCCAGGGTAACCTCCTCGACGACGACAAGATCATAACTAATTTGGAGACCCTGAAGAAGGAGGCCGGTGAAGTTGCCAAGAAGGTGGAGGAGACAGATGCCATCATGGCAGAAGTAGACTCCGTCTCACAGCAGTACGTACCACTGGCCCAGGCCTGCTCTGCCATGTACTTCACTCTGGACACGCTCAACCAGGTCCACTTCCTATACCAGTACTCCCTGCAGTTCATGCTCGACATCTTCAACTTTGTCCTCACGCAGAATGACAATCTCAAGTCGGTGGAAGACAGCAAACGTCGCCTCGAAATCATCACCAAAGATCTGTTCCAGGTTTGTTGGTGTTTGCGAACACGTGTCTACTGGCCCAACTGACTAAATGTTCACCCTTTGTCCTGAAGACCTACGCTTCTTAGTCTGCGGCATTCCAAAGTTGTTCACCTTGTATACTCTGGTATTTATTAAAACCAATGCCGAGTCCCGCCGGGCTACCAGACTATATATATATATATATATATATATATATGGATCCGACAAAGACAAGGGAGACCGGAATGGCCATTTCTGGCTTGTTAGCCGTCATCAGCCAGTCATACCCAATCTCAGGGGTCGGAACCCCCGAGATTCGAACCCGGGACCTTTGGTCATTGGGTTTACCACCCTACCTCGGCACCACGGGCTCGTTGCTTTGTCGGTTGTGATCGGGGATATGATGGAACAAAGGTGCTCATCCGATCTATCTGGTAAGGGCACATACTTGTCCCGGAAGTGCCTTGAGGCTCGTACTTGAGCGATATCAGGCTTGTCGCTTAGCGACCTCAGAATATGATATCGCTCAAGTACGAGCCTCAAGGCACTTCCGGGACAAGTATG
>JAYGXS010000001.1:80559308-80615118 GCA_036362985.1 Ligula intestinalis | reverse complement strand
GTCATGCTTTACTCTATCATGGGACACTGAGTCGCGAATAGAAGGGTTGTCGACTGCTGGGACAAGAGTGTCCTCTTTTTATCGTCGTGTTGTTGCAGCTTTTTCCCAGAGTAACCTTTATGACACCCTCACTTGTGCGAGCTCTTAGCCACCTCCCGAATTAAGTCTATAACCTGTCGGGTTGAAAATGAGTTCTTGTATGGCGCTCGAGTGAATATGATGCTCGAAAGTCTCTTCTGCTTCCTTTGCGTGGGCCAACAGTGGATCTCATCGCTTTCAACGGTTCAAATGTCTATTGCGGGCTGGATTCTTTATCATCTCTTTTTCTCAACCGCGTGCCCTCATGCGTGTGCACTACTATGGTTTTGTTAATCACTTCTGCACTCTCTCTCTCTTCCCTCAGCTTTCGCCTTCCAGCAAGATTTGCGCCGTTTCGTGCTAATTGAGGACGAAGCGGCTGTAGAAGGTTTGCTAATAACTACTTTCCCCATTGCAGTTGTTCCGTAACCACCTTACCCTCCCCCGTTTTGGCACCCTCCCATCCGTGACCGGTGGTGGTTTTACGTTTACACATATGGTATATGCTTGCATCTCTCTGTTTGTTTGTGTGTGGGTTTTTTTCTTTTCGTGTGCCAGATTTGACCACTCCGACGACGACGAAGATTGTATCCACCACTCACTGTTTCCTTTCCCCGTCCGGTTATTTTGCTAACAGGTCAGGAGATGATTTCCAACCTGCTGAAGATGCAACAAGCCGTCGATGTGGACGACCAGTTGGCCTCCGAGGCTGTGACCACCGCGATCGTGAAACAGGTCTCCGTGGACGTTGCGGACAGTCGTCCGAGCTGGATGCGACAACTGGAGGTCAGCGCACACACCTGGAAGGCCCTGCTGCCCAAACCCCTGCGTCTGCTGGACCGCACCGCAGAGAACATTACGGACCCACTATTCCGTTGTTTCGAGCGCGAAATCAATTCCGGTGCTGTACTGCTGACTGTGGTTCGCGAGGACCTGGAGAATGTTGAAAAGGTTTGTTTACGTGTCAAAGTTAAAGTCTTGTTAGGAACGCAAAAGTGTTGCCATTGGGTCCGATTATGCCCACCATGTACCCCACAACAGGGTGGGCACAGGAGGGGGGGGGCTCAGCATGAATTAATGTGGTAGTAGACACAGGTAGCAAATGCAGCACTTTATCCTCTGTCATACACGTGAACCCGATGTCAAGATAGTTAAGAGAAGCGAGGACGCAATCTGGCACAGGTGGCTGGTGTGGCGTCTGTCTGCGCCGAGGCAGGCCTGTCACCACACCCTCTCTATGCGTGACATGGTTTATGGGTGCACCTGCCCAATGACACCTTCTGCGTGCCCTGATCTGACCCACGTGTTGGCCGTTGTAGCCAAGCCAAATGCACACTTCCGGTTGAGTACGTCAAGCGTATTCGACGGAGACCGATACTGCTGTCTGTGAAGGGTGTGGCTACGCGTGCGCGTGTACTGTTTTATTGCTGCGCTGCCTAAACGGACCGCGAGATAGATGCGCTGAACTACATTGCGGGAGTCAGATCAGAGTACGGCTGGCGTTATTCCGATTGCGCTCCTATACCGACTACTGAAAATAGGGGAAGTGGGGGCGCGGTGGCACGCGTAAGTTTGGGCTCACGCCGCACCAGCCACCAGTGCCCTGCCCCACCACGGGCCTTGACCCACAGGATGGATGAAGAAAAAAAGAGATAACGCGGTAAGTGCTTCGCAAGTCTACTCACACTTAAAACTAATTCACCCGCAAGTCACCGTGTTTGCATGCAATGAACCTTTTGTTACTGTCCATACCTCTTCGCTGTGGCAGGGTAATTTACGGCTTCGGTACACTCATTTCAGAAGTTGGTTGGTTTTGCGTTCATCTGCGCTCTCCCCTGCACACTTTTATCCGGCGTCAGAAACGCAAAAATAGTTTAAGCCATGTATATGGGCTCCGCTCTTATATGTGTGTAGCTAGAGGATTACTTATAATCAGAAGAAGCAAGAACGTTTACCGGGAGAGATTTATAAGAGATCTGACATTTCAGGGGGTTGTGTCATCCGCCCATCCTCAGGGATTGAAAATTCCGGCACACTGATCATTTTCTTGTGCGTAACCTCCTAATACCGGTTGAGCTGCTACTTGTGGCTCGCACCTCACCATTACTTATGCTTGCGCAGCCGTCCTCTCCGGCAACTGCTCATGGTGCTGCGTCTGCCGGCAAGTCGTCATTGTTTGCTTCATCCCGTGCGTGTTTACCGTCTGTTGTGTTGCTTCGGGCCGCACCTTAACCGTGGTTTGTATCACGCCCGTGCTTGTTGCTCGTAGAGACAGTCGGCGGTACCCATTGTTCCACGCTGTGACTGCCCCCTATTAAGAAGGTTCGTAAAACAATATAGAGCGTAGGCAAATTGAGGTGGCGATTTACTTATTAGTGGGTAGGCATCCAGGCATCTTTAACCTGCCTTGATGTGTCATCGTTACCTCAGCCAAAAATTCGGTTGACCGTAAATTTGAAGACGTGCTCCTGTATTAGTTGCTACCTCCGGTGAGCGCTCTCGCTTCTTCTGACTTACAATCTGGGAATGCCTTTTTTACCACTGTTGCTATTACTTGTGAAGCTAATTATTGCCGGAGGTTCAGATCGCAGTGGTTTTTCAATGTGGCCTTTGCGTGAGGCCCAGGCCGCTTCTCTGGAAGTTTAGTACGTATTTTGAGGAGAATCGAGCCGTTTGTCGTATGTGTAGACGGACTGTCTTAGTGTCAGCCAATGCGCCCGTTTCCATCTCTGGCCATGGTCTTGCTATCGAAGACAGGTTAGGCGGAGTAAGAGTACGGTAAATGCAGTGCAAGTCGTCATTCCCGCGCCCAGTGTGGTGTAGTAAACACTGTGCACCACATCGAGGGTCGAACTCTCATAAGTGTTGCGGATTTTTGTCAATAACCAATCCAAAAAACCGACACATTGTTGCCCTGTGCGAGGCTCGGGCGGCCGACCGCTCGAATTCCGTTTTTTTCTGCGCTGCGTGTGTGTGTTCATGGTAGCTTTTGTATATTATTTTTCTTACGAACCAATCCCAGTACCACACACGTTTATTTGGCTACACAGCGGCGAATGTGCAGCTGATGACATTAGTCGTACATGACCAACTTGAACACGTCGCCACTCGGGTAACGGCACCCGAACCGGGATCCACACGGTCATTTGACAGTCTCGCTCTCTTTCAGGCAGGACTTAACGCCGTCAGTCCACGTTTTGTCCTCGCCAGTGGCCACTGCCGTCCGAAGCAGCTGTGCTGGGTTCTGTGTATAGTACAGGTCCTATTTCTCATGTTTTCGCCCTTCTGCCGCGTTCTAAATGCATGCTCTCTCGTTCGCAGATGACGCAGCACTAGTCCGGATTCGATAGCTCTTAGCGACCCGACTCATTTTACGAGCCAACCTTCATCTGAAATGACAGCTCATATTTACAGTGGCCTATCATTTCAAGTGTTTCTTAGTGGATCTTTTGACTATCGATTTGCATTTGCAGTAATTACTGCAGTTTCCTCCTCTCTGATTCAGTTATATCCTCATTATGCCTGTTTCCCTTAACAAAAGGTCTGTGCGGGTAGCATGAAGCCGACCAACTACCACCGCGATCTCATGTCCGACCTAGCCAAGGGTCTGATCCCCCAGTCCTGGCGACAGTACACGGTGCCCTCGGGTCTCACTGTCATCCAATGGATCACCGACTTTGTTGCCCGCGTGGGCCAGCTGATGGAGGTCAGTCAGGCCGTTGCCGCTGGTGGTACACCCGCTCTGCGCGGTCTCAAGGTATGTTGTATCATGGCTCTCTTGGGCCCTCATTGTTTTTACTATCGTCCTTCTTATCAGATGGTAGTTCGTGAGGTGCGTTGGGTATTAAGTCTAGCTTGCGAGCGAATTTTGTTATCATCCGGAATAGGACGTACTCCTTTCCGTCACCATAGGCCGAAGGTAGTTTTGACTACTGGATCTGAGCTTACCAGCACTAGTACATCGTACTTCCATTGTTGCGCACAACAATGCGGCCAACTGGGACTTTCCACTGACACTTTCCGTTCTGTTACTGCGGAATTGAACATGAATCGTCTTATACCTTAGGATTGAACTTTGTTTGGTCTCTTCTTTAAAAAATCGTGTATCACATAAGTGCAAGGTACTATGAACTACTCCCCAACTATAGGCAACCTTGCGCTAAATTTCACGTGAATTTGGGTGAGGGCTAAGATAAGGATCGCCGCTCTTAAGCTTACGGTTGGATCGCGAAACTGTTTACTCTTCCTGGAATTTAGCGCACGGCGTCCTATTCCCCTGTATTACCTAGTTGATTACCAGGGAGATTTGTTTACTTCCAACTATAGGCAGCTTTGCGCCATATTTCAGGGGACTTAGGTTAGGGCTAAGATTAGAATCGCAATTAAGCGTAGAGTTGGGTCACTGAACTGTTTACTCTTTCTGGAAGTTAGCGCACGGTGCCCTATTCCTCTGTCTTACCTACTTTGTTTCTAGCCAAAGTCATTTACTGACCCGAGTTTTCCGACCGGCTCCTTGATCCATATTCGGAAATGCACACAAATCTGCAGCGCCGGCAACTTAAGTGGTACTTTGGGCAGTCCGTGCCGTCTTGCCCCACTGTTCAGTCCCTGTCTCAGGTATATTAGGCATTAACCAATCGATCATACTCCTACCCTACAGTTTCTATGCCTGTCAAGCACGTGCACACAAATACTGAACGGATTTTTCGCAAACGAGGTCTTTCCGAATTATCATTATTGACTCATATATTAGCTTGTGGTGGTGGTGGGGTCGAAGGTATATTTATGTGCCCGGGGATGCAAACGCATACTGGTCAGAGAGCAAACGAGCTTGAATATGGTTGTAGGGATCAATGTTTCACAGAAGCCGCAAACGCGACCAGTCTTGCTTGACTCCTCCCCCTGTGTTTGCAAACCCCACTAGCAATGAACGAAACTTGTTTTTCCCCTCCAAGAATGGAAAGATTCGGGAAAGATTTAGATGACAAGAGTTCTACACACGGCCGGCCTTTATGTATTTTTTGCAACCTTGTAAAATCCCATTAAATCTACCCACATGTCTTATCCTTTATCTCATTTAACTTCCTTCCAGATCTGGCTAGGTGGTCTGTTCATGCCCGAGGCCTACATCACAGCTACGCGCCAAGCGGTCGCCCAATCACACTCCTGGGCTCTGGAAGAGCTATCCCTCAGCGTTGAATTGGTGCCTGGTAAGAAGGACATCCCAACACCCTCGGATAACTGTTCTTTCGTGGTCTGTGGCCTTCGTTTGATGGGTGCCGAGCCAATGGACTCCAAGACTATCCGTCTTTCATCATCTATCGTCTGTGAAATGCCTTGCACCATTCTCAGGTGGATTCGGTAAGTGTGTCTGCTCGCTTAGTCGGCGTTTCCTTCACGTGCCTGCATGAAGACCAGTCGATGAAATAACTGTGCAGGCAGCCAGAGTCTCTAGCCCTTTCAAAGAGTGATAAAGTATGCACGTCGGTACATTTAATTTTGGCAAATAAACAGTGAATAAAAAATGCAAGCAAACATGCGAATCCCAGGAAGTAATTGAGAAGTAGAAGACAATTCGATCACTGGGAAACTGTGTTTATTTGCAAATAAACACAGTGTCCTAGCGATCGAGTTGTCTTCTAGTTCTCAGTTAATAAAACGGATACTGACGGTTCACTTGAAGAAACCGCCTGTGCATTCACTGTTGGACAGGTTTAGACAAGAAACCGACCTGCTAGCTTGCCTGCATTGTTTTCGTTGGTAGGCCGTCAGTTGTGTGTTTTCCATCCTTTGTGTTGATTACAGCAATCGCTTGTTCAATTTCGAGCCTCGGTTCAATGGTCACAATGACGAGTAGTCAGAATTGAAGAGGGGGTTTCACCGAAACGAACAGAGAATCAGGGTGGGTTGTTTCTCTGTTATCAAGCATTGTCAGCCAGCCACACCCCAACTTCGTGTCTGAAAGACCTAGGGTCTGTGATGATAAATTCTCTCCATTTATTGATTATTCGTCACCGTGCTACCTATGGCCGGTGGTATGATGCAACTTTACGTAATCTCGAGCTCAGATCATTAAGCATACGTCCGTGCCTTCGTGGTTTAAAACAATTTGCGCACGTTCGGCCCGCGTATTTGCCAATGCAGTCATATGCGCATGCATCATGGTAACGATCCAATGCGAGTGCATCTTCGCTTATCCGTCCGAAAGACGACTTTTTGGGTTTTTTGTTTAGGTACATAAGAAAAACTTTAAAATGTTTTATCGAAACGACTGCTGACTACCCGACATCTTTGTCCATTTCGAGAACCACTGGGCAAACTAATATGTCTAACTAATAATGAACGCATACTAATTGACGACGCATCGACTGGGGATGAACTTAACTATTTTCGTAAATGGAACTGGATAGCCCAATGGTGTCCGATACCTGTGTATTCCCTCCTAAGCTCCCGGGATCAGGGTCCTAACGGGTTTGTAGAAGAAACCCTTGCGTGTCCGATGTTATAAAAAGGCAATCAAGTTTTTTTCTAATCCGGTGCAATAGCATATTGCAGCTAAAACATAACAGAGATATCTGCATTAGAGACATGCGCCATATTTTCTGTAATACACAGGTCCATCTATCTATAAATTGCTATCCGTGACTGCTACCGAAGGGCATTCTTTTGTTGGTCGCTATATGAACTCCTCTTCTTTGGTGGCAACTATCGTCTCTTGATGTTCTGCTAGTCTGTAGATTAAAACCGCCACTACCGATTGCCTTTAAGATAGACCTGTTTACGCAGCATTTGAGTTGGCCGATAGCCAGATGGAATTCACGAAACAACCCCCCCATTCGAGTTTTGGAAACCAACAGAGGCACCTCTTCACCCAACAACAGTCTCTGACAGTTAAATATTGCAGCTGCATTAGTTTGTCAGAGAAACAACAGGTTGTTGTGCGTACTAGCTCGGTGACAAGTCTGAAATGCAAATTTCCCCAGTGTAGTTACGCCTTAGTAGTCGCACATGTTATTTATCGCCTGCTATTCTTAAGGCCGTGGTGGAGGCGAGGCCCATAAGCAAATTGAAAAATTTCCTCATTCGCAATAGCTAGCAGGAATGCATTAGTACACTTCACGCCCTTCTATACAACTGCATTATAACTTGGGTGGCAAACTACTTAGTGAGCCTAGGCCTGCTTTCGATAAATCCGCGTCCGCTCAGTACATTTATATGGGAGCGGGATCAGGTAAAATTTATCAGTGGTTGCAGAAATCGATTAAAGTTTGTCTTCAGAGAAAACAAGTTGGTTGTGGGATGGTAGTGCAGTTAGTCGACCTTTGGCCACTGTGAGTGTGAAACCTGTACGAGGTTCTTCTATGCACACAAAACCGGCTTTCACTTCTGCTGCTAAAAGTTGCTGGCTCGTTAGCTCGGTTTAACCTTTAAATCATATGAAAGGCTTCGCTCTTGTCCACAAGATGCTCACGATAAACACTTCCTTTTTTGGCCATACCGGAAAGTGGACTTTCCACTAGGCTCTGACAAATACAACCTGCTCCATAAGAGCAAGTCAATGAGTGGACAAAGGTTGTGGTGAGTGGAGCTGGCAACCCTTCCCTACCTTCTCCGTGTAAAGTACAACTGATAAAAAAATAATACGCGTACCGTGTCCACTACTGCTTTCTCTTAATGTCTCTGATGATGAATCTGCGACGGATCTCGAAACCTTAGGCGAGTCGTCTTCATCTCAATATGCGTACTCTTGTTGCTGGGAGGTTTCGTGAGACAGATGGTTCAGAGCATCTTTTCAGGAGCTCCCTCACAGCATCCCTTTGTTCGGCAAACAGCATCTAGAGAGAGAGAGAGCTTAGAAGGATCCGGAACTGGCTTCGCAAGAACCGGTATCCTGACAGGTTTATTGCAAATAATATTGCCGAGTGAACAGATGAACCTGCCCACATTTTATTCCCTAAAGCGCCCCTTTTGGAGGGAATGTACACGCTTTTTCTCACTTGCAGTTCTTGAGGCGGCTATGAAGGCGGGGGGTTTCCTAGTCACCTGCCCGTAAACGACTTCCAATTGCCCTTCTTTGCAGGGAAATTCAGCTAAGGCATTTTCGCTTCGTGTGAAGGTGATGGACTTCAGCCCTCGCCCACCTTCCGCAACTGCCTTAAACAGGCAGTTTTCCTTCTCGCCCTCCTCTCAGTTCCCACAGCACTAATTCTTCTGTGAAGGGTATAACCTCGACTGCCGATGGTGCTGATGTTGATGCTCGCGACTTTGTAGTGTGCTCGCTGATCTTATCCTGAAATGCAACATGAACGTCCGCTGCTGTTGCTGCTGCCGACACTTCTACTGCTCTGTGGTTTTTATCACCACTGATTCTACCTCTTCGACTACTATTACTGTTGCTACTGACTGTTTGGCCGTTGGTTGGTTAGTAGCCCTTGTTGGATCAGGAGTCCCCGCCGGAGAAAAAACTGGGTACAGTTGGGAGATGGAGAAAAGCCGTGACCTCAGCCGGCTTGAGCCAAAGATCCACGGGGGTGAGTTTGGTGCCTGATCGGGAGCTGCAGGCAAAGAGATGCTGACAGTCATGCGGTGAGACGCATGTCGGTGTTGATACTGAGGAAGACGCTTGGATTAGCCACTGCGTAGCTGCGCCAGCGTACAGCGAGCGACCCTCGGGAGTTGTCGTTCCGTGGCCGCAATCGGAGGGGGATAGCCACCCAAAAAGACCTGGGCGTGGTATCTAAATTTTGCGTTCACAGCAGCTCTCTGCTGAGGACGTTGGAGGCTTGTCATGATGGCAGAGCCATCAGCGTGTAGATTCGAGAGACATGGTGCCGCAGATTCCTTGTGGAGAACTCTAAGGGATGATCGAACACTGCGGCTAGGTTCGGGGGCGTGGCAGCGGTGGTGATTTGAATGACCGGGTTGCGAACAGATCCACCATAACTGCTGACCCAGGAGTGCGACAGTTTGGCTGTCGTTACCGGATGTGTCCACCGTTCAGCAGTGTGGTCGCGGAGACGGTGACCTGTGCTGCATCTGCAGCACACTCTCCTGACACAGCCACAGTCGTTCCGTATCGAAGGCCCCGAAAAACACAAAAGTGTTATGGCTGTTTCCCTGCCGCCAACACCTCAGCCTGCCAACTCCCTACGTAATCGTCAGTTGTCGGTATGCATGCCTTCGTGTTTGAAAATTTGGTCCTACTTATCTTAATGGTTGATACTCTTTACAGCCATCGAGCTTCGCATATACATCTATTAACACTTTCCACAGACGATCATTTCGGTAGCGATTGCTCCTCCTGACATTTGCGCTTTCTTGTACGTTTCGAAACCTTGCAATCCGCAAATATAGTGCGACTCTTTTAATATTTCTTGCAATACCATCAGCAAACCCTGTTTTTCGCATGACCGTTTAGGTTAAAATTCGTCCCCATCTACGATGGTCTTCATTAATTCGAATTTGCTATTTGTAGGATCGTGAAGGATAAGCAACAGGCAGGCGAATCGCCGGCAGAAGGCGAGAGTGGTGTCCAACTGCCCGTTTACCTCAACGCATCGCGTACCCTCCTCCTATTTACACTGACCCTACAAACCAAGGAGGCAGGTAGCGACTTCTACAAGCGGGGCGTGGCCATCCTCTCTTCTCAGCTCGGCTGATCCAGAGGCTGATCTCATCTGTCCTCCGCCAAGACCACCACTGTGACCCTTGTGTCGCCTATCATCTTTTCATTTATCTTCCTTTTTAATTTTATCTGCGCCCCCTTTCTTGCCCCCCCCTCTGCCATTATAGGCATTCCAACTGGTGAAGACGCATCTATTTTTTCGTTCTGGTTTTATTTAATCGCCGACCAATTAGCGCTTTGGTTACTTTCCTCCCCTCCCCCTGTCACGTTTCAGCTTTCCAAGGCTGCAGATCCCCGTTTTTGGTGTTACAAGTCCGTTAAGTCCCTTCTTCTCCTACCCATGGCGCTGTTGAAGTGTTCCTCTCCCCCAACTTCCGTTTTATTGTCATTTGGCTGGGAATGGTGTTTGTGAATTTTTCGAACTTTTTTGGGTGCTCTTCGTCCTACCCCCCTCCTTCCCCCACCAGCGCTACCGTCCCATCCGCTGTCGGTGTCAGCATTAATACTTGAACGTTTCTACAAGCACCCCAACTGCCGATCAAGATAATAAATAAAAGCTTCATGTAATAAATTCACTTTCCTCCTACTGACCTCCGATCGGGATGCCAACTCCATGGCCCATGCAGGCATTGTCGGCTGTCTACTCCCACCGATTCGACAGCCTTCGCCGTTCCCTTTTACGAGCGTATAATCGGTTCGCATGGCTATCGCCTCCGGGCGTCTATACCAAGCAGAGCAACGCCTGCGGTCTGCTAGGGTTCGAACTCAGGTATTTGGTGTCGCGCTCCAACCTGATACTGGATTAATCACTTTTGGGGAAGGGTAATGGGGTATTTTTTGGGTGCCAGTTTATTCTCTTTAATTGCTCTATGAATTGGCCTGGCTGTATGATCTCTGTGGTCAAACCTTGTCTAACTCATCCTGCAGCCACCAGGGGTTCAAGATAGGTGGACTGTAAGTATATATAGGTACTGATATTACAGTGGCAAACACTACCCCTGTTAAAAATGAGGTGATCACGTGCTGAGCTTTCCTTCCGGCGTTTTGGCAGTCGTTGTTGTTGTTGTTGTTGTACTAGCTTACTCCCTTAACCTAGTTTGCCAGCAATACATGTTATAAAATTTTTAAGAAAGATGAAGGGATAGAGATGAAGGAATAAAGAATAAAGAGAAAGGTATAAAATGTTTAAGAAAGATGAAGGAATTCGGCGACTTTGTCTGGGCGAAGCCATAGGTCCTCAGGTGTGAGGTCTGTAGGGTTGGCTAGGCAGTCGAAGAGGTGGCATGTTGTGTGGAAAGGCAGGAGGCAGTCAGGATAGTTGTCTGTGACGTTGTCAAAGCATGAGGTGAGACGGCTTTTGAATGAATTCAGCAGCGTGGAGAAGCCGGAACGCAGCTGGGATAGCCTGGTTCTAGCGTTTCTGGACAGGTTGGCCCTACGTTCTCTGGCCATAACGTTGGAGACCGGCGGAGGAGCGTTGAGGACTCTGTTGGGTTTATAGCTGCTGATGGCTTGCTCGACAGTTTCTCTGTGGATATGCTTAACGAGGTCCGTTATCGGTAGATTAGTGGGGTACACCGAAGCATGTGGGCCGTACGCGTCTTTGGTAGACTGCTTCATGCGTCTAGCAGGTGGGGGGGGGGACGTTAACAGGCGATTGCCCGGATGTTCTGGGTTATGAGACTGCGCAATGTAGATTTTTGCCTGCATGATGGAGTGAACCTTCAGAGGCAGGACTTGAGTTTCCTGATACAGGTGATCTACATTGGTCATGTTAACACAGCCCCTGGCGATGCGGAGAGCAGCGTTCTCAACGCGTTGGACTTTCGCCCAGCTGGTATCGCTTAACAGTGGGGCAAAGATGGCTGATGCATGCTCAGTCGTTGCCTTGCCTGTTGTCCGGTATGTCGTGACTAACGTCTCAGTGTCCTGGCCCCATGAATAACCTGCCAAGGCTTTTAGGATTTTGAGCTTGGCTTTGCTGGCTTGGCTGTCAGCATGGCGGTGTAGAACCAGCGTCGGGTCGAGAGTGAGGCCCAGGAGTTTAGGATACTGGCATAAGGAAATGTCATCGCCCTCCACGTTAATTGGAGGATGAGACTTTTATTCTTTGGGGTCCGGAGTAAACAGAGTTACTGAGGACTTGGTCGCGGATAGCTTCAGTTGCTTATCGTCTAGGTGCCGGACTAAACTGGGGATGTAGTTATTTAAGGCATCGGCAGCCATGCGAAAGTTTGGGTGAGAGGACAGCAGGGTGATGTCATCAGCGTAAGACACCATTTCGACTTCAGGGGGGGATTCGGGAGGTCAGCCATGTAGATGTTGAATAGCGATGGCGAAATGACAGAACCTTGAGGAACTCCTGTCCTAGAGTTGCGGGCTTTAGATAGCGTGCCTGAGAATTCGACTCGCGTTTGTCTGCCACGGAGATAGCAGTTCAGCCATCTGCAGAGCTCGTTCGGTAGAGACGAATCCATGAGGGATGTCATCAAGGTGTCAATGTTAACCGAGTCACAAGCTTTATTAAGGTCGAGGGCGACCATTACTGTTCTGTCCGCAGGTTTCGTTTTGGTAAAACCACATGCAATGCGGTCCGTGACACGTTGTAGGGCTGACGTCGTAGAGTGGAAGGCTCTGAAACCGTGTTGGTGCTCTTGGAGGTTGGCATGTCTATTGAGCGAGGGGAGAAGAAGACGCTCAAGTATTTTCACGGCCGGGCTGAGAAGCGAGATCGGGCGGTAACTTTCAGAGACAGCGGAGTCTTTACCTGCTTTGTGGCTGGGGAGGATATGAGCCATTTTCCAGATAGCTGGTATATGGCACGTGGCTAGAGACAGATTAAACAACATGGTTAAGAATGCGACACCTCTGGGGCCTATGTGATTGAGGTGTACCATCGTAATGTCGTCCGGTCCAAACGCCTTAGAGTTCTTAGCACGCTTAATCGCGGTTGTGGTATCATGAGCTGAGAACTGGAGTGGCACTAATAAAGCTTTGCACGACCTGTGTTTGACAATCCTCGAATTCTTCGAGGATTTATGGACCGCAACGGTGGTGAATTGCACATTGAATAGGTTGGCAATGTCGCTGTCGGTCTTCTTCGGTATACCATTGAATTTGATAACCTGGTTGGGAGGAGCAGGTGCCCCTCTACCGATGGATTTGATTGTTTGCCACAACTGGCTGGTGTTGGTGCGGCTGGAGAAAGTGGCTAGCTTTTCTTGCCATATGGTCCTCTTGTGTTCATTGAGCAGCCGGGAGATATCTTAGGTCATGGCCGGTAACGAAGGGTGCTGAGGGTTTTGAGCTCGGGCGACGTCACGCTCTCTTGATAAGGTGGCCGCATCGGTAGGGTATCCTGGGATGGGATCAAAGACCTTGCCCGCGGGAATGTTGTGCTTAGAGGCAGTATGCATGATGTGGTTGAAAATCGACACACCTTGGCGAACATCTGGAGGAAAAGGGGCCTGGTCAAAGAGATTCTCAGTTTCACTAAGGAAACCGGGCCAGTTGGCTTTACGTAGATTCATAAAGCACTTGCGAGCGTTACGAATAGGGGAAGCATATGTGCTGATTGTGGTAACTATTTGGAGGTGGTCAGAGCTCAGTTTGCATAGACAGTCCCATGAGGAAGATAGTAATAGGTCGCAACTGACGATGGAAATGTCCGGGCTAGCGCAAGTACCTGAATGAGGGAGTCTCGCGGACGTTCCATCCGTGTTGAGGACCCCAAAGTTGGTATTGTTGATCTCCTCGGCTAGTGAGGCACCTCTAGTACAGGAAAGGTTAGAGAACCATAAGTCATCGTGGGCATTGAAGTCGCCCAAGATGAGTTTCGAATCACCCGTTAGCATGTGGACTATTGATGGTCTGAAGTTGGCATCACAACTGCTTTGTGGAGGAATGTATACGTTATGGACAGTCAGACTGAATGGTCCAATAGTAACTTGTACCTTGAGTTCTTCCAGCGGCGAGTCCGTGGATGTTGCTGCAGAGGTCCGCTCCTGGTATTTGATACTTTGGTGAACCAAAGTGACCAGTCCACCACCGGCATTACGAGTTCTGTCTCTTCGAATGACGGCGAAGCCCGGGAAACGTGGGACCTTCGACTTTGCTGACATCTTTAACTCCTGGAGAACGGTATAAAGTGTTTAAGAACGATGAAGGAATTCGGCGACTTTGTCTGGGCGAAGCCATAGGTCCTCAGGCGTGAGGTCCGTAGGGTTGGCTGGGCAGTCGAAGAAGTGGCATGTTGTGTGTAAAGGCAAGAGGCAGTCAGGACAGTTGTCTGTGACGTTGTCAAAGCAGTCGTGAAGGCCAGGGTCGTTTTTATAAAGAAGGTTGATCAAGAATGACCCAGTCTATATCTTTTTGCATTAAGGCAGAAGTGTTTATTCCCCTGGCTGCCGACTTATCATGACCATAGCTGCAGCCCTGGGGGCTTATCATGGCGATGTCCTGTTTAATTACCTAGAGAATTTACGAATGAACCTGGAGTAAACGTTCGGAACAGATTTTTCCACGTTCCATCGGGATAAATCTTTGAGCTGAAATTCATCAGCTACTGAGGAACAACAGCATAATATCCACAGTCAACAGGCTGTCAGGAGCATATAATACTCAATTATTTGCTATGTTGACAGCATAAATACGAGCTAACTACTGTTATATGGCAGCTAGCCGACGCTCCTTCATTTTGATCAATCACGGCGCTTTTGTATCGTATTTGATGTCTAGGCTTTTATTTCTTGCACGCACGACCAACAACCTGATAAGGATCCCTTATAAACACCACACTAACAAAAAATTGTTTTGTGTAATAGGGAACCGGTAGTGATAAGAGTTATATGGGTGGAACCTATTAGGGAAAGGAAAATAAAAAAACCTAGGTAATAACCGAATAAAAGTAATTACACTAAATAATAAGGTAAACTAAACGAAAGCTAACTAAACTGATAAAACCAAATAATGTACTTATGACTAAACTAAAACGAAATAAGTAGTTAGTTATGCATAGTAAAATGCGGTATTGTTTACAAGGAATCCTTACCCATTGCCTTATTGGGAGTTTTGGAGAAGGTAGCATAGTGTGTGTACGTATGTACTGCTGTCTGTGCTTGGCATCGCCATTTTTCTACCGTGGTGTACAAGGTGTTTCAAATAAAGATAATGTCGGAGTGAATCCGGCCCGTTTCAGAGACGCAGGCTGGAATATTTCCTTCAGCGATGGTGGAGATTTATTGCCAGTGTGAATGATGGGGCTTGGTTGTGCCTCCATTGGGGGGGGGGTGGCAATTAACACATCTCTGACAGGCTTCGTGTGGAATTTTAGCAAGCGTTGACTGTGAGAACACTAACGAGCTGGAGATCGCTGGCGTTTGTCTGGAGCATTCCAGGTTTGTCGTTTTATATTCTATATTCTGTTGACTTTAAAAACTGTTTCTATGTTAGCACCGGCGGCTAGCTGTCAGTGCCCGTGGGGCTTCTCTGTTACCTGCAGCCAATCACTGAAATGACAGGCGTTGATGGTGGGGATTTGGCGCGACCGGGGGAGGGCGTTTGGGCCTGCCTCCGTTGCGGTGATTTCAAACATGTCCAGCAAGGTTCTTGCAGACCATAGGAAAAGCATTGGCTGCCAGAAAGACCTACCAGGACGGCGAAAAACGTCTGGCCGGGTGCGTCTCAATTATGTGAGAAGCAACTGCGTCGGAGAGACTGGGAGATTACTCCGGACGCGACTATTAAAACACAGCAGTATCGAGGAGAAATGACAGTAGCTTTCGGGTTGCGACCCATTCGATGGGAACTGACCATATTTACGAGACCCAAGTTGTCACAAACGTTGGCACCATCGAGAGCTGTGAGTCGCTTTATTTATCTTTTTCCAGCCCTCCGTGGATTAACCAGCACAATGGCCTCCTGCTTTCGTATTCTATTCGGAAACTTTGCCCAGGCATAGACGTTAGCAACGCATGGAGGACTGAACGTCCCCTGCGCCTGGCGCCGATGCCGCTGACTCAACAACTCCCCCAAAAACACCCATACCGCTGATGAAGTTTCGGCAATTGATGACTCATCTGCGAACAACGAAGTTGTTACCACACCACGTTCAACGACCTGTGCTAAATACCAGAAGCGTTAATTTTGCCAGAGGGGCATTGCAACTGCATGCCCCAACGCCTGCGCACTTGAACCATTATCGCACCCCGTGCAACCACCAGCGATGAATGTGAAACTGCCAATTTTTAACGGCACAGCAACTCACTAGCTCGCACAAATTCTGTCAGTGATGATGGATTCGACTGTGAATGGAAAAAAAAAACGCTTGATCCCCCGACTACGTCTTCTCGACGGAATTAACACTTCGAAGAGCGGCCCACCGCCAATACCACGGACATCACAGTCGTTCTTTCCGTTTAAGTCTTGCGCACGACTACTACAAACAGCATAGCTTCAGGTAAAACCCGGCGCTATCGCGAACGAATCACGCGTGGGTCTAGTAGCTCATTTGCGAATTTATAGCACTGCGACAGACAAACTACTGGCTGAGACGCTAGCCTACACCCGTTAAGCACATCTCGTCTGCTTACTCTGTCCTAGTAAATGTCGAAGCTGTATGCACCTCTCTGGTCCTATGCTCCTAGACATAACATTCTGTAAAGCAGGACAAGCTAGGTCCCCTTAAATTACACAAGCACACCTAGACTATACATAACAGTCTGACCACCGTTGATTTCGATGAAGTCCACCTGGCTCTGTGCACAGAGCCCTGTGTCGCTGCTTCAGGCAGCACTGACCGCTGGTGAAGCAAGAGCTAGCATTGACTGCAGTCAGTAATGCCTGAGAGGGAGAAAAGGGAAGTTAGAGAGCGGTGGCCTCGTCGTACGTCTACATTCTCTACCGTGGGGACGAAACAGAGACCAATTGCCGTCACGACTAGCCTAAATCCACATGCACGGCCAAACAGCGACCGGCGAAAAGTTGATCAGCCCAAAACTAACACATACAACCGTAACTTTGAGCTTGCTGCTCGATAAATTCTGTATTCGCTTCAACACAGGACAGCAGGCCTAGCTGTCCGAAACGTCAGCAAATCCACAAATTTATTCCGGTGAGCAGAAGATGAATCCTTAGGCTTATCCCGGAATTCTGACTTTTTCAAATCTGACACCTCCACTTGCTGACTCCGCATACAGCCCTAACGTGATCACTGCATCGAACCCCGTCGCACCCACGACGGCAACTATCGCCATGACAACCAGTGCCAACACTTCTGACGTCGTCACTCCCCCCCTAACTGTATGACTGCTGTCACAATCCACGGGATAACGGTGACGACATCTTCTAGCCACCCTTGGTGTCGACTTCCACGTGCCGAAACCACGAGGTCTACTGCCTACACAGAACACCACGCAGCCAGCCGAGTTGCATGTTGTCCAGTGATAGTTTGACCATCGATTTCGATTATTCCTATCGCAAGATGTTAAGGCTACAAAGGTTTAACCCTAACAGCTGCGATTTTCCAGGCTCGGTTTCTTAGGAGATGAGAGACGACGGTGGGGAAGCCAGATTGTTGAGAATAGTTTATTCTGCAGAAGGATAGAAAAGTTAGCGTGAAGGTTAATTCTGTCTGGCGTTGCGTTCATCGTGAGAGCGTGGCAGCGTCGACGCGCCCACCCCTTCTAGGGGCGGAATGCCGAGTGATTTCTGGAGTCAGTAATTCGGGGCGGCCGCCGAATCCTCTCTCTATCTCGCGGCTTTGATTGTGATTGGTTGGGGCGCGCGAAGGTAGACACTGGCGTTGGCGGTCCGTGTCTTGGGCGCCAGTTTGCGTGTGCTTGGAGGCAGGCCGAAAGGTACACTCACGCAAGCTCCTATGCTCTGAGTGACCTTGTCTTGGCGTCAAGTGTTAGGTTGGCGTCCGGCAGAAGCGACCGCTACATGCCCAGCATGTGCCCAACAGCAGGGATGACGACTGGAATCAGAGACGGGATTTAAGTGAAATAGACGTGCCACTGTTTACCTCACTCTAAGCCCTTAGCCGTAGGAACCAGTGACAAGACAAGGTCAAGATGACCCAACGGGCTCCGGCGTAGGCCACTGTCTCCAACACGGGCCAGAACACTACCTAACTTAGTCTGTGGTGGTCCTTTCTATCTGACGCCCACGAAATACCTGACGTCACAGACGAGGTCGCTCAGAGCAGAACCTTACGCGGATGTACTTTTAGGCGTGCCTCTGACCCGACACAAACTGGTGCGCGAGACATGGACCACCAACTCAGTGTCTGTATCCTGCCGTCCAACCAATCAAATTAAAGGCCGCGAGACTTAACGAGGATTCGGCAGCCGCCCCGATGACTGACGCTAGACTGACTTGGCATTCTGCCCCTGCGCGGAGCGGACGCGCCGCCGTTGCTCTCTCACATGGCTCTCACAATCGAGGGCACGCCAGACCGAGTCAACCTTCATATAAACTATTCTTCAACTCATTCTGTAAACAATATATTGTTCCTACTCCTCTGGCTTTCCAAGGCTTCTCTCATCTCCTAAGGAACCGGGCCTGGAAGATCGCAGTCGTTAGTAACATTAACATATTTGCGATAAGTCTTAAGTAGCAGTTTTCCTTTGAGCTGGTACCACCGCACTATTTACCCTCAGTCACTTTCAGTAGGTATCAAGACAGACTCAAGGAAACCAAGACTGGCACTGCTACTGATATTTCTTCGACTAATGAATACGAGTGTAGCTGAGTGAAAGTAGTGCTGGTCCTATGTCTGGTGCTATCATTAGTCGAAAATGACGCTGATTAAAATCAACAAGAAGTGTGAACCTCAGATTATGCTATTCTCGGTTAGTGCATATTTGATGCCTGTAGCATAATAGGGCTTCCCTTGGTTCCCGCTCACTCAGCTCTATTCACAAGAGTGGGATATTTTCTACTCAGTTTGGACTACGCAGGCAAGGATACTGTTGCCAGAAGTTGTGTGCCTACACTAAGAGTGCTAATTTTAATTATCCTTTGTTCTAAGACCAATGAAGGGTATGCTGTGATATAGCCTGTGTGTGTGCTCGTAGAGAGTTGGCACCCAGTATACAGTATGGGGTAAATAAATAATAACCGTATGGGTTAGAGCAATGATATTTAAATGATAACTCAACTTTCTGCCATGACTTCATGTCGCAAGGTAACACCGTTTGCTGTCTAAAATCTAGCGGCAGGCTTTCTACTTTATCTGAATTGTGATGTACAACGCATAGTCGCAGTGGCCAGTACTAATTTACGGATCGAGGAACCACCGACTCCACAAGGCCGCGCAGACGTCGAAAGTACTGCCCTGCGACAGTCGATGTGAATCCGCAAACTCGTCCAATATTTTCAGGATGGAATCTATTGTGACCATTGTTAACTTTTAATTGTTTTCTCTACTGTTTCCTCTCCCTTCTCTATGCTGTTTACTTTAGAGTGGAGGAATGCAGGGTATGCCACCCGCAGCGTCGGGACATCACGCCACAAGCACATGATAGTAAAGGTCACGGACGCGTGTTCACACTTTTGTTTGGACTGGCTACCCGTCAGTTTACTACATCTCCCCGCTGTGTCAACAAGACTCCCCCCTTATGCTGTCTTCGGCTCCTGTCTGCAACCCGCCTTCTAATTGGCAGGCCTAACAACAGCTACCATTTTTCCGAACCCCACCACGGGGTACAAACTCCCTAGGTCCCTTCATCTGCCATCAGCAATATGGTTTGGATTCCAACTAGAGTCGAATATTATTGCACTTTCGTCTCACGCATCACCATCTTACCAGGAATGGTGAGTTTGTGTCGGGAGCCCCGACTTGCACTAGCCGCATCCTCCTCTACTGTCCATAATATCCCCGCATGGTCATTCATCGTATGGGTTCTCTCAGCCCCATGAGAATCTACGACAGTGCAATTCGCTGCAATATCCACATGTAAAACATGGTCTACACAACCGACTCTATCTCCATAATCTCTAACACTATCAACAATGCCCTCCACCAGCGCAGCGAACACTAGCACAACCACCATCGCAACTGACTCAGAGGCTCCCAACCTATTCTGTCCCTACTGTCACCGCCTATGCACATCATGCATCGGTCTGATTATTTACATGCCAATCCATTCCTAACATATACATCGCACACCATCCCGTACCTCATCAGCCCTCACAAGTAAGGAATCTGCACAGTTTATGCAAGTGGAATCGTGAACTATGGCTCCCTCCCAAGTAGCTCCAATGGAAGACTCAGGCAACCTACCTTTTGTGTGAACTTCTGACGTATTATATGGGAAGATCATGTTTGAAACATGCATATATGGGCCATCTCCTTGGCCCCAATGAATACATCGTATCGGGCTATCGACGGATGCATGGGAGACGGACGAGAGAGAAAGATATCAACAGCGCTCTAATCATGTTACTCAGTATAAACCATCTGCTGCGCTTGATTCCATGACAGGGAGTTTGAAGACGTAGCATGGAGGGTGGCCAAATTACCGAGTACCCGATCCTCCTGTAGTGACCCCACTTCGGGCGAGCGCTCAACCTCTCGCGGCTGCTAGCAAGTGCGCACGCACCATTTTATGTCTACCCCAACACGGTCTGGCCAATCACCTTTCCGAGGCTGACTCACAGAGGACTAGCGCATGTTAAATTACTAGACAAAACTCCTTCCGCTACGATCTTCAGGCCCGGTTCCCTTTGGGAATGGGAATAAATGAGATGTCAGCTGGAGGGAATAGTTTATTCCGTGCAGGAAATCAGGTGCAAATAAATGTTACACGTTATTCTACGCTGATTAAGAGAAACAATTTTCCTATGAAAAGCAGGAATGCCGATAGTTCGAATGCTTGTCTTGAATGCGTTAAGTCGATTTGCAGAATTAGTTAAAAACCTTTCGGTGTTAATAAAGCTGATATAAGCACAAGGAAGTGTGAAGCCTCCAAATAATTTCACTAATATGAAGTAGGGTGGATTAGTACCTGCCCGGTGTTTTATGATGTACTTCCAAATAGTGTTACAAGGATTGAACGTATTTTTCTTCTTTTTTGCGTTCTTCGAGAAGTGGTCGATCTCGCGATAGGCGGATCGCTTCACTTCACGTACCACGTCTTCGGACGAAATGTATTTTTACGTGGCAATTCTCGGTGTGACATATCCCACATCTGGCAGTGCGCAACTATTTGAGTCTTCAAGAGTCGGCATGAGCGGCGAACATCGTGTGCGAGAATGGGCACAGATTAACTACGGCTGAAATTTGTAAGTCGATGTGGGGGCTACTTTGGAGATGACAATTTCACAGCATATCACTCACAGCGCACAATGCCAGCACCAGTCGGCGTGACTTAGAGAGGTTGTTGCGGTGCTGCAGCTCACCTCCTCTAAACGCGAGATGCCACAGACGTGGTCTCGCGGGGCAATCTCGGCCACCCAGTCGCTCGACCCAGCGCGATGTCCTATGTCCGCCTTCGAGGCGTAACCTTTGCCCTCGGGCGGCTGGGGTGACGCACGCACCCCACACTGGTCAGGCCAATCAGCAGCCTTAAGCTAACTCACCCAATGCTCGCTCTGGGCCCTTTTAAGTATTCCCGAACTTCGGATCATGCCACTCCAGCAGACGGACGTTCTCTCCGTAGCCAATCTTCTTCCTTCTTATTCTTCGTTACTCTGTGTACACGATATACTGTTTCTACTATTCTGGCCTCCACTGACTTCTCCTCTCTACTAAGGAACCATGGTCTGAAGATTGCAGTTGCTAGGGTTTAACTTACTTAACCCCCAGCGATAAGGTCGTTGGTGTCTGTCAAAAACTGACCGGCGTCAGTCCTCGGGTGATCGAGGCTGTTCTCCCCTCCGGCATGCTGGAAACTGTGTTACTCAACAGTGGACGCGGGTATTTCAGGTGTGACAGAGTAAATTAAGTTTCTGTTTTAATGCAGTGTTTTGACCGCAGACTTTGCGTCTAACAGCCATGTGCACTTTGCAGTGCGTGCGTGAACCGGTATGTGTTTGGGACACATCTTCTGCGGTTTGAGGTGAATGTGGCTGCCAACACCTATGATATGGGTCAAGAGTTTAACTTTGCAGCCATAATGATAATCGCTCACGCTAGGAATTGATTGAAACCTGGGATGAGAGAGGGGGAGAAAGAGAGAGGTGAGGGTGTGAGGTAGATGCAATGCACGTCTACTATTGCTAGCAATTAATTTACACTTAGGTCACTTTCCCTGAGCCCACCCTGTTGTGAGACACCTGATGGAACTCATCGGAATCGACGGTCGAGCCTTCGTGCCGGGTGAGTTCAAGAATCTTTGAGCCCTGTCAGCGATCGCATCAGCCAGACCTGGCGGTCTAAACACTCACCCTTGGTTCGACCCGCACCGGTCTATCGACGATCTGGACGAATTTTTCTGTTTTTCCAGTCCCGCCGATGGACTCTGCAATCAGCAAGGAAGAATCAGGCCGCAGCTTCCACACTCGGTGATGATCCTGAGAACCTTTGCCCTGTCCACCCCCCCCGTTGGATTCCCCCCCCCCCCAAAAAAAAATCGGACGTTTTTTCTCTTTTTTCTCCTAAACTCCACTTATTCCCCCACAAGAGCGACAGTTTCTCTTCTTAAAATCCCTCAGGAGTTTTTTCACTGTCTGCTCCTATGTTTCCACCCCATGACTCAGGACAACTGGCCTTGCCAACATTCTGAGATAAATTTTTTCTGCAACCACTACGCGTATGTACAAATATGGAATTCAAAGGTAATTAACTTACATATCCCTCAATATACTGATACTTATACGTTGACCTCGCACTCCATAGTCTGGTATTAGCTCACAAGCTAGCCGGGGTATATTTTTTAACACAGTTCCTTCATACACAGTAGAAGCCACAAATCAGCTGTGCGATAAGTTCGAAGAGCGAATAATCGAGATGTTATGCATAGCTATTTGCTTGTTGTCTTGTTGACAATACATTGGTTCGTCGAAGTACTCGAGCGGGTACAGGTCTGTTCGCTCGTACAGCTAGGTTAGGCAATGTCTGTCTAATGATAGACACTGAGTGATGAATGATCCTTTCAACTTCCTGTCGTAAACTTTCAACAGAAACTTTAGCAGTTGGTATTATCTACTTATCGTACTGGTCATCCGCGATACCAGAGACCGAGAAAAATATTCAAACTGTCGAACTATGCAGTTGGCGTTTGCCGAGAGAGATAGAGGCAGGTTCGAAGGTACAACGTGTGAAACCCCGGCCAGTAACCCTGGCTCCAGTCTATTGGTGCTGCCTTCTGTATCAAATCAACCTATCTGTGTACGTCTGGTGGCTGTTTTTGACAGTCTACCTGGTGTTTGGTGCCAACGATAACCACTGTCAGTCAGAGTGTCGGCCATCAGAACCTATCGTAAGTACCGCGCTGGCCGGTTCTGACCCTCCGACATGCATCCCCGCACGTGCGCATGCACGCCCCCGCCTGCACACACAGACACATACATATAAAACCGCAAGCGCAGACCAGAACAAACGGCAGTAAAAACGTTGACAGTCAATGCGTCGACAATGCGTTGTTTTATGCAGCCTCCCCTAAAACGGACAGTGGCACGCGTGTGGATTACCATGTTATCTCTCATCCTATGGCTTCTGGCTCTGAGTGTAAACGTCGGTGTCGCGTCGCGTCGCGGCTACAATACAATACCAAGGCGGGTATGTCAGCCTCATTTTAACATCTGACAGACCTTTTCTGGTATTTGATGCCCTGTAAAAAACTCCTTTTTTGCTGTTCCCTCACTGCATCCGAAAACTCTGTTTTTTACCATTTATCGGTGCAGTGGATACCGCCGGCTTCAGAATTCAGTAAAGCCAACTGGCAGAAAATTGGCTAGCTTGCACAAAAACCGCACTTGATTTGAAAAAGCCCAAAGCAACGCAGGGATCTCTTTTTCTGTGTTTTCATACGGGATGTTTATTTTTTACTCACACCTACATAAAAGAGTCACCTGGAGGGAGAAAGAAAATGTTCGCCATGGTATTCGAAAGAACTTGCAGCAGCTTTCTTTGTTTAGAGTTAAAACGGAGATTCAATATTTGAGACGGTACTGCTTATGTGGCAGGTAGACGTATACGGATCGGTAAGAGGAGGCACTTGTCCGCCCATGGTGCATTTCCAGCTCAAATTCGAGCCTACGTCGCAGGGCGGCTAGAAAGGGAACAACTACAATTTATCTTAAAAGTAGAATCCGAAATTTCCAACAAAAATTAATTCCTCCAGTGGATCGATGAATGAAATACACAAGGAATTACAGGTTAACTTAAAATGACCCCCTAGTATAGATGAAGTTCTAATCTCAGTTTCTGTATTTCGGTGTCTTTACACGTGAGATATTGTGCTATAAATAACAATGCAGAACTCTGATATGCCGACGTACGGCAAGAACTATGTTGGAAGCCTCAACATATGGGACAGGAGGACTTCGTAGTTATTAGGTCAGAGTGGAGAAGACGGAGCTCATAAAGGATGCGAACAGTAAATTGTCTGACGTTTTCAAAGTGTTTTTAAGCAGTTTTTCATTGATTATCGACGCCGTTATAAATTCAAATATACTTTATAGGAAATGTATTTAGTTGGCAGAAAATGTTATGCTTAGGAAAGCGTAACTTCCTGTTTTGAGAAAAATTCTAAATCATCTTATCATTTTGAACCCTACCAACCGTTACACTCGAATTCAAGGTTTCCAATCCAAATGCTTGATTCATTCCGTCGAAGTAAACTCCCACACTACGTTGTGAGGAAAACGTCATAAAATGCCAATAAAAGTTGTCGATGGATATGGTCCATGCTGTGTAGCTTAAAAGAAGCATTAATGAATGGACAGGTACGAGGAATCATGCATGGATATTTCATTAACTTAGAAAATCTCCTAATTAGAAGCTTTTTAGAAAAAAAAGAAAGAAAGATGAACTTTTCCTAGGTACAGAATTTGAATAAGGTGTAAGTTGTAACCGAACGGGAACAGAGCATGCTTTTTGCAGATGGTTGGAAAGAAGCTCGTCCGAAAGCAGACTAAAATATCTTGAGATTAGGCTGCACGATAGTCACTATTAAAACCATACTCAGGTAATGCGTTCGGATCGAAAACACCTTTTAGAATTTCGGTGGACATTTCAGGAGATAGGGCGTTTAATTTATAGCTAGTTTAAGTGACGGTTGGGGTGGGGGTGGGAGGGCGGCTGCAAGTTTCGTTGCGTAAGTGAAAGTGGCAATGGAGCCCCATTAAGAAGCGCGCGTGACAGTTGTGCCCTCGCGCGGCCTGAGGACTGAGGTATCCACTGCGTTGTCATCTTCCAAAGACAAGCGCGTGTAACTTGTTTCTGATTGGCTAGTAGGATGCTGCTTGTTAATTATCTTATTCGATCTATCTAGCTCCCTTCCCCTTCTCCTCTACCCCAGTCTTATGTCCAAGCGAGAAGTGAGAGCCTCCGCCTCATTCACCTCTCAAGTGCGTGTGCCAATGACTCACTCGGGGACACCAAACAGGCCGACTAATCAGTGCCATTAGCGAGAAAGACGCCTAGGCAACAGGATTTATTATATCCAATAAATTTCGCGATCGCTTTTCTATTGAAATCCTTCTTTGCATGATTTAGATAACGAATGGAAGCGCACAGGAGTTTAAATTCTCACAGAATGTCAACTAATTACACGAGGGTCATAGTTAACTGCAAATACTGATCAAATGAAGGTCCTACATTAAATCAGCATGTAGGGAAGAAAAAAGAGTGGAGTAAATTAATGCAAATAACAGTAGTGATTAAGTCTAGACATTCTATTGTAATAAGCTATGACCCTGGCTGTTATGCATTGACATTCTGTGAAAATTCAAACTGCTGTATGCCTCCATTCGCTATCTAAATCATGTAAAGACGGATTGCAGTTGAAAAATCGTCACGAAATTTAGTGACTCCAATAAATCCTGTTGCCTGCGCCTGTTTTAAATCCGTGCGAAGAAAAAAGTGCTTCAAACATGATGCAACTTGCTTAGTGGTGTTCCACCCTCACACATACCCAAACACGAGCCCGACTTTAATATGATCCCAGGATTTGGTTGAGAGTTGTCAGTCAGTGTTGTGTCGATGCAGCTCCCGAGTTTAAAAGTCAGGCGTTCAGAGCTTTCTGCACAGGTCCTGCAAGAGCTCTTAAAAAAAGGTATTCGGTATCAACTAGGGTTAACATACAGTAGATATGCTATCTGATGAGAATTTAGCCTAACTTCTACAATGTAGTTCGTATGTGAAATGATTACTTGTCATATTTATGCTTGCGCAACGTAATCCGGAGATATTTCAGTCGTTTCAAGACACCGACTCTTAAATCAGGTTCATTTCGGTCACCAGCACAAAGCGCTTCCTGAAAAAAATGGCACCTGAGCAGTTTTAGATTTTCATGCACTTATTCATTGAAATGTACCTTATAAAAAGTACGAAAATACTTTATGCTGTGGTATTTATGTGTTACAATTGAAAAAAGGGCTACTTTTTGTTCCCAAAAGTGTTTAATATTGAAACTATTCGCAATCTTAAACTGTCCATTCACAAAACGTCCTTTCCGTATAATTAATCGAAGTGCTTATACAGTACACAATATAGACCACCCTAATTGTAAAATGTCTTGAGTTGCAAATAACGCCTTCTTGATAGCATAGAGAAATGTGGTATTTTCCTTAGACGAGGACTGTACAGCGTTTTATTCGGAAACCTGGATACAACGGAAGATTTACAAAACCAAAATATCCCTTTTCTTTAAGCACATGGAGACTTCATTCGCTACCAAATGATTATCAGAGAGAAAAATTCAAAGAATTTTCTATAAGGTATGTTTGAAATAACAAGACCATAGAACATAAATGGAATAATACATTTTAAATAAGTATTTATTTTTTCGTAGAGTGCGGGTTTCGTGGGAGGCCGAATAGTGATTCAGTCATAGGTCAGCTTCTTGTCGTGACTAAAATATCTTAGAAATATGCCATACGATATTTACTATTACCACGTTACCTAGGTCACCTTTTTGAGTCGAAGATACATTTTAGAATTTTTGGTGAAAAGTTCGTGAGATAACGCATCTTCTGCATAGAACTATGGCTGTGCACGCGGTCGCTTATCCATGTTATGGTAGGTATGCTATCACATGAAAGATTAATCAGAATTATAAAAAAAGTGTTTCTTATTCGAAACTATTACTTAAGGAGTGTTCTAATATTTATGAGCCTGCAGCGTAATCACAAGGTGTTTTTGGCACACGAGAACGCTGACGTTTTCAGTTCAGTACAGCTTCCTTTAGGGAAATATCGATAAATGCTTTTGCATTCCCTATGAGTAACACGACTACCTCTTTCTAGCTGACGCTTTGGAACCTATGTCTACTTAGGTAATATGTGGTTTCCCCCTTGATGTTCAATGTTCATATAAATCTAAATCTATATTTTACTGAAGATATGCATAAAAAATTTTGCTTATGTTCTTTTGCTAGGAAATAAACTTTTCCTTAAATTATCTACTTAAAGAAAGAATACCTTTCGGTTTTACTAAAGTTTATAGATCCCCGAATAGATTTGAACCTTACCAGCCATTCTACTCGAGTCCAAGTTTTCCAACCCTCATGCTGTATACAGCCCTGCTAAGTAAAACCACACACCCATCCACATTGTTAGAAAGGCGCCATATAATGCTCATAAAATTTTGCGATGGATATATACTATGGTGTGTACATCAGAAGAAGTATTAATAAATGTAAAGATGTGACAATTAATTAGTAGGCATTTCATTTTCTTAGAAAACTTCATAAGCAGAAAGCTTTTCTGATGTAGAGATACCATTTCTTCAGGTGAAAAATGTGAGAAGAGAAGCAATTTTTTTACATTTTCTACAATTTTGCACATAAAAAAGAAATAATGCCTATCTTTCATAAAAAAACATTTGTATTCATAAGAACGTTGTAGTTCTACATTACTGAATCAGAAATCGAAAAAGTCGGGGGGAGGCTTGGCGAGTCTGTGCACAGTCAGGGCACTGAGTTTGCTTACAGAAAAAGACACTGTGACCAGTGTAGGGCCGTGGCGCATAAAGGCCAGGCGACGAACCGTCCATTCAGCTTAACAAGGCGCAAAAAGGTGATGGGTTAGTATGTGCTAGCATGGTACGTTTGCACTGCTCCACAGCTGGTGGCAAGCAGAACAAACTGACACTAACCGAATCGAAGGAATTCACTTCTGGAAGAAGGGCAATTTCCAGCTCAATCAGAAAATACATGCAATGATAGATAGGCACTCACCTATTGGTTACGGAATTTCTTCGTCCCGTTGTGCCTCGGGGCTGACTCCCGAGACCCGCCGGCAACAAAGACAAGGGAAGTTGGAATGGGCATTTTTGGCTTGTTAGCCGTCATCAGCCAGCCATATTCAATCCCAGGGGTGGCGACCTCCGAGGCAATGCATGGAGCCCGTGGCACCGTGGATAGAGCGTTGGACTCCTAACTAAATGAGGTCGTGGTTTCGATTCTTGGGAGTTGCCTCCCCCGGGGTTGGATATGACTGGTAATGACGGCTTACAAGCCAGAAATGCTCGTTCCAACTTCCTTTGTCTTTGTCGGAAATGTGTTTTGGACTAAAAATATGTATTTTCTTCAAGAGAAGGCTTCGTGAGCATACATATGTATGCTTTCAATAAATTCTTATCGGACCATTACATTTATATAGGGAGAAGGTCAAAGGTGAATTTTTATATTTTGGACCTGAGAGCGTGGAAAGACCGACTGATGCGTCGAACCCCTCTCACCTACACCATAAAGCTCAGAACATAGACCAAACACGTATCTGGGTTTTAACTCGTACTTGTGCTGTAAGTATGGTGAATAATGCACTATACTATCTATTGGCGGCTAAGGAATACTACCCAGTTGTCTCGCTAAAAGTTATGGAACTATTTATACCAAATTTCGGACCGAACCTAAAACTTCCAGCAGAATTACGCCAAATTCGAAAATTAATCATTCCAAGAGTAATAGAAAATGGCAAATTCTGTTTTGGGCAGCTGAAAATTGGTTATCTTTAATTTCTTTGGAGTCATGGTTAACTATCAAAGCCCAAACAAATTAATGAGTTGAAAGTTCGACGGCATTTGGCAAAAATTCCTAATTTATGCGAAAGATTTCTTGTCGTTTCCTTTAAACTGCCTCCACGGCTGCTTAGAGGCATACAGGTGCACGGACAACGAACCCCAAATTATTTGGCGGCCTGTGCTCGAGTATCCATTTAAGTCGACTTAAAATACCCAAAAACCGCCTTGAAGTGGATGCAGGGATTTGTAAAACATAACGCTTAGTTTGCTTTAAAGACACTTAACCAACAGCAAATGCTCAAACACTGTTACTAGCATCCAGGTCCTCATGCACCTACGATCTGTGTGCATTTAAGCCGAACAAAACGTCATGACTAAAATTGCCGAAGGGAACTCGGCAGCTGTGGGGAAAGGGCACCTCATCTCCACGCCCGATTCACACCAAATTTACTCACGACATTCCAACAGCGTAAACCAATTGATTGGACGTTAAATACATGCAAAGTTTTAATCAACCGCTCTTCTTAGCTCTGAACTTATTGTGTCAAAATTATGCGTAATTACTGTCCAGCCGATTGAACCCTGTACGTTCACCCAAAGCTTTGTGTACCATATTTAAGTGGACCATTCACTCACACCTTGCTGGTCTGGGTTTCAGGATAACTTGCACTCTCCAAAGTGATCTCGAAAGGTGGTAAAGAAAAGGAAAGCGAAAAAATCTTACGTATGAAAGCAGACAACGATAAACAAAGCTCAGCACCAGATGCTGCATTTTCAAGGGAGGGGCCTGTGGAAGGCGTCAAGGTCGTGTGAAGATGCCGCGCGTATCAGAAGGCACCCCCTGTCTTAGCGATTCACACGCTTATTTGAAGGTCATCCTGAGACCACAAGGGTAAACGCGTGCGTTCCTCGAAGAGGCGCACGCACGTTCTTGTCATTTAACAGATCGCAGTCTCATGAGCGTCAACTGATGGCTGTTTATCTTTGGGGGCTGATCGTCATGAGGCTGGCGTCACTGTGCCTTCTATTTTCAGGTTACACAGACTTGACTACGTTAGCGCCGGCGTCCGTCATGTAACTCTTTTAATTGCTGTCTCTTGAAGCAAAATTATAAACCCCCTACCATTGGGAGTCATTAATGTCACTTAAGTTGGTAAACTGCGGTCTTGGATCATATGGCTTACGAGATGGCGCCTCTTGAATGTGGTCTGGCTCGCTTACCCTCACAAATACGCGATTATGAGTTATCTTGCCTAAAATAAACGCATGCAGAAACCATACTCAAAATAACATTGCTCTCAAGTCTTTTATTTTTCATTAAGTTAATTTTCTTGATTGATTTCTCAAAAACTGGCTACGAGCACTGAACTGAATTATGTGACATGACCAATCTGTACTGATCTGTACCGAGCACAAAAATGAAATTTCAAGGAAATTAAAAAGTTGTAAAAACAAATAGTTTATTCATGTTCATGTGTTTTCCAGAAGAATCCTAGGATATTGAAGGACATTTAAAACCAAAAGAAAATTTCATTTCAAGAGTTTTTTTTAATTTTTGATTTGAACTTTTACAAGATGCAGTAGGTTTGCGCTAAGTTTCATGTTATTCTTAAGGTCAGGGCAAAAGCTAGCGTTGGAGTTAAGATTAGGGTTAGGTTTGAATTTACAATTAGAATTGAGGTAAGCCCTAGATTAAGTTTATGTTTGGGTTATATTAAACATTTGAGCTTGAATAAGGATATTGTATGTGAATCAATATTTCAGTTCTTCACAACCGAGAGCACACTTCAGAAATTACAACTCAATCGAATATCAGAATGACAAGCACTTTGTTGACGGGTTCGATGCAAGGGTTGGGAACCATTCCTTAAATGTAAGCTTTACCCGAGGCGGTGATTTATGAAATCACTGAAGCACGAGCGACGTGTTCGTATAGTTGTGTTTCATTGGAGGAGATGGCAAAGTTACCATGTGTTTTGGCAGAGTAGACAAATTTAATCAAACTGCGTGAATAAAGGCGACTGCCCCGGTGGTATACGGAATTATGGCAATCAATTAAAGATATAAGAACTGCCAAAACTCTAGCCCCTTGGATTACGAGGTCGCCGAGGTTTTCAGGTAAAAGCTAACGACGTATGTTAGGAACTAGGCGAGAGAAGGTTTATCAACATATCTGCGGTTTCAAACTCATAGGACAAAAAGTACCAGAGGATAATGCAAATTCTATTAATATAAGACAGATGTGAAGTTAGAGCATGGTTATTTGACAGTAACCGTAAGCAGAGGACGAATAAATATGTTGGATAGTCGTATTTAACATATTCATATTCACATTGGTTTTTCAACACGACAATAGTATCTGCATTTTCAGACGTGCTGTATGGTTGATTTTATAAAGGTTTAGACAAAGCTCATGGCAGCCTTTATGGGGAAGAGCCAATTTCTCTCCATGAGTGAAAAGTAGCTGCAGGCTTCGGTATTGGTCCCACCTTTGTCAAAGAGTTACCTTTAATATGGAAGTGTGAATGTCATATTGACGGGGCTTAGGGACCACAGTTGCCCATGAATACTTAAGATGTTTCTGAAAATTATTATAACTGCCTGTTTTAATGTTCAGATGCTATCATTTAAAAGATATTTAATATTATTCCAAAATGATAGCATAACATTACCATAAAACGATTGGGTTTGGATGACTTTTATGGTCGCATTAACGGATACGGGAACAGGAACGCCCACTGAAAAGATGTGAACATGTCAGGAAGGCGAAAGACTCCCTACCGCTAACGCTAACTCTAACATTAAACTATAAACTCAGTCATAATCCTGGCCCCACCATTATCCTTAGCGCTACAGTTGACACAAACACAAACCTTGACGCTTAGCGAAATCCTGACCCCAATCCTGACCTAAACCCGAAACTTAAACCTCACACTAAACTAAATATTAACCCTTATCCTGGCTTTAACCCCTAAACTCATTTCCTCGGAATTTAGCGCACAGCAGGCTGTATTGTGGGTGGCTCCTGTTCCCATGTGCTGTCTAGATGGCCATGCAAGTTAAAAGTGAACACACCTAAAATTGGTACCCTTACTCAGATGAAAATCAATCACTCTTCTCCCCACTTCAAGCAGGCACATTCCAAATTAATAACTAAAATTAGAAAATCACTTTATACCTTAAAATGCATTTTGCCACGAGATTAAATAATTAAGAAATATTTCATGTATAGTCTACGAAACTAAGTCCCCCAAGGAATGAATTCCTAAATTCTGAAGTGAGAATAGGCGGAGTTACCCTGTGTTTAAAAATGATCATCCATGGATACACTAATGCAGACTGGACCAATGGATTTTTTAAATTATTGTGCAAGTGTGTGAATAGAGGACCCTGAAATCTGTACGGTCTTTCATCATCATACTCAGGCGATGGTCTTTACGGTCTTCCCTATTTGACTTTATCCGAACTGCGATGATCCCATCTGGGTACGCATCCACCACAACTTGCGACCACACTATACGTGCCCCCTAAACGTTCTCCCCTGTGTCGACCCGAAATGGACTGTCAACGATCATTGTAGGTACTTCTGTTTTCGCCAACTTGTCGGTGGACTCTGCAATCAGCAAAGGAGTAGCCCGCAGCATCTTCACGCATCGGTTATCATCTTCATAGCCTCTGCGATGCCCTCCCGTTTTGACCATAAATGACAGTTGTTTTCCACCGTCTGCTCTTTTTTATTTTGTTCCACCTCTGGCTCGTGCCACTTGGCATCGCCAATAAGCTGAGGTACTATTTGTTTTGATATGGCAATACACATGTACACAGATAGGGAGTCCAAAGCTACCCACCTACATGTCTTTCAAACAAACTGAATTTAACTAAACTGCACTATACTAAGCGTCATGCCCCCCTCCCCCCTGAAAACACACCTTTTAGGGGCTGATGTTCCCCTGCGCGTGGTTAGAGTCAGGCGGCTTCTTTGACCCTTTCAATTTATACGTGTCGAGGGGACCCTTCGTGCAGAGCCGATCCAATTGTCGGGCCGGACTAGTCTGCCCGAAGAAGTGGCTGCCCGCTGACGCCCTCAATTCCCTCACCTTCAAACTCATTGGCACCGATGGTAAGTGGGCGGATAGAGCCGATCATCATTTGCACTTTTCCTGACATTTTCACAACGAAATGGTCTGTGCCCAACACCGACATCAGCATCATGCTCTACGTTCTTCCTCAGCCACTTCCTCTAGTAGACGCCCTCTTAGAAAGCATGCCCTGCCAGTAGCATTGCGATTGAATACCATTAAGCTGATGATTGAAGCGAAACCAGCAACGTGAAATGACGTATTAAGTTCGGATAGGATGTAAAGTTTGTGAGCGGCTCGGGCGGGCGGTTTGCGAGCTAGTCGGTCAGGACGGCTCCTTTTAATACATGCAGTTTGACACACGTTGCTTAACGCTCACCAATCGCTAACGGAACTCACTCATCCCGCCCTGTCGTGGGGCTCATTCTCGAGCCCCACCAGCAGCCGCAGAGCGGCTAGAAGTCTAGGTGGATCATATTGCTGACAAGAGGCGTGAAGATAAACGACGTCCTCTTTCTCCCCCACAGACGTTAGTCACGGCGTAACGGACCGCCAATTCGGCAGAGATGTTTAGATGTAGTTATTTAATTTTTCACATGGTGTAACCTTTTTTCAACGAAGAGAGCCGGTGTTCCTTCCGCGCTTACTGCTGCCAACGTCCACGCATTATCGATATAGTTCGTCTCACGTGTCCCTTTCCGACAATATCTCCACGACCCTTACCCACAGTTGCCGACAGCGCCCTCATCCCACTCTGCCTTTGGGGCTCATTCTCGAGCCCCGCTAGCAGCTTTACAGCGGCTAGTAGTCTAAGCAAATAGCATTGGCTAGAGCGTTAGACTTCCGCACTTCAAAGGGTGACCAAATCCACACCAACATGCGTGCTGAGTCTGCTGTGCGCAGCATCGATGTTACCACGCGTTCGCTTACAGTTTGGACCATGGACTGGAAGCACTTGAGAAATGCCAAGTAAACGGGGGGGGGGGAGAAGGAGGGCGACTGCCTCAAGCTCCTACCTGTCAGCGGGAGCAGCTGCAAGGAAAGACTTGCTGACAAGTGGTTTTCTTCCGCGTATAGTGTAGACGATGCAACCCGATGCGCAAATACCATCCGCCTACGGAAGGTGTGGGAGGAGGCGTGCAGATAAACAACGTCCTCTTTATCTCCCGCAGACGTTAGTCACGGCGTAACGGACCGCCAATTCGGCAGATATGTTTATATTTAGTCATTTCCTTTTTCACATGGTGTAACCTTTTGTCAACGAAGAGAGCCGGTGTTCCTTCCGCGCTTACTGCTAACAACGTCCACGCACTATCGATATCGTTCCGTCTCACGTGTCCCTTACCGACAAAACCTCCACGACCCTTACCCACAGTTGCCGACAGCGCCCTCGTCCAGTTCTGTCTTGGGGCTCATTCTCGAGTCCCGCTAGCAGCCACACAGTGGCTAGTAGTCCAGGCATATAGAATTGGCAGCAAAGACAAGGAAGGCCGTGGGTCAATGGTAAGAGCGTCAGACTTCTGATCAAAAAAGGTCGCGGATTCGAGCCTCGGGTGTACAGGACTGGCTGATGACAGCTAATAAGCCAGAACCGGCAATTCAAGTATCCCTTATCTTTGCCGGTAAGGCTATCTGCAAAAAGTTTGCGCAGCAATGTAATTAACTCTAAGCATGATGGTGCAGCTCTGCCCGCATGCGTTGTCACGCAGATTTTTTGTAACCTATCAAGGAGCCAGATGCAAACTTCAGCAGACAGCTAACCTCCTTGGCTCCCCCCTATTTGGTCACGCACGCCATCACGCAGTTTCATTTGGCATCCACTAATTAAGACATCGGCTAGACACGACGCGTAATGTAATTACTTGATTCTGTGCATCCGCATTGACTACCATCCGACGATAACAAATAGAAATCATGTACACGGTGTAGGTCTGTATATGACGTCCACCCAGCTGGGCCAAATTGTTTATACAGGACCAACCTGCACAGTCCAGGGGTCGAACAGGGTAGTCTGTATGTTGGCGTCAATTGACATAAAAACCCACTCTGTATGACCCTAGAAACAGTCGGTCTGACTAAAATCGTGAAAGGTGAAGCCGGTGTAATAAGAACTATCATCGTCCTAGTACACCTATCACTAGCTAGCATATGACACAAGAGCAATGATCTGATAGGCTTCCTCCAGCTATCGTGTGACGCACTCAGACGAGTTTCCTAGACTGAGTCAACCAGTGGACCCTCTCACACCTAAAAACGGTCTGATCTTGGCTTGAAAAGGCATCACGGTAAGTCTGGGACCACAGTCAGTCTGTTGCTGTTTCAGTCTTCCAGGCGTAGCCTAGTTCACATGGGGATCTTTTACGTCCACTCAGTCGGTAGGAGTCATTGTTGAGTTCGGTGGTCAAACTATCAGTCGGTTCCATTGGGCTCGTGTATAGACGATATGTGCAGGGAATCAGGTCTCGACAAGTATGAACAGGATAAACGGTGGGTTCGCGTACCTACGGCACAGGGCTTAATGTGCTTGTTCTTACCAGCATGAGCTAGTCTTTCTGCAGGCCCCAATTATACACGAAGATCAGCATGCAACAACGCCAAAACTGCACCCTATATTTAATTCACTTCTAGCTAGGCATCTGCTGAGTAAGCGATCCTCAGCATTCCTTCCCTAATTTGTTAGAGAAGGGAATATGACCCCCTTCCCGCTGGTAATAAAGATGACCCTGTGCAAAATATCAGGAAAGGAAACTAGTATCGAAACGTAAACCAAACTAAAACGCTAATCGTAACTCCAAACCCAACTCCAAGCCTGGTACCAGTCATAATCTTCTTGAGAGTTAGTGCCAGCCCCCTATCCTCAAGGGGAATCCTATTCGCATATTCTGCCAAATAACCTTCCAGAAAAGCCTTATCCCGTTAGTGTTAAGACTAAGAAGATGTAACCCTGATGGCTGCGATATTCCAGGCCAGGTTCCTTAGCAGATGAGAGAAGTCTTGGGAAGGTCAGAGCGTTAGGAACAATATATTGTGTATGGAAGAGCTAGGAGGAAGTTGTCACTCTGTCTGGCATAGCGTTCGACCGTGAGGGCCGTGTGAGAGCGTGGGGTTGTCACAGGAGCCATCGACGCTGCCTACGTCGGCACCCTGACGGGGTGGAATCCCAAGTGTCCGTCAGCGCGGGAAATGTCACAACCGCCCCCAGAGCGAGTATTGTGTGAGTCAGCTTCAGGATGCTGATTGGTCCGACCAGTTTGGGGGTGCGTGTGTGCGCTCCAGTTGCGCGAGGGCAAAGGTTGCGCGTCGAATGGGAACATGGGCCATCGCACTGGGTCGAGCGCGTCTGCGCGACCAAAATTGTCACCGTGAGACCACGTCTGTGGCGTCAAGCGTTTGGAGGAGGTGGGCTGTAGAACCGCTACCGCTTCTACTGTTTGCAGTTCTAAGCGACGGTTGGAGTTCTGCTCAGCCGCCAGCAAATTTTTATCATTTATACAAGGAGTGGCATGTTATGTGAAAGTGGTATGCGACCTTCGAGAGCTTTAGAAAGGTAAGTCGGATGTTTCGATGGTGCTGATGAGAGGGGGAGAGGCTTAAGCAGTGGATGATGCCAAGCTAACCTGTGCGTGTTCACAATGTTCATCAATATTCTTCTTCGAAGAAAACTCTACAAACTGAATAATGTGTGGCCTTCGTTGGTGCACTTTTGCTAGCTTCCTTAGGTTAACCTGATACTAATTGAGTGGCTTTTATTGGAGTCATCCGATGGCAGAACTGCAAATAAATGGAGACGGATGTTCGAGTTTCACGGACGTGCACGAGTAAGTACGAAGGTGGTAGGCTGAACGAAAACTTATACTTTTACTTGTTGCGGCTATGATCATGACTGATTCAGCCGACCTCGATGACGTCGCAAACTCTGCTTCTCTACGCGCGATGATCCGCGGCAGCAGACCTGGACAGTTCGAGCCATTCTAGTCACCAGCGCCGAAGATAGAATACCAAAGGTCCAAGAACCACTTCTATGTCCTGACGGACTGAGTGGAGCCAGGTTCTGAGCTGACCCCCACATCGACGTTTCCAATTAGGAAACGGCTTCGGTCGAGGGTAGTAACACTGAGCTCGTGAAGTTGATGGTGGAGAACGTAACCAAACCACCTCGGTCATCTTTCTTGGATTGCCTACGATACCCTTGCGATGTTGTCGCAGCGAGTGTGGCCTATTTCATTTGGGATAAAGTTGGAGTACTTCACTCGAAGGACGGTTCTCAAGCAGTAGTGGTCAAAGACTTCCAGTTTCTGTTCATTTTGCACATGCATAGCCAAGCATTTGTATCCGTATAGAAGAACAACCGTACGGATGCATGGTATACGCGGACCTTTGTGGAGATATAAATATAGCACAGAAACCATTTGTTCCTTTTAACGAAATTTTGGAGTCGTATAGGAAAAGATAGAAACAATAGCACCAATGAGTCCAATGCCTGAGGTCTGGAAGTGAATACGCAGGACAGCACATGTGGGCACCAGATCGATACGTATGCTAACTGAGTTTTCTTGGAAGTTCAGGCTTAAATTTTGGTGGCCGTTTGTCGCTAGATAACCTCCTGCATGGGCCCTGAGCTAGAGGGCAAAACAATGGGTGTCTATATCCCCTCTTCCAATCACACTTGATCGATGAACGCCACCCAGTATGACTAAGTACTTCACACTGCAGCTTCTTTGGAGGGTATACGTGACCCAGTCAGTGGTTAGGTTGGCTCTCAGGTCAGGTCAGCTCAGGTTTCTATTGAGGGAAATATAGGTAAATACCTTTGAACTCCTAATTGGTACAGTTTTTCAATGCATTTGATCCGCAGAACATTTCAGAACAGTGGCGTTGCCAGAAATTTGAGGGCCAACAGTGAAAAAACTCCTTAGGCATTGTTCTGTTTAAAATCCCGGGTCATCCCGACTAGGGTTGAGCAGAAGGCTGACCGACGATGGTCAGTGCGCCAGAATTGATCATTCCTCCATTACTACCTGAAGATTCAAGCTTTATTGCTTAGAGTTCATTGGTCGCTAACGGAACTCACTCATACCGTTCTGCCTTGGGGCCCCTTCTCGAGCCTTACCAGCAGCCGCACGGCGACTAGTAGTATAAGCAGATGAACATTGCCGGCAAAGGCAAAGAAGACTGGAATGGCAATTTATGACTTCGTGGCCGTCATCAGCAAGTCATACACAGCTCCAAGTGGTGCATCATCCGAGGCTCGAAGTCATAACATTTTGATCGGAAGTCTAAAACTAGTTTCAGTCTCTGTGAATTTTTACAAGCCTAAATTTAACGAACACTTCCTCTATTTAGTTCCCCTGTAGTTTGGTTACCTGCTTTGTAGCCTGATCTTCTAATTCTGATTGATTTGGCTGGGTGTTTAGGACTGATAATGTGATTTATTTTAAGTGTCCCAAGGGAGCTTTTGCTTTTGTCTGGCCAGAACTCCAGCTCTGGTTAAGTTGTGATTTGGCCAAAAATATTTGCTTTTTGCACTTTTAGATATGCGAGACTACACCTTCCAAGCACATTTTTGCGGACCCATCTATACACATCGACACAATTATTGCCGTAAGACAGAGCAAGAGATCGCCTTTGAGCTGAGGCAAATTGGCACCTGGTTGACCCTCTCCAGTGTTTTCTGTCGTTGCAATGGCAATGCCGAAGTGGACTCCATCAGTTACAGCCGTGGTGTGCGACCCACGGATAGCGTTTTCCCTGGAAACCACTACCAGATGACCTGTAAGCCAAAGGTAAGCCTGCATTATAGCAATGAGAGGGCACGCACTATCACCATCATCATCATCACCACTAGCAGCATGATTATCATCCACACATTTATCTAGAGGTAAGTCACTATAGTCAGTGGGTGGCAGGGAATAATTAAAAAGCAAGACATGTGAATGGGGACCCCTCCGTAATAAAGGTTGGCTTGCACTTACTCCTAGAAAGGCAACCATTTCCCATGTCCTTGACGTAACCACAGTTCTATCTTATCCCTAATTCGCATCTTAATCCTAAACCTAATCCAATTAGAACTTAACGCAAGCCGTCTGTATTGCGCACATTTTCTATTCCCATGTCAAACTAATTAAAAGAGTACAAAAAATTTGAAATGGTTTGCGTTGCATGCTAAGCGTACGTGAAGTATCTTGAAGTTTCCGTTGGTAGTGGCCGGGTCCTCTGACCCAAAGGATTGGATCATCACGTGTTCACGCATTAGTCACGCAATTCCTCGGCACTTTTCTCGAAGAACATCGAGGAAATGTTAACGATAACTCGCCTATTTGCCTTCATTTCGAATATGTCAATGAAGTGGGGTTGTAATATTAATTATGATACAGGGCAATTCCAAGATATTTTCCTCACGACCCCCGGACGTGAAAGACGGCAATCTGAAAGAACTAAAGTCTGTGTATAATGACCATTTCGGCACCTTATATTATCCTTATAGACTGTCAGTACTCTTACCTATTTAAATATATTGCATACAAAATATACCTAAAATAATCTTGCCAATAAGGCAGAGGTGGTTACCCTCCGCCTCATATACATAAAGCTCTTTGTTGGAATCTTTTTTATGATTGATTTTTTATTCATAATAGCGAGAATGCAGCCTGGAAGAGAGCTGTTATGTGGAAACTCCGAATAATGATGGCCTACTCTACGGCGGTAAGGTAATGTGCCACTGTCCCCCCAAACACTTCTGTCCAATCTACTACATCAAGGGGAAGCGGGTCCCTCAGCACGGCCACAAACAGCAGATTGTGCAGTATGGCCTGAAATGCAAAAAACGCGCCTTCTAACTGACGGTGTTCCTGGTCCCCTCTCCCCCGGCTTCTTTCCCTCACTCCCCACGCAATACCCACTTAGTGGCCGCTGATATCCCTCCCTCCACCTGCTCTGATGACCTCATTATACTCCTGCTGCCAATCGTCAGAAGACCACAAGCGCAGGCTTCGCTGTACGAGGGAACGTTCCACCCTGCCAATCCCCGTGAAGCAAACTTCCTTTTGTTTTCTTCACGAAAACAAAAACAGAGAAGAACTGTAACTATCAGAACATGACCACCTCTTCTAACGATACTGCTGCCTCCGAATTGTCCTCTCTCTCTCCTGTTACTGACCACAGCACACAGGAAGGAGACCTGAAGCGATCCCTATTTTAATTTCTACCGAAACATTCACGCTTATCGACTGGTCGCTATTGCGTTGAGTCTAATTTTTTAAACAAACTTGAAACACGCACCAACTGACCTCTTTCACGGTTTTTTGAGGATTCAATACTGGTGTACAGGTAATGGCTGAAAATACTTGAAGGGTGAGCAGACGACTGCTTCACAAGGGATCATTACTTGGACTAAAGTGGCCTTTAGGAGGGGCATGATACTGCGCTACGAAACACTAAAAGTGAATGCTATAAAAAAGAACTTTTCCATTCAGACTTTTAACAAACAAAGAGACTGGTCGACCAGAAAAGATTTAATGTTTTGCCTGCTGAACTGATAGCGGGTTTTGCTCTAATTGATGCAGGGGCATTCTGGAAGCGCTGTAGGAGGTACCTGCTGGCATACTCTCAATACGGTGGTTAGGTGAATGCTGCAGTGGTTCGTATAAAGGATTTATCTTTGAACCTGCAGGGTACTCGAGAGGATATCTATCACAATGGGTTAAGTGAAGAGGCAAAACCCTCGCCAGTACGTTATTCCGGAATGGTTCCTCGTGAGAAGAGAAGACGGTGGGAGGCCAGAGTGAAAGGAACAGTTTATTCTGTACAGAAGGAAGTGGGGAATAGGTAGGGGGAAGTTGACTCTTGAACAAGCGCAGTCCGGTCGTGAGGAAAAGGTTCAAAATGTCTGAAACTGGTAGCAGTAATCGCAACGAGGTCTTTTGTGAGTCAGCCTTGAAAGATGATTGGCCAGACCGGAGAGGCAAAATTGCGTGCGAGACAAGCGTTTACGCGGAGCATGTGGCTGTCCTAAAGGTATATCGAGACTTGCAATTACGTGACCTCATGTCTAGCGTGTCACCAGAGGTGGCACCACTGCATGTCCTTCAGATTGGCCAGCTGGAGCACCGCAAAGACAAATATTACTGAAGATAGTCATTGGTTCAATTTCGTCCACATTTGGTGCCAATTGATGAGACATCACAGTTTTGAACTTATTTAGGGTCAGGCTGAAGTTTAGCTATCCAGATAAGCATAGGTGTGCGTCACTTGGTTCGTGTCGCCACGTTGTTACTGTCTCGCGACTCGGCAGGAGGCCTATGGACGCATGCTGCGTTGGCCATTGGTCAAGAGAGCCTAAGTGCCTGTATAAACACCTTGTGCGTGCACCGAATCGGATTATTTAACCGCATGGCGACTGCCTTTACCGCCCTATGGCTAACTAAGCCGATTCTGTGCACGCAGGCACTGAGGCCCCTTGGTTGAAGGCCAACTCAGCGTTTCCATGCTTAAAACTTTGTCCATCTACCCTCCCTTATATTATTGTAATTGTCTGATGCTAAATAACGTACGTTCGCCAAACTGGACTTTTTGAATACGTTTTGTACTTGGTTATTCGTCTCTGACCTACCACTTTATCCTCCACGATTGTACAACTGAGGTCTATCAAACTACCTTCTGATGATTGTGCTATAGCTTCCGTCAAAAATTCGGCAAAATTGGTTCTGTTTTCCAGAATCCTGTTCTACTCTTATTTTTTTGCTAGAGAAGTTCTTACCCGGCACTACTTTCTTCGTCTTCTTCCCCGAAACCTTCAGCGTATAGAAGGAGAAAGGGCGTTCACCAGGAGAGGTTTATTTGTGATATGACCTTTCGGATAGTTATCCTGCCCGTCCATGTTCAGAGAGTGAATACTCTGGCTCCTGACTCTCGTTGTATGCCGCTCCTTTCATCCGCGGGCGTAGTCCGCCAATCCAGTTTGAGCCCCTCTGCATAGCACGCGTCTCTAGGTGGTAACGGCTCGCAGTACCAGCCGCCTGGTAACCGTCCATCACGCTCTGCTCAGCATTGCGACTGTTTGCACCTAGGGCGTCAGTGTTTGTTTGACTTCCCCCCGCCTCGACGTCGCCTGTCCTCTGATAACCGCTCATCGTACCCGCAGCCTGGTAGCCGTCCCCCGCGCTGTGTTCTGCGTGGAGACTGTCTGCAACTCTCTGAAGATGGATAGACGACATAACTATCCGAAACCTCAGATCACAAACAAACCTCTCCCGGTGAACGCCCTTTCTCCTTCTGACTTTCCACCTGCGAATCGAATTTTTGCTACTATTCCGAGTATAAACGGCGTGCAGATTCAGAACCGGCTCATCAATATGGACACATCATACACCGCCACTTAATCACGCCATATTAATATTCGTAGCGTTCATCTACGCTCCTATGTTTTGGTATGATTGTGCGCATCAGTGTGATGCTGAGGTTCTTCGGCGCACGGTTGTCCAGAAACTGGTCAATGAGTTGATCTGCGCGGCTGAAGAATTCATTTCGTACTGCACCCTGTCTTGGCCATTAAATTGTTTTGTCTTTCTTGCCTCCTGACGAACGCGTTGCCCGGCAGTTGTCATTGACGCGTCTTCGCGTAAGCCCATTTCCTAAAACAGCAGAAAGGTTTGCATTCAGTGAAGGTCTTCAAGGCCAGCACTCCGCTATTTTCAAGACAGAAGGAATGGCTTACCCGCTGTCAAACGCTACAGAGGTTTGGGGTTGTAGAGAATAAGCTAAGCCTAGTCCTTGGGCTTTGCAAACATGAGGTCAGGCCGCGGCTAGCAGGACAAAACAAAAGACCCCAGATTGAGGAGTTAGTTTGTACGAAACCCTGGGCTGCCACCTCAAGCAACAGGAGGCTGGGAGCAAGAGTGTCTGCAGTATGGGCTGTCTTTATTTATACCTTAGATTCAGGAAGGGTTTACTTGCTTTTAATTGGCGTGTATAACCCAAGCCTGGCCCCCCTGCAGCTCAATTGGTGCCTATACGTTGCACCACGAGATTTTGTAGCATCTAAGCTGTGGGTTTTTCTTACAGCACTACCATCATCAGATCAAATCCCGGGTGTTGGAAAAGACATAAGTCATAGGTGAAAGGGTTTTGTGGTGCACACAACACTCAGCTGCTCTCTCAGATGGCAGTGGCCGAAAGTGAGGCCAGGGCTAGTGTTGACTGCTTCCAGTTAGGCCTGAAGAGTGTGCTTGAGAGAGAGCGAGGGGGAAGCTGTTTTTAACTGATTGTGGAGCAAGTTTAAGTGGCGTTCGATTAGTGTGTTGCATTGCCCGAAGGGGTGTCGCGTATCGGCATCAGCCGATGCATATCGGCTGATTAGCATATAAACTGCATCGGCCGAGGGGTGGTGCGTTCAAGTGGCCCTTTGCACATGTGACTCTTTGGCAGCGCGTGTGTGCGCGCGGGGAAATCCATCAAGGGTCTTCACGTCAGCGAGTCGGAAACAGCTGCCTGCGAATTCGCATGACGTTGAGGCATTGCAAATTCAAGAAGGAAGCCGGACAGCATCGCTGGCCGTCCGTCATAAGGTACTAATACCCGTAACCCTCTTAAGCCAGCTGTACCCGTTTGAAACTTGTCGAAAATCCACAGATTAACGCGGTTAGGGTAGCGTGAATTGGTTTTGCCGCAGGAGGATTTTTGATCGAAATACGTGACTCTGAACTCCGACAAAAATAAGGTGGTGTTTTGACAATAACGGTCGGCTACAGATGATTTGCTAACCCACTCCACTCCGACCAATAACTGCATTTAGACGCAAAAACAGAAGCCTTGGAAAACGCCATTTAAACGGTACAGGTCTGTGGGAAAATAAAGAAAATTGTAAAAAATGGGATGCGCACAAGAGGTTGCTGTTATTTCTAAGGCACACAGACGTGACTAATTCCAGCCATCATGCTATTTTTGTTTGATGATCACGCTCCCACCGACGAATAGTCCATTTACCTTCCCGAAAGCACTGAACGCGACTTGGTCAAGGTTAGCTATATGGCGGGGCCGAGGTGCCAGCTAATGTCAGCCGGTAATTGCTTCCGTATACCTCTCTCTCTGCCCTTGTCGACACCAAGCCGTCCTCATAATCCTTGTAGCCATTTTGCCGCCGACTTAATAAAAGTGAGTGGGGATAACAAGATAGTTGTGGTATCTACATGATTTATCCTCTTATAGCTATTCAGCGATAAAAAATCGCAAATAGGGAATGGGAAATATGCGTTTTCCTAATGGCTTATTTTGTTTTTATAGCTGTAAGGTCCCCCCGTTGTATGTGTGGACTAGAAGACAGACAGGATAGGAGATAACAGTTTACTGTAACAACACCAGTTTCTTCATGCGTGCGCCCTTGTCTGCAGCAAGTCCTCGCTCTGGGCAGCAAGTCCTCGATGTTGGCAGCACGTCCTCATCGTGGGCAGCAGATCTCGCCTTCTGTCGGTGGCATCGTATTAAAGGGCAAGCGGTTGCTTTGTCGCAGGGGGTTAAGTAAGTTAAATACTAGCAACTGCAATCTTCAGGCCATTGTTACTTAGTAGGGAAGAAGTCTTGGGAAGACCAGAGTAGAAGGAACAGTAAATTGTGTACACTGAGGAACGGAAAAAGATGGAAAAAGATTTGACTTGGGGAGCGTGCGACCAGCCAGGAGGCCAGGCGGGTCCAAGTGCTGGTTTGACAGCAGTCAGGCCAGTCAACAGAGAGAGAGAGAACGTTGATTGGCTGGGTCAGCCTTGAAGGTTTTTGACCGGGCAGACAGAATACGTTGGGAACGCGTGCAAGCTTACTATTCCTGGCCGTCCCAAAAGGCATCTATGCGGGAACTGTGATTGGCTGATCCAGGCGTCGAGACTAGCGTCCGTGAGCCTTCAGGAAAGTTCACTTCGACTCAAGTTAGTCACAACAGCTATGTCTATTCTTATTGGTCCATGCGCGAGGGGACTATTCGGGCAGCCATCGTGCGGTGTTCTCAGGGTCACACAATCTGGCGGTGCTGTTATGCGCGTGCGTGGCCCCTTGGGCCTGCGCACTTTCGTGCGTGGAGCTTTCTTTTGTCATCCTGACCCCGGGACGGCTAGAGTTGTGACTCATACTCTGTACTATCCTGACAAAAAAACATGCAACATCCCGTGGTGAATTAGGGCTCACTCTCGAGCACCGCGAACAGTCGCAGACGGGCTAGTAATGTAGACTGAATTAACTGGGTAATCTTTCCCACCCTTTCCACACTACCATAGCTGTTACTAAGTCCTTATGCCCGACCCGGCCTAATCTCAACCCTATACCCCTTACCGTACGCCCTTTTATCGGCAATCTCTCATATCATCAACCACACCAGTGCAAATGAGACAGAAATTCCTAAACTGAAACTGCACATGTCGCCATGCTTGTCATACCGTTGTTTTTCAAATTTTTTTCTCCCTCACTCACTTTCGCTTATATTCTGGGTGACGTGCTTGATGAAAATGTTAGAGGTATCGCTTCGCAGTAAAGCCCACTGTGTCGCTCATCGCCCATGCTGTACAAGAATTGGCCAAATCGAAAACCTACCCACCCACGAGCTACGTTAAAGACGCCTCCACGAGCACGGCTGAATTCACAAATTTTCCGCCTGACTTTTCTGGCGAACACTTACGTTGGCATTTAATCACATCCGAATACCGCGCAGGGCAAAGACTTTCAGTCTTGACGGCACAATCCACACTGTTTGTAAACTTGTTTCGGTATTACTAAGGAGAGGTAGAGGAGGGCAAGAGATCTGACGCTAACTGAACTGCGTCAGATGAAAAGACTCAACATTCAGCTGCCGGTAGAACGGCCGCGCCAATGCAAACCACAGTGGCAAAACGCGAAGACAGCAGAAATGATCCGGAATCAGGTGAAATTAATCGCCGCATTCCACCGGTCCGATTCACTGACATATAAAACCCCCGCAGAACTCTGTGACCTTTCCAACCGACAAGGTGGGCACAGTCGTGAATTTCGCGTTGCCTAACACAACCTCCCCTGCCCCCCTTTCACTCGCACGCCCGCTGCGCCGCATGATAAGACGAAGCCCGGGTTGACTTAGCCAACAACACGCAACGCCACCTAGTGATCGGTCTAACGAACAAGTGTAATTTTGTGAGACTGAATTGATCAATTGCATCTCGCCTCAGAAACGCGACCTCTGAAACCGTGCACGTACTTTGTCGGAACTCCTGCTTTAGGCGATGCATACAAATGATTACGCTGGAAAAAGCGGTAAGACAGTTGGGAGCGGCAAACTATGCCACCGGACCAGATAGCTGACATTGCGTGCGGTCGAGTGCAGACAACGAATCCTACAGGATGGCCTAAAAACGAGGATACAAAGCGCCACACCTAGTAGATGCGTTTCACGACGGAGGGAGAACAAAAACGAAGGTTTTTGGTGGCAGTAATAAAGAGAAAACTAACGCACACGCTACAGATAATGCTCTAATGTGAAGAACCCACTGAAAGAGGCAAGGAGGCTTACAAGCAACCTCCATTGGAGGTGACGATACGCAACATCCACGGCCGTCAAGTTAGGCAAAAAAGTGAACAGAAGAAAAAATAAATCATCCAAGACCAACAAGTTCGGCCAGTCATTGAAAACTCTGATTGATATGTACAATAAACGCTTTGATCGTGAATAACCGGCCACGTTTTCCGAGCCGTCAGTAAGAACTCAAGTCTATTTTGTTGAACAAATTAGCGTCTTCAGATGTTTATCTCGAAACTGTCATATTGACTAATCGAAGACCCTAATAGCATTAGTCGGAAGACAGGAGTTACGTGCATGCCCTGCCGGCAAATCGACGCCTGATGCAGTAGGCTGCGAAGATAGCCATACAGGAGTTGGTTAAAGTTAACGCACAACCACGAGCGTTCAAGAGGATAAAGCGGTTGCACTCAGCAACTCCTCCAGATCACGACGGGGCATCTCTAAAGGCGCATTGAAGGTTGTCAGTATTCACTTGGTCAATCTGGCTTGGAATCGTAAACTAAACCAAATCAACACGTTGATGTCAGAATAAAATCCTCTAATAAATCCGTAGAAAAAACCAACTGACGGTCATAGATAACGATACGAGAACACGAATTAGCGGTGGGGACGTTGGATCGGAAGCAGAGAGGTGGGGTAAATAAAAAAAAGGGTGAGCGGTGCAGGTGGCTACTAGACACTCTTTGGCACATCCAGCCATCCCAATCAGGGAGTGGAGTACTGAATAAAATCAATTGGACAGCCGCAAGACCGTCTCGTTGACTTCTGTTACGGGGTGGTTAACAAAATCTTCCTCCTCTAACCTCAGTCATAGGTTTACAGGCTTCAAACGAACAGCAACCAAGGTATTCGTGTAATGAGATCATAAACTTCACTTGACATGCCTCGAATACGGACCAGGGAAAGACGTCCTTCCGGTCTCATTAGCCAAAAAATCTTGCAGAATCGAAATTACTACCCAGCACTATGGATGGGAGAATCGCGGACCAGTTCGACTTCAGAAGAGGGTTTTCGCGGGTTGCTAATTGGTAATCGCCTTCGTATTTATTTAAATGAGTCAAAGGATCAGTGATAACGTTTATTTTTACAAACGTCTTATAAAATGTGACAGTATGATGCATTAAAAAAATATTAACGCTGTACAAACACACGAACACAGGAAGTGACGGGGCAAGTCTGAAAAGCGCCAGTGCGTTCCAGGCGGGGAGACGATTCCTTAAAAATGCAGTGTGATGGCATTCACTTCGGCGATGTCGTCCAAAATCTGAAATAATAAAGAGAAGACAGTCACTTTCAGAGCGTACAGTGAAGGGAGCAAGGTAACCGCCTGATTGGCACCGACTAGAAAATGCCGGAAAGTTAAGGTTTTTAACAGTGCTCATTACATCATGCGCCTACGATAGTTGGATGGATCGCCTCATAACAGTGACGATATAGCTTGTTTAGAAACCGAATCTGGGTATAGATTAAGGCCTCTCGAAGGGCAAACGTTTCCCATCGTCGGTGCAATCGGAACACATTGCGCTCAAATCGACTGCCAACGAAAACGAAAATGCAAGGCCTAGGAAGAAAGTGAGAGGAAGGAGATATGCTCGGTGGGACAAGAATGTTATTCGCTTGACGTTTCAAAATCTGTCGAGGATCCGGCATCATCCTTCTCTGCAATTGTTCCTGATGATGGACCTGGGACGGATTTCGAAAGGTCAGGCAAAAAAATCATGTCCTAGCGATCACACATGCTTCTTTTTCAAAGTCTGTTCAGTGATAACTTAATTAGAGTGCCAGCACACCGGGACTGCAAACAGCTTTGTCAAGGTGGGATCGTTCCAGTGAATGTCTTGAATACTAATCGCATCTCAACAAGAAAATGCAAAGACAAGAAGGAACGGTAAAAGGGTATAAAAATGGCGTATTAGTAAACAGGGCAATTCATTCCATTGCTTTTAATCAACTTACTTGTAAGCAGCTGTACAGAAAGCAAGATCTGATATCTACGAACTTGGCAACGCTCACTGGTGGTCCATAGATTGGCTAATAAATTATGCATTTTTCGCCTACTTTACAATGTGGATTTTAAATCAAGACATTTCGTGTAGGAGATTGACAAAGAATCTACTTTTTAGGGTCATTTAGAGAAAACTCAAGACTGGGTTGAAAAAAGAGAGCAGTTGTTTAAAAAGGGGGTTTGCGGTGTCTCCTGGTTTCTGAAACCTAACATAGATCAACTTAAAATATTGATCATGTGGCATAATTCGCAGATATTTCTGGTTACGCTACGATGCTGATTTTTGAATGTGCGCACTCTCGACCGCATGCAAACATTGCAGTCTACGAAAAGGGCTGCTGAAGCAGTATGTATTCCGACAACAGATAGCAGATTCCTTTAAAAAAATTTAATTATGTAAAAATTGCTAACACGATATTCTTTCTTGTACTCGCTTCCTAGTCCATGGCTTCTTTCAGATTGTATACTCGGGAAATCGTACCTTTTAGTTCAAAAAACACCATTCTAAAATCCTTTAAAACGAAGGTATGCTCATTCAAACAGCAGTTAATAAACCACACAAAATAGTTGACAACCTGTCTAAGCACGCCACATCATGAGTTTAAGTGCAGTTTTTAGATAAAAATACGTGCGGCGCAATTTAGAGTAGTTGAGAAGTCTGTTATCTTAAATCATACGGAAATGGAAACTATGGGCGGAAAATAGGTAGCAGGTTACTTATACGCCCCTAATCCCTGGCCGCCCGCAGAACTGTCCCTAATAGAGGTGAATTTGTGCCAAATCCTATGGTGATTAGAGTGGTGTTAAGGTTAGGACACGGTTTTATTTACCCTTCCTTGAAGTTAGCATCAGACTACCCGTATTGTGGGGGGGGGGGGGGGGGGGGTGAGGTAAGATTTTCCATTCCCGTACCCTACTGGGGGAGGGTGACACAAAACCCACATAAGGTACCCAGGAGTTAAACATTGGATGGCCACTGGCCTGGCGGTAAGCCCAATGACTGTCTACTTCGGCCAAATACTGGGCGTCTCCTGTGCGTTTTGGAAACCACGGCAACAGGGAGGAGAAGGACAGAACGTCCTAAGCAGTTAGTTCATGTGATCCTCCACCTCGCACTACCCTCGTAAGAGTCGATTACGGAAATTAACCCATTTCTCCCCCCTCCCACATGACTGACTACCGCCCTATGCTACGCGGTCGTAATCACAGGTTGCTGTAACCCGAGCTCGCTAACCTGTAGAACTTGCTGCCCACTTCACCATGTCCAAAAGCATGCTAGATCAATAGTCCGCGTCTTTGTTTAACTAGTACGCCTGATTTCTGTAGCACGCGAGCGGTCGAAATAGAGATCACGAAGTTTTATTAAGTCATAAAGTTCTGCAAACTGCACCCTCTCGGCTTTGTTCATATTGTAGGATAATCAAGCGGCCGCCTAGCATCATGATTGAAATGGCTTTTGAGGTAGGTAGTATCCCAGGGCTCAAAAATTCACATGATAGAAGTGATGCTTGAAAAATTCAACTACCAAACTTACTACATTATGTGCAGTCTCAGGTACCGACTACTATAAAACCTAATTTCCCAACAAGACGAAAACAAGCTCTGTAGTAAACATTACAGATTATGGAGGAAAAAGGTAGCGCCGTTGTAAGTACCCTCTCTCCTCACCCCAATTACTACTACAGGTAGTATTGCGCGGTGGGGTCAAGGTTCGGGTTATTACTAGGGATGGAAGAGTTTGCTTTGGGAGTAGAGAGGAGGGTTAGGGCCCGGTTTGGGACATGAAAATAGGTGCCTCTCCTGGAAGTTAACAGAAAGTCTTCTGTACTAGAGGAGAAGATAAGACACACCTAGTCTAGACAAAACAACGATTCACCACCCGGACTGGTAGTCTTCAGCTACTTGCAGTGACAAAGCTGCTGAAGTAAAGACCAGCATGCCATGGCGCATGGCGTGCTAGATTCGCGACAAGCAATCTCGAAGCCAACACTACTGAGGTCGCAAGCCTGGATCACGATTAGTAAACTCAGTTGGGACAAGAGAGAGAGAGAGAGAGAGAGATTGCAGGTCCGGAAAGACAGCACAACAAAGGTGTTATGTCATCATTTCCAATGGATCGTCAGTATGATGAAAACACGCATCGTAGAGCGAAACATATGCACTACTACGACTGGCGATTCCTCAGCTAGCTAAATCGACAAAGACTGTTGAGAGAATAGTGAAATAAAGGTACTTCTCCCCCCGTCCCAAGCATTCCTACAACCAATAACTACTGAAATCGCGTTGGGTTGTGGTAGGAGGGAGGACTGCAGGTCCGTCAGGTCAAAACTACAGGGATGTCGTTGTTGTGGACAGGATAAGAACAGGGAAGACATGAGTTTCTACCGAGTCCAGACTCTGGCCTGATTTCCTCGCCACTTCCAGACGTTGGGCGTGTGGGAGACAGAGGTAACGCCAGATTAGGTCACCGTCCGCCACGTTGCCACAGGGATTACGCAGTTCCGGGTAGGGCTGACTGTACTGCCTGCCGGAGAAAAAGAGGAGAGTGATTAAACTATGCGGGGAGGGGGAGAAAATGACAAACAAGCAAGTCCTCCAATTACAGCGAGTGGAGACGATGCATATACTGTGACATGCACATCGAGAGCTCGACGGTCGGTTTCGAGGAGATCGAGCCTGGGCTCCACAGCAGGATTTTGCAGGGGCCGGTGACTTGCACTGGATTATAGTGAGGGTAGATTTGCGCAGCTGCTACCACATTCCTCTCACCTAGGTGCGATGTCAAGAAGGAGTCAAGAAAACTCGCTATGAAAGAGGGCATAGGACCACACGTTGTGAAAACAGCAAAGGCAGAGGGGGCAGCTTGGATCGCAGCTGAGCGGGAGCGCCATATCAGAGACAGATCCATTGCAACCTGACTCTCAAGCAGACATTGCATTGGTATATTTAACGAGGTCGGTGTGCCCAAACCACAGTCATATACATCAGGGACGCTGCCAAACCCTTAGACTGAATATGTACGACTGAAATACGCCAAGCAGCGAATCCAGTACTACAACTGCAAAAAACTGCATAAACTCGTATTGTCTGTGAAAATACCAAAATAACCAAATCACTTAAATAATACTTAATTGTGTCATTCGATACCTATCGACTGAGATAAAATTATGGAAACTAAAAAGGCTCCTCCCTGGAAAAAATCCGAAGCACTTAAGGCGACCATTGTGCGCTAAAAGCCATAGATTTAAAGGCTGCTAATTGACGGCATAAAATAAACCATGCAGTCAGTCCACTGTATGTTTGTGTGGGGCGATGGGCTGAGAGTCAGCTTTCAATAGCTCCTTCTTAGTATGGCCCCTATGACAATCCCAGTTCTTGGGATAAGAGCTAGGTGTGGCGGAACGCATAATGATAGGTGGGGGAATGGGAGAAGAGAGTGCACTACACGGAGTGCAAGTTTACTTTCACTATAATCCAATTTAAGCGCAACTCACGGACGCGAATGGCCGAGCATGCAGCGGCAGTGTGGAAGAAAGACGCCAAATCCCAGGTTGCAGCTCACTCGACGGGACCCGGCCATATTTTAAATTTGACGAGGCCGAAATCCTCGCAAGAGGTGACAAGCGCGTGAACCGCGAGCTGCTCGAGTCATGGTTCTCAGGCCTCCAGTCCATCAACAAGCGCAAAGATTTAGAGTTTCCCTTCTGTGTACTGAGACGTTGCTTGAGGAAGAAAATCAACTACGTGGGAAGGGCCGGGCCCAACAACAACTCTGAGGCCAGCAATAACCAAGCCCGCATCCGACACGGACAAGGAAACCGCAGCAATTAATGAGTCGAACACGAAGTGTCAAGCCATCACCGCCATCATGCGGATGACCGCTACCAACTGTACATGACGTGCAATCTGTGCATGCTTCACCCCTATCTGCGCATGACTCAGACTATCATACCATTACCTATGATTAAAGATTCCCGACGGAATCCGAAACGTCAGGACAATAAAGCTCTTGTTCCAGTGGTCGCATCTTCTTCTTCTGAACTGCTTTCTGTAACTCTTACATTCACCTCGCTGTCGTGCGTCACCTCGTTAAACCTAACGGTCGAACTGTCGCAGGGGTGGGGGGGGGGGGGAGAGACGGGACTGATTAGGATACCTACCTGCAGAATCGCGGCACAAGACCTGCCACTGTACCCACACACTGCACCAAGTTCTTCTCCACGATGCGGAAACGACTGAGCATCTTGTCGCGAATGGGCGTGACGAGGTAGATGGCTCCGGACTGAGTGCCTAGAATAAAAAATAGGCAGCAAAGGTTGGAAATGAAAGCCGGGGTACGAGAGAGCGATAAGAATGCGGCGAAAATGCGGACAAAAGTTAAACGACTAATTCAAAAATAAAGACGCATAGCTGTGGACAACTACAAGGCTGACTGGCTGGCTGGCACGTTTTGCAATGCTAGCTGCAGTCTACAGCAAAATAAATGCCAACTCAGGCGTGCGAACAGATACTATTTAGAACCATCACTAACATCTGCAAGGACTTTCGCGAATCTGTGTTGGTTGAATGAAAAGCATCGGAGACAGGCAGTATGGCTTCCTGTTAAAAGCTGGGAAGGTTGAATAAAGAAGGCTTAAGGCGGTTCTGGGACTTGATTGGCCTTGGTTAGTTGGTATTCAAGGTCATCGTGTCAATCGGAGCTCCACATACCACCCCCATTGTCTAATGTTAACGTGCAGCAAGGAGCGGTCTTGCTTGCCACTGCTCGTCTGTGTGAGTCAGCTATCAGCACACCAAACCGTACTGCGGCTCATCGGTTCAAGTTGCTCAAGGTCATTGCACAATGCACCATAGAAAACGTTGTGTCAACCATTCAAGGCAATCGCTCTTCATGGAGAACGCAGGCCTGGGATGCCGAGCTGAACACCTCGAGTGTCCGGCTGATGATTTATTCGAGGTAGAAACCAAAACAGCATGCGAATAATACCAGTCCTTTTCCAAACGATCTCCGTCTTCACAGTCGCACTTTTGGAGCCACGGTGTGCCCCGACAATTTAATAATCCATGAATGGATAGCATAAATATTTAGCATGAGCTTACCACCGTTCACCTGCAACAACCCAATTGCACTTACTAGTGCAATCTGCATGCTAAATAGTCACCTTCGGCTTAGAGTGCAGTTACCTTTACGCCCCGAACGGTTCCGAACTGCAGCTTAGAAGAGAAGCAAGGGAGCTCAGCAAAATCGTAACGCTTACCATTAACTGGGGCATTTTTGGCAGTAGGCGAATGCGAAAAGCCACTGCATGAAAGCCTCTTTCGCTGATAATACGAATACGAGTAACACAACCGACGCCAAAGTAGTAAAACAAAACAGGCTTACTATAAGGAAACAAGTAGACAGTTATGCAAATAAAACGCGGGCGTGGTGATCCCTTTAATAGAGTGTTGCCGAAGAAGGCTAAATAAACACACAAACACTACCGCCTTACCCAGGTAGACTGAGTGCCGCGAACGTTCCGCCTCAAAGGTGGCAAACAGGCCAGAGGCGGCGGTGGCGGGCTGTTTGGCAGCTTTCTGCCCAGTGCCGCCGCCAGATCGTTTCTCTGCAGCTGCGTTATCCGTCGCCGAGGCGCCGTCAGCAGCGGCGGATAGCAGGTGGGTGGCGAGCAGGGGATGACGGAAGCGATTGGCTACTCGTAGGCAGGTGGTTGCTCGTGAGGGCAGACGCATGTCCGCCCGCGGCACCAGCCGGCGACCCGAACAGCTGGCCAGTTCCATCGGATCGTAGCTGTGTACCACAAGGTTGCCCAATTTGTCTGTGACTGCAAAATGGAGCAAGGATGCAAATTTACAATAAACAAAAACAAAACAACATCTCAGGGAAAGCCTTGCAGTGGTCACATCTCTGTGCCTTATTTGTCATTGGTAGTGGGGTGCTCACTAACTCCGCTATAAGAAACGGACACCTCCCGTGTTGCCATGGGACCCAATATCGAGCCGCGTCAGCAGCGGTTCGATATGGGTGGCTGATGACGGCTAATAAGCTAGAAATGGCAATTCCAGTCTCTCTTGTCTTTGGCTGCAATGTTTTTCTGTGTCTTTAGTATTGGCACTTAGTATGGGAGTGTAACACGAATGACGCTTGCAGTACCCTGATCTAGCCTTCATGTTGATTCAGCGGCCCACTTAGGGGCTAAATCACAAAGTCGCCTACCCAAATCCACCCCTACGTTGAACGTCGACGGCGCACCAAATGAACCGTACACGATAACGCTCTTGACCGTCGTCTAAGAGATGTGCCATGCTGACGTTGGTTACAATTTAAATTCGATTTATTTAGACTACGTGCAGAGCACCATGGCATTAGGATGACCTGCTTTGACGCTAAGCAGACCCGGCATGAATTTTGTGGAAAACATTTTCGCACTCATCGGAAAGAACGAGCAAGAGGCACGGCAGTGTCTCCAACTATGAGAAAAACTCCGCCTTGACTTTATAATTACACTGAACAAACTATCGTACACAGTCTGATCGTCTTAAAGCCAGACAAATTAGCATACACACACCAAAATGACGACGCAGAAGGCATTAAAACTGTGCACTTGCAACAGCTCCTCAGTATTCACCGCTTGCCCATAGTAGACCTGCGGTTATCACTTGTATCACTTACCACATTGGCGGTTGTCCTTACGTGTTTTCCTGTTCGCCAAATGCTACACAAGAAGCTGTAAAATAAGCACTAAAGTAGACTGCTTTACGGAATTCGACTAGGATCACGGTACTGGTGTCTGGGGAGAGAAAGAAAGACCGATTTTATGCGCACAACGCTCACGAAAAAATTTCGCAGCGACCGTTTTACGCCGCATCATGCATGTAATGAAGCAATGGGAGAAAACGGAGTGTGCCAGATGCGGTACGGCATTTCTGGACTACCAGTTATGACCGCACGCAATGAAGCGGGAGAGGAAATGAAGAAACTGGACTGCCACAAAGACGACCAAAAGCAAACCTAGGTCCTCGTGGATGCATTAGGTCAAAAAGTCGTCGATTCGGGGCGTCTGTGGTGTAACAGAGTCTCTCGATATAGATGATAATTCACGGGGTTCCAAAGGGAGTCCCAAGAAGAAAAGAGACAAATACTTTGTGTAACCTGCTCGGTGAGCACTCAGCTATCATAAGTAAGATTTCTGATCACAATCGACAGGACAACGGGCCCCTGGCTCAATGGTCGAACTTTAGACTGAATTAATGAAGATGCCGTGTTCGAATCGCAGGTGATCCACACATGGGATTGGGCACAACTGGCTGACGACAAGAAGACGACTCGATTGCTGGGACAATACCTTTATCCGCCGGACGT
>JAYGXS010000001.1:80503521-80559298 GCA_036362985.1 Ligula intestinalis | reverse complement strand
GGCTTCCGAACTAAACAAAGTTCATGTGGTGGTCAGAGGAAACCAACGGGTGTGTGTATGTGTGTGTGTGTGCGTGCACGAGAACACAGACGAAGACAAGAGGAAATGGAATAGTTGTTAATAGCTTATTATCGCATGAAAAATTAACTGAATTCCAGGAATATGATCTCAGTTAGAAAGGATTACTTGGGTGGAGTAGCGTGTGCCGTAGCCTGATCTGACCCCCCATATTGATCCAGCGCACGTACTATGTGTGGCCTTGGCAGATCTAGTCACGCATTCACGCCCTTTGCTTGCACACAACCAAAATGTCATTTTAAGGTCGCATTGTGATGGAGAAAAAAACGAAAAGGTGATCGGAATAGTTACCAAAGCGTAAGCGCAGGCCACTGAACTTCAGGGTCAACGGTTTGAGTACAGTGAAGCATTGTTCCCTGGTACGAAGTCAAAGCATGCAAATATCGCAGAATATAATGGAACCAAAAGATTATCGACCGCTCATCAGCCACCTAAGTAACTGTTAAATCAGAAAAACAGAATTCCGCGCTTATCCATTACGAAACATTTGCTTGATAGGATCACTCTCTGAAGCCTAAAACATCATTCCGGGTACTTTTTGCGGCACGAACAATACGTACATTGCGCTACCTAGAAGCAGTCTATATACGACGGGTGAAACCCGACCAATGTAAACAGTTGAAGTACGTGTTTAACCCAACTTTGCCTTGGTAATATTCAGCGCATAGATTGACACCTCATCTCACAAGGACCTTGCCGTTCTTACATCGATTTAGATGTACGAATTCGCAGTGTTCTATACTCTCATTTGATCCTAATGTTATGCAGCGACAGCCAGAAACTGATGAGCAGTCGATAAAGGTTTTGGTTCCAATACATTCTGCCTCGAAGGTTTGCGGCCGGTGCTGCCGCAGCTCAAACACACCAGGGTCAGGTGCATAAAGGTGATCACGAAGGGCGCAATTGGACCATGTTAGAATTAGATGTTGCCAGCATCAGCAGTTATAAGGACTGACGGTTGTCATGTGTCCTGTCCGAAATGCCCCGCTGTGCACATTCCCCGTTGCCAATCAAAGAGCACATATTTCAGGAACTGGGACCTTGGGAGCTGCCACAGCCTAATCAAACAGCGTAACGAAAACGGACACAACGTCCCTTTGTCAGCTACTGACACATCCTCAGATAAGTTCATGGTCTTCAGTGACAAGTAAACAATCACGGGGGGAGGTAGGGTGCGTGCCAGAAAGCATGGACAGTGTATAATCTCCAGCAAACTGGGACAAAGTCAATGTCGTGAGAGTAACAGGCACCAACAGATTGTGGTGCAGACTAAATCTTCTCTGAATGTCGGTCCTCGACTTTAGGAATACGAACTAGGCAATGTCCATCGAGGGCGTGTTTACAACGTCCGAGCTGGTTAACTGAAGAGGAATTACACTAACAAGAGATTTCATCAGCGTAATCGGCGCTCTTGGCGGGCTTATATGCACTGCTTTTTACCAACATGAGACGGTAAGAGAACTTTTCGCAACCTTAGGGTTTAATCACCGTAGGAAACACCGCCTGCCTCACAGAGTTGGAACTTGGTAATCTATTGGGCACCCGTGAACTTTGACTCACGTATGTAGCTTGAGGTTTGCGCGATTTTCACCTCGAGCGAGAACTTCGTCCTCATCAAATGAGCCACAACCAGTGCGTTGGTACCAGTCCTCCGCAAAATTGTTGCGCGTCCGGCCATTCGCATTCGGAACGGTCTTACAGAGCAAGGACCCCAAAAGCTTTTGTCCAAGAGACAACGTTTACTTCCTCTCAAATACTTCTCCGGACTCTTATTTTTGCTTGTATCAGACGTCCCAGTTTCGACCTCCAACCCTCTTACCTCCGAGTCTGCCAACGGCCTCGAGCCGACATTGAAAGCAGTGGTTACTTTGGACGGGTGCTAAACGCATGTGTGGCTGTATTTATGGGCGCACATGGACACACGGACACGCACACATTCAGATAAATACGTGCCGTGGGTAAGTCTGACCTCCCTTGTTATTCAGTGGAGCTGTGCGACGCAGTCGAGGATCGCACACACATGCACCCTATACCTATAACTTAAGCCTCCGCACTGCGATAAGCGCCTCGTTGTTTTAGCCCATAGCACCAGTAACTAGGGCAGGTTCAAGTCAAAGCTCATTAGCATGCAGACCACACTGGTGGGCTACTGCAGTTGACAGCGTGGTATTTTGAAAGACTACCGAAATGTAAAGGAACGGATTGTCTACGCATTCAGTTGCCAATAAGTTGAAGGTCGACAAAAGTGTTTTGGGAAGACGCATTCATCGTTATGAAGAGCGGTGCTTAGGATGAAGCTCGCTGACAGTCATGACAGGTAATTCGCTGAAATCTCCGCCAACATCACATGACTTGTAGGCCAGTTTTTCAAGCCCTCTGCACTTAGCGCTTAAAACCTGTGCTTTTGCTTATAGAAAAACAAAAGAGACTTCAATGGGCTATGTGGTTTTGCCTGTGTCAGAAGGTAAAACGCAGGCGATCAATTTAAACTAGCAAATGGCAGCCCGAGTTAAAAGCTAAGGACTGAGCATCTGGGAGAATACCTGCATATAAATTAGCTAATACCGTCCTTCCGAATGATATGCTACCATCACCTGCCCGGGGAACAACACAGACATCGATATGTTGGAGGTGAGAATGAACTTCTGATGCTGAGAATAAATCTATGACTGGGCATAAGAGTACGGGGTATTTCTGTGTTGTCGGCTGAAAGCACAGCTCCTCATTCAGCAACAATTGTTCAAACGCTCAAATACACCAACAGAATACGACCTCTCTCCTCCCTATGATCGGCGCGAGCGACAGACTCAAATTCAGCTGAGCAGACGCAAAGTGACTTCAGGAAAAAAAATCAGTCACATAGGACTTTGGCGCAACTGGAAACGCCTCAAAGGGGCTTCGTTCCACACGCAGAGCGAAGCACCCACTAAACTTTCCCAGAGTACCCCGCAGAGGTCAGTGGAATGCTAACGACACGCGGTGGGGATAAGAGGTATTTAATTGAAATGCACTAGGGCGTACGCTTACCGATAAGTAATAATCACCATTTCGATCTTTCAGAGAGACATAGTGGGGCTGACAAACGAAGTTAAGGCATTGATTACTTCACTCGAAACTTCAGATCCTACATACGCGTGAATTTAAATCAAAAGGATAAAGAATCCCCTGGCAGCAATGCGATAGTGCTGGCAACAAACACCTTACTAGAATTATACAACAAGAGGCTACTGGTCATGATTGACGATGATTGTGCTTATAGTAATTCGTGCGCGAGTTAGATTGTAGTGAGAGAGGAGGGGGGGGGTTATGCAGCAGTGGCCTTGCTGCCCACCTGCCAACCATGACGAGTCCAGGCTGATTGAATACGGGCTGACTTAGTGCAAAATGTTCGTTTACACGTACTGGTGCCTCTTTTATGACAGAAACAGGCTTAACACACATAAATCTACATTAGTTACCTTGTGCTAATTACATGCACGTGCAATCATGCCTGATCTAGCCAGTTTCGATGATGTCACAGATTGTACATCTCTAAACGTGACGATTCACGACAAAGAATTTGGATATTTCAATTCACTTTCACCGAAAACCATGACGGAGACCGAATACAAAGGTTCAAATACCCACTTGCATGCCTAGACGATGTCGAGCAAGGTTATGAGTTGACTCAGCGCTTAGATTCCTCCAATTAGGCAACGGTGCCTGATTGAAAGCATCCTCACTGAGGTGTACGACAAAGGACTGGTCCAAACATCCTCGACGGTCCTTCTTGTATGGCCTGGTATATCCTTCCGATTTTGTTGTAAAATAATAATAAATTGTATATTGAACGCCCAAGGGGCGAAGGCGCACTGCCCCATTTGAGACGAAGTCAGTGTACTTCACTCGGAGGATGGTCTTCGAGCAGTGGCAGTAAATCACCTCCACTTTTCGCCCATTTTCCCCGCGCAAAGTCCAGCACTCACACATATAGAGAAGGATAGACCCGAAGGACGTACGGCACACAGTACACAGGCTTCACTTACCCGGTTTCACCCCCTAGCCGAGGCCGTTACAAGCAGTGAGCACTTTGCCTTACGTGTGTTCACGAAACCAGACACAATCAGGGTGACTACCCCGCTGTCATATTAACATTACGCTGACCCTCGGTGACGAACGATCACTCCTGTCCTCTGACGAACTTTCCCCCCTGCCCCCTAAATAACGTTTACTAACTGCCTATATTACTCTGACCATTCTCTATCTTCTTTTCAGCCCTAATACGCCTAGGGTTTTCATTAATTCTGAATACTGGCCTGTTTGGGTCATACTTACTGAATCTCACGGCTCAATATATTCTGATTACGACACCTACACATCCCCAAAGGTTTAAACGATGTACCACTAATGACAGATTAAATTAATTGAGCACGTACTATACATCAGTTGAAAATATATTTTTAAAATGCTGGCTTTACAGTCCGTTACGTTTAAGCTTACTAGTTGAGTTAATTGAAATCGGGCAGATCATTAATTGTGGCTGAAGGGAATAGTGCTAGGACTTACTTAGAAAGCCGAGTTTTGAGCCATCAACGAAGAAGTTGGTGGCAAAAACCTCACGACTGGCCGTGTCACGGCTGACGACAGAGAGGACGCGCATGCTGGCCTGAAAACGCAGCAGCTGAATGGACTTCAACACATCAGCCGCCAGAACCAGGTTTTTCACACAGAGCAGACTGTGAATGTAGAGGTCCGTATCCACAAAGGCCACACCAATCAGATCACCGTTCTTCAGCGTCCAAATGTATATCTGGAGGGTACGCGGAAGTTTAGAAGCGATAATAGGAAGACATTTCGTACCATAATGAGATTCTAACACTTTCAAAAGCCGAAGGTATACAACAAAACGCCACAATGACCATTTTATAATCTGCGGCTGGTTCCCTTTTACGAACTTATTTATTGCAGAAAAACAGTTACTAACTAGCTATCAGTAGGCCGTGTTTAGCATATTATAATCAGGCACAATTTACAATCACCCGATAACCACAACACTAAGCAAGTCTTAAGCACACCCCAACGACCAAACTAAGAAACACTGTTCTATACGAAGCTTGCCTTATATCAAGTAGAACGTAATCTCTGAGATAAGAAAGCAACAACGTAGACAGCAGCCGTGTGTGCATATCGTAAATGACAGATAACAGGCGAACAAACTAACTGCAGAGGAATGTCAACTGTGTCCGGGGAACCAGAGACATTTACGATCAAAATGATTTGAGATCCAGCACCCACCTTCTGACCCACAGCACTGACCAGATGGCCCTGGCAGCTGGCCAGTGCAGTGACCGGGCCCTTCTGGTCTCCGTCGAAGACAGTCTTCACCCGATGACGGGTCAGCGGCTGACCCGGCTCGGGAACCACTTCGATGATATCGATGAGGAGGATACGACCACGTACCGGGATCTCTTCACCGTAGGACAGATTACTGCCCAGAGCCAGGTAATCCTTCGTGCCCTGGATAGTCTGCTCTGAGGCCAGTTGCGCTGTGACCAGACAGGTGACCACCTCAAAAGCCTCAAATTCGATCCTGGCAAAAAAACGCACGCAATGTTCGTAACAGCAGTAGTGATAACAAGGAGCAGCAAGAAATGACTCTGAACGGGCAAAGTGACGTTATAGAGGAGTGATATATATTTACGCAGAGATGAGGATGACAGAAAATGCCGGTAGATTGGTACAGCCTGGTTCAGATTAATTCTGTCTAGCTGGGATTAGGAACATAAACACGCACTCGTACACGGCCTAAATGGTCTACAGACGGGGTCTAGCAGATGGATCTTCAGCACTTCATCGAACCGAAGTTCATCAGTTCCTCACCACCTCTCCTGTTCAGTCTTCATTTATTCAAGTAAAAATGAACACATCCCAACTTATTGGCTTCCGATGCGAATAAGCGTCACATGGGTTGTATTACACTATCAGAACGAGCATACAGTTGCTTGAAATTTATTCGAACACAGGCACGGCCCATCGCCTCATGCAATCGACCTAGAACTTACGGTCACCACTCAGACTGGTTTAGATGGTAATTATGGATTACGGTAGGTGAACTTGTGGAAATCATTAAGACCGGAGTGCCGGCAAATGGGGTTATTTTAAAGTGCAAATACAAAAGAACAATTATAAAGTGGATGATATAGGCTTTTTCAGATCGTAGGCTCGCAGAAGCGAACCATTATGAACTGGAAATTATACATCGCTTGCGGAAATCGACAAACCAACATCCGAACAGGATATACTACTACGTTTAGGGTGTTAGGGCCCAGCTTAAATCAAAGTGCACACTGCCCTAACGAGGCGTTCCCACGCGAGACCGCCGGTCCACCCAAGGCAACCGACCAGTTCGCTCAGTCACAATGCACTCGATGACGCCCCACAGGTGCGGCCGGGCGCCGGTTGCTAACGCGCCAGCTGCGTGAGTCATATAGCCAATGACGTCCTTGTACATACGCGTTCGCTTGCTCTAAAGTATGCTGTATTAGGTTATCTCGAAGACTTATGCTTTCTGCACACTTCTTGTTGTGTTCTGCCTTGGGGTCCCACACGGGCATAGTTAAATGGCGAATATTGCAGCCTTGGCCACCGTTACAAAATTGGAAAAATATTAGTGCCAATTAAGCTGAAGCTAAACCTCGTAAAAGCCCCCATGACAAAAAATTATGTCTCACAACAAAGTATATTGCCCTTTTCTTTCATGCTCACATTTTGCAGTCTTCAAAAAAAAACTAAAGGTAAGTTTGTCGGTCAGGCATGGAGAGATGGACCCCAAGTACGTATGGCTTTGCCCATAACTCCAGGCGTACCTATTCCAGTTTCCTAGCCCTAACCTTAATAGTATTTCTTACAATCCTAACGCCCTGAAATGTAGCGTATGACCACTTGTATTACTATTCCCGTGCCCGAGCAGTCTAGCATTTCGGGTTGTACTCACAGGACATCAACGTTTCATTTAAAAGCACTGTTTAATGCGAACGCCGCTTTCCTTTTGTAATTTAAATATGTTATTAAAAAAGACGCATGTCCAAACTTTTTGCGTGGCTTCTAAACTACTTCGTATATTTGCTGCCTGAAAGAAATTCCCCGAATCGCTACAAAAGGGAAGTCTTGGTTCTCACTGTATACCAATCCATATGTCCTCAGTAAATAAGCTTACGAAAAAATCAATAAACCAAGGAGGCTTACTTCCGCAAATAGGCCCCCAAAAGCGTACAGCAAATTTGACGCTTGCGCGGTAAGAAATCTCAAAAACCTGCGCCTACTTGAGGTCCATGCAATCACTCGAACAGGACGAACAGTTTTCCCCTCAGCCCTCTCATACCAGCCTGATCTGAATGAGGACCCAAACACTGTTGTTGTCGTGAAAATGTGTTGGTGTGCTGAAGTGCAGAAGGTGATCGCTCACCAACCCATAGTGTATTTAAACTGCTCGAAAAATCCAAATACAGTAGTCGCCGGCTATTAAGCCCACCTCGGGCCCAGACCGAATTGGGCTGATTAAGCGGCCGAATTGGGCTGATTAAGCGGCGGGCGCATTAAGCGGAGAGTCCTAGTTCTTGATTAGCAAACGCAGGATAGGCACTATACATTACATACGTACTGTATTATTTGTAGAGCTTGGTTATGTACAAGAAAAGAATGCTGTTTGTCTGCATTTTACGAAATAACAAAAACAAACAAACAAATTATTTGCGGCACGTAACCAGTTGCGCACGCAGAGAGAGAGAGGAGAATTTTACTCTATCCTCTTGGCAAACTGGGCTTTGCAGCCGGCGACTCGGCTTATTAACCGACGGATTTTGCCATGTAAAATTCCGTCCCAAGCTGACTTGGGCTTAATACGCGGCTGGGCTTATCAACCATGGGCATAATAACTGGTGACCACTGTAATCTATAATTTGTTATAAAACAAATCCGAAAGGAATTTCTCAGCTGTCCTAGACATGTATCGAATAAGACAGAAAAATATGTTAACATATAGCCATAATGGAACGCGAAAGAAAGCCGTTATATTGTGGTGCATGAAGCAACTCGAAGTAATTTATGATACTTAAATAAGCGTCGAATGCCCGGTTAATAATACTCAGCTCTCTGTTAGTTGCGCTCTTTTAGTTCACCGGATTTCCTGCTTGCAACATACCATCTTCCGATGGTACGGGAAACAGGGAGAGGGAAGTGGTAAAGAAAATAACCAGCAACTCACAGAGAATTTGGGACAAGTTCCCAGGTGGGGGAGCTGTTTGGACCCGAGGACACGGTTGAGAAGACCTGAAGCTTGTAGGCATCGAGAACAGGATAGACGCAGTCAGCCGGACGCTTGACTTCTTCTTCCTCCTTGTTGCCCTCAGCATTGAGCCGAAAGATCGTCCGAGCCTCGGTCGCGTGACTCGAGACTACGACGTAGGTCTTAACAGACAACAGCAGATAAATCACGTGAATATAGAAGAACAGACGAGAAAGCAGACAAGATAGAGAGTGGCGCAAAAACCCCAAGTGACAAACCTTGCTTTCTAAGTGGTACTGCACAAAGTGTGGACGACCATCCAGTTGGATGCTTCGAATACCCAACTCCTCTTCGTAGGAGTAACCCTGAGGCAGAGTAGCCAAACGCATCTCATTCTATAATTTAAAAGATGTGGAAAAAATCCCGTTTAACAGCATGTACATAGTTTTATATGTTTATAAATAACTGCCTACTTATATATAGCAAGTAGCAAATCAAGTGCATACCGCATGCGTGAAGTAGACAAAGCCACTGGGACAGGTGGCGGTGTTCAAAGCGGCAAAACTTGTCATGACGCCGTCTATGGTGTGTGGAAAGACGCGGATGTGGCCCCTGTCGGTGGCAAACAACCACATGGGTTGACTGCCGCAAACAAATACGCCCCGATGCCCACCGATGTTTTCAAACGGACGCAACATCGACATTTTGGCCGTCAGCTTCGCCTAGAATAGAAAGGAGTACAAAAGTTGGAAAAGAAGTTAAAAATTACGCGAGCAAGCTACTTTGTGGGAAGTGTAGAATAGATAGGGAAAGCTTCTGAATACTGAAACCTTTCATCGTTTAGTTTAGCGGTTGTCCCGTATCTCTGTGTGCGTACAGATTCTCAGGTAAAGTTTACTCTACGGCATATTACTGACATCAGAATCAGACGCAGAGCCCTAAATAGACAAGCCACCGCTGACTTATACGGTAGAGAACGCAAAAAGTAGTTTTTAAAATAAATCTTCGGCCATAACCATTCCCCTATTTTAGCTGGGTATATTTCCATGACTTCATGGCGGTACCACGTTTAGCAGACCCAAGTTGACAGAGCCCGTTTTGGACAGTTTGACTCGCACGTGCACTCGAATTAAGACTGGGAGTGGCGAGTCAGACCGACTTTAAATGCACTTGTTTCATTAGAATAAAGATGACACTTAAAGCCATGGTTTGAGTGGTTACAAAATAACGAATAATGCAGTCCCCCGGGGTAGGGGAGTCAGGATGCAATATCTCCCTTTTAAGGTTGCTTTGTGACGACCCCCATGGACGTGAGATGTGGGTTAACAAAGTCCAATTCACGCAAACCGAAGAGCCGGTAGGCGCATGGCACACAAAGACGGAGGCTTTCAGTCAGGTCGGCCACTGCATTAACACTTATCTTCAGTCTTCTTGACCCTGTTGTGTCATTTCATCACGACCTACGCAGGAGGAGGTGAGTGTCGTTGATGCTGTGAAGCTACCTCAATTAAATGAGAAGCAAATGTGATCACTGGGACAAGACCTTTATTCGCCTGTGGTTTCAGATTTTTTCGTAAACACATAGCCAGAGACAGTGGTAGAGCAGATGTCTAATTATGGGTTTACGAACGAATCCGAAACGTAAAGCTTATAAAGTTTTTCACCCAGCGATCGCACTTGTGCCTTCTCAACTACTTCCTGGAGCTCACACCTTTGCTTTTACTGGCCTAAATAAGGTTCAATTCGCTCGAAAGTCCATGCTGTGTATGCAAGACGGCGACTACTGCCTCACAGGGCAGACACTTTATCGAACGATTGTATGCCTTCGACTCTTCGTGTCCTGTTTAGTTCATACGAGGTCACTCCAACCCATAGCATCTATTTCAATGAACAGAAATTAACATTACCGGCGGTCCTCGGATACTCGCCACACATACTGGCTAAAGAAGGCTTCGATACTAGCCCTGTGGCCAACAACTGAGTACAGGACTATCCGCGAAGCATACAAGAGGTGGAAGTATTCGCTATGTATGCGATCAGCCTATTAACTTTGCAACGTATCCCGGGGAGCGATGCAATGACTGCGCCAATAGTTCACGACGCACGCCCCTCGAGAAGTCGGCAGTCTCAAAAGTAGACGGAAAAGAGATAGCATATAAGAGGGGGCGGGGCTGACAGCGTGTATGCTGACTATGAGACAGACCTGTAGATCCGTGATCCTGGGATCTGTGCGAAGACGTCGAGGCGCCAGGAGAGGGCAAGCAATGGGCAGTCGTCGCCAACGTAGGGGACTAACTCCGCAGACCTGAGGATTGCCCGGTGTCAGTGGGAGTGCCTCACCGGGCATAGGACAGAGAGCCTCGTAACAGACCACTTCGTGAGTAGTTCGCACCTTTAATAGGAAGGAGTGGACAAGAGATAAAATAAAGTTAAAAAAACTAACAATAAGGCTGAGAGTAAAGAGGAGGACTGACATAAAATACAGACAAAAGGGAAAATTCGGCATTCGCAGGCACATAGCAACTACCTACCAGGAGCACAGGACGATCACGCTCAGTCCCCATTGGGAACACGCTGATTTCGCGAATCGTTGGGGGCATATCCTCAACCTCTGGAAGCAAACTGAAAGAAAAATGGGCAGAGGTTGAGACTGCTGTAACGGAGTTAGCAACCCTAGTAACTTTGAAAAGGGTTGCTAACAGAAGAAAAAATAGAGGAGGAAATAAGCTAAGAGGGTACCGACCTGGCAATCTTGGATGGCTTGCTGGTTGTTTGCTTATCATCCGTCATCCACCGGCTGTCCCAGAGCATGTTCGGCAGACCAGAGAATTGCTGCACTTCGTAGAGACGAGTGAAATCGGGCACACTGTAGATCTGTAGCAGGCAGGACGAGGGAGGAAGGAAAGAAGGGACTAAGTTTTGTATCGGAAAAGAAACTGACACAAAATTATCGGCATCATCAGATACTGCAAACCCAGACTAGGGGGTGGCGGTTTAAAATTCGAAGTCAGGCGCTTAGCTGGCATGATATCGTGCCGAAAGAGATGACAGCAAATGAGGGCTCATGTCACAGCCCGACCAGTCCGGTGATTCGACCGTGTCTATGTTCCATACAAAATGACCACTGATTCAGAGGGTAGGCTGCCAAACATGTATGCGCATGCCCACAGTAGTGGAACTAGACGGCACGATAACCCCTCACTAATAATAAAAGTACTGAAAATGAGAGGCACAAATTTGGGAGATATTGTCCAATTGTCACACTGTCTTCCACAGAGGGGCAACTTCTAAGAGGTACCTGATTTACGCTAGATCAAGAGAACTGCAGACTGTTCAATAAGACAAGATCTGTCCCTATATCGCAGCTGGACCACAGGTGATGGATAATACAACGACCTTCAATGGAATAAGCAGTCGTGGGTGATGAAGGCGTAGCACCTTCAGAAGTGGCTAGGCACCGATTTAACAGATACGTTACTGATAAAAATAATAACGTAGACTGCGGTATTACAGCATGAAGCATTTTGCCTCGCCCGCCTCCCAGAAATACGGATAGCCTTGCACTAAATTCTAAGAGTACTGGGATTAGTATTAGGGTTGCTTCAGATGGGGGAATAGGCATTCTATGTGTAATTGAGCGTCAGGTCATCTGCATTAAACGGGGGGGGGTTCCTAGTCGCGAACAGTTGTAATGCTTAACTTGACGCCGATCATGTCCCGAAATGGCTTTATGTCAAAGAACAGCAATTGCAAGGTGTGCACCATAATTTGTTGGGGTAGGGGGGAGTGTATGATACACAGCAAGTCCTGCTTTTTTAACATAACTCAAATGATTAGAGTCATACGCACAGATGGAGGTGATGACAAGTGCGAAATGGGGCATGGGGTCCCCGACGTACCTCAAGAACACCATTAGAGAAGACAATAAAGGCGAAGTAGAGGTCTGTCGGGTTGGAACGATTGGACCTAAAAGCAGACGGGAGTAGATAAATCAGGGTTCCTAGCAGAGTATTTTAAAGCAATCAGTTGATACATAAAAGAATATACGTTTAACTGACTTGTTGATTCATGTTCACCAATCGCTAACGGAACTCACTCGTGTCGCTCTGCCCTGGGGCTCATTCTCGAGCCCTGACAGCAGCCGCACAGCGGCCAGTAGCATAGGCAAATGAACATTGCTGGCATTGCTGGGAGACTGGAATGGCCACTTCTGGCTTATTGGCCGTCGTCAGCCAGTCATACCCAACCACAATTGGTGCCCTGCCCGAGGCTCGCATCCGCCTCGGAAATACTGCAGAGCATCAATTACTGACCGCCAGCGGATGGATGAGTCGACATTCTCACAGCTGAATAGAGGCTCCTTTAGCTTATATTCCAAACTTACACATAGTCGAATGGTTTTCTCCTAAGTAAGCATCCTTCAAGGAGCAAACGCAGGGGCAAATAAAATACTTACCTACATCCTTGGTAATGTGCTGTTTTAATAAATGGTGTGATATCTCACGTGAATAGGCAGTTTATCAAACGTCCATTCAACAAGGTTTTAAAAAATGCGCAATACTCAGGCTAATTCAATTCCCGTGGGCATAATTGGACATCTATTGCTAGTGCAGACGACAAGCGGAGGAATATATACAAAACTGTCGTTTTTTACAAGTATGCAAATTAGTTCAGTCGAATAAAACTGAGAGTAAGGTTTCGGAAACAGAGGGATTACATCTAAAGGAGTCCAAAACCCAGCGCTTCAGGGAGTACCGAAAGTGCCTACTTCTGTTTAGCAGTCAGTGTGTGTGTTTCTGTTGGGTGGCCGACTGGTGGACTGAGAGTCAGGATGCAATGGCCTTTTCCTAATATGGTCTCTATGTCACACTCACTCTGCAGGGATCTGGGCAGGGTGTGGCGGCATGCCCAGTTGTGGTTCCTGTGGCGCTAGATGCCTGTGCTCTCTGCCGCCTCTGATCCTCTCGACTTAGTAACGAAGCCAGGACCAGGTGGGAGAGGAGATTGCGGTATATGCAGCCTGCACCTACTATTATGGTAATCTACTTCACGCATAAGTCACCGTCCTGGTGCCACCTTGTTGTAGGACACACGATGGACCTCTTCCAAATCGACGGTTGAATAATCATCTACACCCGGAAGCCAGGGAGAAGGAAGAAGGGGGCTTGCCGTGAAGAGTGCGATAGCAAGAGAAGCCAAACTTACATGGTGGGCAGCGATTCCTCCTGATTCAGGGGCGATGATGAGGCCGGCTGGGGGACTAAGGCAGAGCCTGGCAATTTCTCTTTCTTCACGGTGCTGATGACCTCACCGTAGAGCAGGATATCCTCCTCGTCCAGCGCACTGAGTTGCGTCTCTCTAGGACAGAGAAGAGACAGGTGAGGGCAGGCAATACACAACAGAACAGTGAATCAAAAACGGGTTATGCATGAGGTTGTAGGGCGCCTAGTTGGGAAATTTTCCAGGCACTACCCGAAACGGCATCACTGGACATGTCATAGTGAATGCTCGGATGATCGCGGCCTCCATGAAAAAAGGGGGGGGAAGGGATTGGGTGCGGCTTACCCGTCGACATCCACGTTGCTGTTCTTCGTGGAGTCGCTCTGATTAGGTAGCCAAAGGAGGGATGCGTCCGTCTGGCTGTTGAACTGCAACCAACGCGCCAGACGACCACTTGTGTCGTGATACAGGCAGAAGCACTGTGGAGCCGAGACCTGGGAAGGGAAAAAGAGGAGTGGACACAGGAGACGGGTTGGCATACGACTTGGAGGGGACGGGCCAAACTAATATGAGGAGAACAAACTGGTGGATCGGGGCGTGCGTGGCACACGCAAACGAGAGTCTACTGCCACACCCCCCGCTATCCCTAATCACGAAATAAGCGTATGTGTGAGAGGAAACAACAAAATTTAAAGCTAGCAATCCTAACCCACCGTAATCAAAATCTTTTTGAGATCATTACCGCACTGCAAGGTTCTTAAGTGGGCGTAAAGCGCTGCTTTTGTTTATCTAGCACTGCGTAGAATTTTAGGAATTTGCGCTTATTGAATCAGGAAACGCCAAGGATGCTTTGCACAGCCGCTGAAAAGACTTAGATTCCCACAAATGCCTACTCAGGTTTGCTTAGTAGGTGGGTTTAAATGACATGCATTTTCTGTATGTCTGTGGGAGCTGCTGATTTTTCACTAGATTATTGTGTGCTGTATGGCTGCGTTCGTTGCAGCCATAGTTATTTCGATCGTCTAAATTTCGTGATGAAGGGACTTTTCGCTATAAATGTTTTTCAGCTACGGCTTTTGTGGTTCACAATCCAAGGTGGGTGCAGCAATCGAAGTCGACATTTCGCATCTGTATTTGGGATTAGGGCTGCGGTTGGGGTTGGATTTGCTTTTGAGCAAGAGTTAAGGTTGGTGTTAGTCACCTAGTTAGGGCTAGCACTATGGTGAGTTTTTAAGTTTAGGGTTAACCTTATGGCTGGGGTTCTGCTTATGTTTAGGGTTAATATTTTCCTTGGGGCTAGGCACTTCCAGTTAGTCTTCTAGGGAGGCGGCTTCCTTCAGGACACGTTGTGACATTGCTAATATAATCTACCCGCCTACCAAGCAAACGTACGCATACACTAATGGGCGGTCATACAAATTATACTTGCACAGGAAACAATCGGGCATGCTTTTCATCCGCACGGCACAAGTCTGATTTATGAATTGTGGCGCCGGACTCAAACGAAATAGTACGGGACACCATGTATCAGGCAGATTGAGATGCCCGCTTGATTTTGTGCAAATATCTGAACACCTTAGAGTATGTTGAGGAAAAAAAGCAAATATACGAGTTTGAGGCAGCAGTTTAAAAGAAGGACATGCTATCAAAATTGGCCTGTGCGGAGTAATGACAACAAATATCAAGCTCGTTCGGTTGGATCCGGCCAGACCTTTAATCGTGACAACTGCATGAGCAGCAGCCTGCTTGAGCCGGCCGCAGTCAGATCATCTCTTCTGCCACGCTCCATATTCAATGCTAAAACTCGACTCGGGTGGACTAATTATTTACGGGAGGACCACGCGGACAAACGCCGAACCAAATGGCTGAGTTATTATCACGCCAATAACCAACATCGGTGATGCAGTAATTAAAGAATCGGCTGCGACGGTCAAGTCAGTTAACACAAACCAGGTACGAGTATCCACGATAGACGCGGAAGCTACGAATTATGATAGGTAGGTGATAGCACAGAAAGTGTATTCGACGAAAAACAGCAATCCTTGGGCATCCACCGCCCTTATTGGGGACGGGATGAATTCGGAACGTCGGACGAAAAAAAAATTTTGTTTCAGCGAATGAATCGCCACCCTCTCAACCGTCACCCAACTTCCCACTCACAGTTATGCGGTCAGAAGTCGTTTGGGGCAAAGAAGAGAGAAACATAAATCTGAGCATAGATCTATCAGAAGGGCAGCGCACCTGGTCCACTTTGGGTCGGCTGAGTTCAAGGTAACGTGAAAATGGTAGATTTTCGGAGGCGGAGAATGCCTGCTGACCGTAATCCATGGCGCCATAGTCTTTAGCCTGGTGGAAAAGGCTACTGCCCTGATAGACACCCCGTGGGGCCACTGTCTCGTCTAGCAAGGGGGTGTCGCGCAGGGCGGCGAGGATGAGGTCGTCATCCTCGGTGCCGACGAGAACGTAGGGATCAGTGACGCTGGCCAGATAGATTCGCCACTCCGTGGTCAAGGGGAGGTGCTCCAAGAGGCGTGGACCATCGAGCAAACGTAGAGAAGTGGGTGAGACCTACACGGAGGGGAAGGGGAGAAACTGTGTCAGAAAAGAACGTGCAAATACAGATTCTACGGCCCGATCACAGGCGGTAAAACGTGAGGCTTCGACTAATCAAAAAAATGTAAGCTGAATAGATGGGGGACAAAAAAGTAGGCTGTGAATTTCAGTAAGTGACACGTCTGTACAATACTTAAAATGGAATTTCCAATACGATTTCAGTCAGAAAGGCTTACATTAATTCGTATAATGATTGCCATGCACCAGAAACACAAGAAATTTCACTAAATCCAAGATTCTGGCTTCGAAAATTCATATTTTTTTTTAAACATTAAAATATATGTTTTATTGTATTTGTTTGGTAGCAGTGAACGAAGCAAAGAGATCCTTAGGATTAATTTTGACAATTCAATTTGTTAACCTGGAATGAAGGTCTGTAACCAGCAGTTTGTTTCAAAGGAGAGACTAGGTGCTAGGTGTTTCTGACCGACTGCAGAAAGTACATTCCGTAAAAATGGCCACTTAAGTAGTATGCATTTTTCTCATAGCTTTTCAATGTTCTTATAAATTCACATATAGGTCATTGAAGATATGGAAAAAAATTATTGTACTTGTTTGATAGAATATTAAGCTTCTTTTTGATTCACGCTTGAAGAACAGACACCCTTTGGTTTGAAAAACGGTAAATCGCCGAATAATGTTGAACCCCGCCAGCCGTTACACTTGAATTCTAGGTTGCCATACGACATATTGCATACATTCCCCTTAAGGAAAATTGCATATCCCGCTACGATATGAGAAAAAGCCTACATTGATATCATAAAAATCTGTAGTGGGTGTGGATCATGTTTTATACTTCAAAGGCAACATTAATAAATTGACGGATATGATGTATTCTGAATGAACATTTCACAGCCATGAAAATTCTCACAATTAGAAACATTTTTAAAACTAAAACATATCCACTCTTCAAGCTCCAATTTTAAAGAAGGCCTTATTTGGTACCAAATAAGCAAAAGAAAAAACATTTTTGTGCGCATTTTCTATGAAATATGTTTTAATTTATAAATTCCGCAAAGATCAATGACGAAAAATGCTTATTACTTGAGTAGCTGTTTTTTTAGAATATAATTTATGCAGGCTGCCAGAAAAAAAAGCTCGTTTAAAATCCGGAATCCTGACGTCACTGAAACCTTTTGAAATTAGGCGAATAAGCCAGTTCCAGGAGGCAGTTCAGGCGTAGAAGATGCGGTCGCTGGAAAAAGAATTTTATTTGCCCGACTGTCGAGAACCCTTCGTCGGAGGTAACCGTAGAATAGGGTGATGTATGCACATATTAGGGCGATACATGCACCGATAACGCAATATAGTTCGTAGTGGCCACATGACCGCATAGGCACTATAAGTATCAGCTCCCATAACCACCACTGGGGGTCATAATTGGTGCGGTGATGGCTTGGCAGACCGCTTCCGAGTCATTGATTGCCGCGATTTCGTCAACCGTGTTGGATGCGGACTTGATAATTAAGCGACTATTATGTTCGCTGTCGTCGGAGTTGTTGCGGGGCCCGGCCTTTCCAGCATGACTGTTTCCCCTGCTCAGACCATGTCTCAGAACAGAGTATGGGAACGGCAAGTCGTTGGATAGTTGATTGACTGTGGGCTTGAGAACTATGACTCGAGTAACTCACAGCTGACGCGACTGTCATGTCTTGCTTGAATTTCGGTCCCGCTAAACTATTAGGTGCAACCTAGGAATTAGCGTCTTTCCTCCTAAAGGCTGCTGCGTGCTCAGCCATTCGATCCAGAGTAATCTCCTGGTTTCTCCGACGTACCTACTTTTTCCACAACTGCACCAGGTCCGGTAAACAACTCTAACCGTGTCCTGCCATGGGAGTGGGTCTTTAGATCTCATGATCTGGCGCCCGATGTGTGCTTCCGACCTATGCGCAACTTCAACTGCAAGTGGAGAAAGAAGGCGGCTAACTGCTTCCGATACATTCTTCACTTACGATACCACTCACCAAACTTTTAGGGCGGTTGGATTTGGTTTCTTGTCTCGTCTGCGTAGGCACTGGTTGACAAGATTGCGCGGGTAAATATTCGCTCTCCGGCTCTCCAGTGATCGCATCTTTTACTTTTAACTGCTTCCTGGAACTAGCCCATTCGTATCCATCGGCACTCTATGTTATATTAGCTATTCATGATATTCGACACCTACTTTAAGATGAACCGGCACCTTGGAATAGGGAAAAGTGTGTACGTTGCTCCAGTAGGAGAGATCCCAGCAGTCGGATTCAACTACATATTCTTTACACTTTCTTCGTGATTTCAGTTTGTTTGGTGAGGGTAATAGGCATTGCCTTTGATTTCTCATAGTGTGCTAGGATCAGTTGGCCTGGAATATCTAACTAACGCCTTCGGTAATTTTTTCTATTGCTTCCTGAAAACAGATACTTGTCAATTATAATTATAGCACCCACAAAATCCCCTATTACAGCTATTTTCATAAACAGGAGTCCTTGGTTCCCTTTTTTAGAGCAGCCACATAACCCATCGTTGCCATTAAATGTTCTCCATGATTGCTTGTAGCGCCAAAAGAGGACGATAATGAAAAGAGGATAGAAGAGTTGAGTAAAAGATGTGAGGTGGGGATAAGGACCAGAAACTAAAGTATGGGTGTTTACCTGCAAAATATATGGATAGTCCTTGCCTACACGCAGGCTAGTTGGCTCGCCGGGCGCATTCTCGACGCTTGGTGAAGCGTCCATGGACCCCAGTGGCGGAGATTTCGAGCGTTGAGAATGGATTTGGCCGAGATTGGCGGCTATTACGGTGGTTTCGGTGGTGTTGAAACCGCTGACCTCCAGTTCCACAATTTCCTCACCGACTTCTAGAATCTGCAGAAAAGACAGGATGTGTAAGTGAAGAAAGAAGCAGGCTACCCTGTTGCCGTTTAGATATAGTCTACGTGGTGCCGAATAAAGTTTCTACTCCTAATATATAATCGATGAGAAGAAATTTGTTTGAGAAGAAGAAGACTAGATCGCTGGAAAAATATGTTTATTCGCCTGACGCTTCGATATCCGTCGCGGATTCGTCATCAGAGACATGAGTAGAAGAAAGGTTTGTTTGTCAAACTAGCTGCTGCGGTAAATATTCCTGATATGGAAAAGTTTGTAGTTTACTATACAGGACTTCCTACCTTCCTCATTACAGTAAACACGCTCTGCTTCATTCTTATAATCGTGGATTGCAATGATTTTATACATTATTTTTATAAGGCTTGTCTTACGTACTGTCACTTTTGATAATTTGTGTTTATTGTTTAGTTAAATCGCTTTACTTTAGCTTGCTTTGGGTTGAGTTTTACTTTATTTTATCATTTAGTTCTATTTGTTTTGCTTTATCGGTTGCTTTAGTTTATCTTACTTCAGTAAATTTACTTCGTTTTTCAGTTTAGTTTCTAGTTAGTCATTCAGTTTTTTTTAGTTTTACTTCTTTTTAGATTACTTTTTAGTTTAGGTAGCGTAGTTCACTTGGGTTTATTTTAGATAAGTTCATTTATCTTAGTTACATTAGCGACATGCCGTTGGTTTTCGGCTTAAAATTCGGGAGAAGCCTGTCTTCTAAGGCTTCAGTTTAATCTCGAAAATCGGTTGCATTGGTTGTATTTTTCATGTTAATTGTCGTGCGCTTTTTGTTGCTGAACATTAGTTTTATTAAATAATTCTTGCTATTATTTTCTACTTTTATTCGCTCAACTATTTTAATCACTTTTTATTTCGCCTGATATGTCCCGCCCATAAAACCCCTATTACCAACGGCCCGAAAGACAGAAACCTGGGGTTTCTTGTTACTGAGTTTTTGCATATAAGGAATCTTTGTCCAATCTGTGAGGAAACGCCTAACAGGCAGGTAGCATGCAGCAAGCAGCCGCGCTCGCCGCAGGCTATCGATCGGCCTACACGAGGTGAACGCATACTGGCCGTCAATCAATCAATAATTTAAAATTCAGGCTACAGTAAGCCGTCGCGACACCAGTCAATCGTGACGGTAGCCAAGCCAGGACATAAACTGATTGGCTCGATGAACATAGCTTTGCAAGCGTTTTGTTACCGAGGAATGGATAGTTGAACTGCCAAATAGGTCGTCTAGAGAGTAAGCATAAGCCACTTTTTCGTGCCACTGTTTCACTTGTGGACTGACGTTGAAAGCTATTCAACTGAGAAAGTTCTCTACACACTTCCGACTAAACTACGACAAACCGCATGATATGCCGCCAGCCACAACACCAACGATACGAGGCTTCCCTGATACACAGTATAAACGTGGCAGTAGTAAAAAGCCAAGACCTTAAAATGAGCGCCATCATTACAGTCGTGTTATGGACACGTTCCCTCACACGAAGCCAGGGAACGGCGTGGGAAAGTGCGAACTAAGGTTGTTGAAATAATTCTTGTTATTATTTTCTACTTTTATTTGCTCAAATATTTTAAATACTCTTTATTTCGCCTGATATGTCCCGCCCATAAAACCGCTATTAACAGTGGTCGCGTAAGACAGAAACCTGGTGTTTCTTGTAACTGGGCTGTTCCATCTGAGGAATATTTGCTCATTCAGGCGGACGGATAGTTGAACGGCGAAATAAGCCGACCTTAAGGTCCAGAGGGTAAGCAATTGTGGAACGCCAGGATAGATGGCGACATAAGCTGCAGGGAAACCATTTTTTGTGCCACTGTTGCACTTGTGGACGGACGTTTAGAGCTATGCAACTATTAAACTGAGAAGGTCCCCTACATACTTCCGACTAAATTGTGACAAACCGTATGATATATCGTCAGCCACAATACAAACGACAAGAGGTCTCCCTGATGCAGCGTATGAACGTGGCAGTATTAAAAAACAAAGGCCTTAAAATCGGTGCCATCATTACAGTCCTGTTATGGGCGCGTTCCCTCACTTGATGCCAGGGAACGGCGTGAGAAAGTGCTAGATGACGCACTGACTGGGACTGACTAAAGACCGGTAAGTGGCGTGATTTCCGAAACAAACATAGGACGGTAATCTACTTTCCCTCTCGTCTTGGCATTTCACAGCCTCCTATATCTTAACAGATAGGCCTTACTAACCACGACTGAATAGTTAGTAGTCTTCACTGCCTGTTGACATAAAACAGATTACTAATTGCGCATGTTTCAAAAAAGGCCAGAAGAGTAGAACTGCCAGAAGACGAACCATTGTGGAGTCTTCGCGAGTTAGTAAGAGATAACTGTGCAGTTCGGCAGATGATGCTGGCGGAGGTAGCGGTGTGGAGGGCTGCTTGCCGGTTGCCGCCGTCGTTTCTTCCCCCTCCATTTCTTGAGGCAGCTGTTGTGTGCTCTCTCCATTTGATTCCGTTATAACCTCAGTAGCATCGGAGTTCTCCTTCGATGGACCGGTGTCTGTGAGGAGTGACGAGAGAGAATAAGAAGAAACACTAGGACAAGGGAAAGGAATAAAGCGTAGTAAAGAAAAGGCGGTAACAAGCAAGAAGAATAGATGAAAACATTCGGTTGGGATTGTTGATGACCGATGATGATAATGATGAAGATGAGGATAATGATTATGATTATACGTTCCCACGTATGCTTTTTTGTCACCTATCTTCATCCATTTAACAGTGACGTAGCTGTTTGCCAGACTCGCTTTCTTACCGTCGATAAATTTGGCAGTAACAGAAAAGCCATTCATATGAAACTTTATATATTGATTAGCATCCTGCTGTTTATTCTACAGTTAAGGCAACTAAGCACTTTTTACCTCCTCTAACTTCCCTATTATTTCTCTGAATTCCCAATCTTGTTTCCACGTAAACCATCTTTATCTCGCTGCTTGTAAGCTTGGAAACTTTGGCTGTAGGTGTACTATTTATATTTTTATAATCCCCTCCCACTATAGAACCACGCCACTTGCCTAACCACAGTTCTCAGTCATGATTTGAAGTGCAAAGGGTACGAAGGACACCAATTCAAATCTAAAGAGTACCCGAACTCTATAATGATACTGATGACGGTGGTGGCAGTGATGGTGGAAAAAAAGACATCTGCAAAACTGGGAACAAACCTCCGACAATTTCAGTGGCCAATATATCAATTTTGTTTTCCTTTTCCTCATGGGAGAAGGCGTTAGGGTCCGGGGAGTCAATTTTAGTAGGAACATCCTCAAAGGCCTCATTGTTGCCAACACTACCATTCACCGGAGAATGATTCTCTTTCTCGTGCTCTTCCTCACCCTCCTCCTCCTTCACACTCTCCTTTTCGCCGAAAGTGCCCACTGGAGGACCGTAGAGCGACCAGAGACTGTTGTACTCCGGCAACTCGAACGCCGTCAGACCGTGTGCTCGCACACTGCGGTGCAACAAAGCTATGCCTCCACCCACAGCGCTGTTGGCTGGCTGGAAGTGCGGCGTATCAGAGGTCAGCGGCCGAGCAATTGAAGCAATTAGTTCAATGTGAGCCATCTCCGCCTGTGCAGCGGTGAGGACCTCATCCGACGGGTCAGTCTGACCGGTAGCCAGACAGGGCACCTCACCAGCCGTGATGTTGGCCATTGGGCCAATATTTCGCAGGCAGTCCAAAACCTGCTCAGGGAAATATTTCATTATTCAGAGCGATTATAAAGGCACAACTAGGTCCCGTACAACGGGGATTTTAAAACACCATATTTTAGGTAATCTATAATTGCTGCTTAAAACTTTTTAGTAACAATTTTATTTATTTAGACATTTAACTTGGGAGAGGGTGGCAAGAGAAGTGGGCGCTTACCTCGAACTTAAACACATCGATGTCCATAAACTGCGGGGTCGGGTGCTGAATGGAGGGACCGTAAAGTTCTACGTCAGTTTCGTCGAAATTGAGATGATTCGTGGGGGTCTTGACTGCGGAGGAGGAGTCGGTTTCAGCGACGGTGGAAGGCAGATCAGTGGCAGATCCAAAGGACGCAGTGGAATCAAGTCTGACCCTCTTAATTAAGTGATAACAAGAAGGGGATAAAGGGTATTTCAAAGGCAAGAGGTAAGGAAAATGGAGATAAATTGAAAGTGTCACTAACTTTAGGCTCCGTAGCAGCGCCTGTTATTGGTAAAATTGTACCATTGGTAAGAGTTTCACCAGGAGGACGGGGATGAAGCCCGAGCTTCTCTGATGTGACGCGGTAACGCAGTAGGAGGGAGTCAGACAGGGAGGAGCCAATAAAGAGAAGACTGTCGTCCATGAGCGTTATCTGCACAAAATAATGGCAGTAACAATAAAGAGCTAACAATTTAACAAATCCAAAACACGTACAGACAAGCGCAACTGTTAAACCGTGGAAAATGACGAGAACCACCAACGCCCCAAGAGGCTTGTGCCAAGACAACCGAACGCCGCAGGTAGTGACTTTTAAGACCAAAAAACTGTCTACGAATGCCATACAGGATTTCACCTATAGTTCCACATTTATCAGGCCTCGCTTAAGGTGGCAGCTCAGATCTCACGTAGGTAGAGAGTTAGTAAAACTTGACTCTGGTCCCAAATTATGAGTTAATTACTTCCATCAGCTGGCAATTTTCGAAGCCACGACTGCACGTGCGTTGAGCTATTATGCAAAAGGTTTAAACTGAGGAAATAAGCGCCTGTGCCTAGATGCGCAGACTTCATTCTCCTCTCTTCCGTGTCCTTGCGGGTTGCCCGCCTCGAGCCAACAGAGAATGACGTTAACCACAACTAGCAAGGTGAAGTGAGTGTTCGTCTAAAAGTTCCCACACATCCACACGACAGTTGGACGGTCGAGTTTGACGATGTCCACCACGCGCTCCAGCAGGCTGCAGCAACGTGTGGACTTCCGCTGGATTATAGTGAAAGTATACTTGCGGAGAATCTACCCCACTCTCTCGCCACTCCCACACCGGACCCAGTGTCAAAACAAAAGTCAAGAAGACCGGAGATGAGGGAGGGCGCAGACGGCTGGCCCGACCAACACCAAACACGCGTACTAACAGCACATCTCGCTATGCAGGCCAGTAGCCGATGTGACTACCTTTAAGTCTAGGGTAAGGGTGTTACACACCTTCTAAGAGGCGCACACACGACAATTCGGCCGTCGGTTACGATGAGATTCACCGCACGTTCCACAGCAGGGTGATGCACGGACACAAACTTACCTGTTTTCTACTTTTAAGTAACAGTAGACTTGCATTGCATCTACCGCACTCACCACGCACTTGTGCCTGGTGTCATAACACAGTGAAGAAAGCCACAGGTGGGATCCGGCACAGGTGGCTGGCGCGGCATGAACCCGCGCCTCCGTTTACCATCCCCCATACCTCCCTATATTCAGCATTTATTATTTGAGCGCAACCCTAATAACGACTGCCGTGCCCTCATCTAGCCTCCATTAGTCCAGCGCATCTACAACGCGGCCCGTTTAAGGGCAAAATGGGGGACACACACATCAAGCTTAAGTATGCTATAAGTCCTGAGATACAAAAGGCAAGGTGGCGAAAACTTTCTGTCTGTGTAAGTGAGAAGACTGCTATCGAACGACATCAATTCAATTAACTGAAGTAGAATAATTGCCATTAGAGACAAAAAGAGATAGAAAAGAGGAGGAGGAGGAGGAGGAGGGAGAAGACTTTCGACACAAAAACGACTTGTTAAATGTGGGATATCAGTAAGATGACAAACCGATTCTGCGGGCGTAAATGTGCCAGCCTCAGAGAGAATAAGACTGGTAACTGTGTTGGTCGCCTTCTCCAACCAAAGAGTGAGTATGTAAAAGGTTCCGCCGCGAGCCGATATAAGGACCTGTGTGGGATTTAGAAGGGAAGCACAGCAACCTTCAAGTGACAGTGGTCCACAGGCGGGGACCTCTTGGCCTAAGGGGGGATAAAAACATTGCATTAGTGTCCACTCGAGGGGTTAATGGTTTATTATTGCTTTGCCGAAACAGGAGCAGTTGCGTGGTATTTGGTTCGTTAAAATAGATTTAAAAAAGCACTGCTACCTGGAGGAAAGGAAGGAAAATTATTAAATAAAGCCACAATTAGATTGGTGGGGGAGACGTGTGGATTTCCTACCCCAATTTATCATTGTGTTCATCTGACTGAAAAAGAAAGAGGGTGAATAACGAATACAAAGGCATTTCGATTCTCGTTTTAACTTGGTCACAAAAATCCTACATTGTATGCCTAAGCAGACTACGTGGACAAGGGTCTCGACAGGCAATGTAGATACTGATGAGGGATGGTGTCACAACTCCACTCACCTTCAGAACTAAGCACTATGATCTAATATTGGCAGAAATAAATACACAAGAAACGACGCCCGTACCAGTGCCCGCATGGCTTTTTTAAAAATTCGAGCAATTAAGCAGAGTTGCACGAGAGTATCTACTTCACTAGAAAAGCAAAAGGCTATATCTTTAGTACTCAAATATTCCATCCTTCCAGCGAATTTGATAAGGTCTTATAATTTAGAGTAACCATAGTAAGGTTGATTCACTCTTCAGACTAGTATTACTTAGACGAGGAAAAGGTACGCGACTAAAATGGTGAATGCTACAAACGGAGCAACAGTAGATCAAGGCAGTCAGGTGGATGGATTTCTTCGGTAAAAGTTAGGCAACAATACAACTGACGTTGGGCGAGGGTGCATGATAAAATGGTAACTTATACTTCAGTACGCAACGCCTAGAGGACAAATAAGTAGTCAGCTTGCTATTTTGAGAATGACACTTTGTCCGGCCTGATGGACCTTACATAACCACATTGATGGTGTACTTGCGTACAGGCGGTCCTTTTATCAATACTGCGATTCTGGATATAAACGAATCCACCGGACCAATATATTAGACATGGCATGACGCAGCTTCGTAACAGGTGCATGTGCAAAATAAATGAAGGAAATCAGTGCTGTAGGTTCCTTTAGAAGCTGAAAGGATTTGCAATGGGTGCGACCGGCTATAAAGGCTGTCTTCAGCAAACCGTCATATTCAAGCACTAAACATACATGTAGTTGTACCTTATGATAAAGTTAAAAAAAAATGCACCAGATGCAAGTTAGGTGGGGAATGGGGTGGAAAGACGAATGATCGAAATGTCTGTTACTCCTAACACGGATGATAGAATAGGAACAAGGTTCACACACACACGTCTTCATGTCAAAACATTAGCTCACAAAGCCAGTGACAAGTATATTAGGGAAGCGTTGCGCCTGTATGGCTCTATGTATCCCAGACGGATAGACAGTGCATAGACGACTCTAATTTGCATAAGCCATGCAATACCTCTTAATATCTTCCATCAAGAGTTTTGCTAAATTGGGTTTTTTACCCTCTAACCTCTACCGCATCTTCAGAAGACCAAAGACTGACATGGTAGCAACCTGCCGACTGTGAGGAACAAAACAAGTAGACACACACGCCTGCAGGACAGTTGTCGAGGTAAACATTATAAATAGTGACAGAAAGGCTTGTATCGATCAGTTTCAGGACACACACGTCCCACCTTGATGCCTTTGAGGTTCATACTCGATCCACGCCACAAGGCGGTTAAGGATATGCAAGAAAAGGCTTTTCGCATTACAGGGAAAATGATTAACAGATTTATGAAAATAAGTTAAAGAAGTGCGCATACACTGCACTTCACAGGATTCCTGCAACCTTTCAAGTCCGCCGGCGGTCCACTGTCGTATTGGACAGGACAGAATATATTCACAAACCTTTCAAGTAGACAAAGCGCACGAGTATTGTAGCATTAAACGTAATTGAAACTAAAGATTGTGGGTAGAATACTCCTCAAACCTTCTTTTGCTAAAAAAGTCATCCTTAAAACGCTGGAAGTATCATTACCCTAATAAGGAAGATGAATAAACTTAAGCAGGAAGTTCGCGTTCCTCTCATGTTTCGTCCTTATGCTCGAGCATATAAATGCATATATTTTTAACAGAGGCGAACCGGGCGCATCTTGGTATCGAGGTAAGGGCAAGCAATTGCATTTACCGATGGACTGAAAAGTTGCTAGGTTATTACAAGGCTAATTCCGATTATCACACTATTTTAGTCGAATCAGAAAGACGCTATCTAAACAAACATGCGTCAACTGTTAATATATTTACCAACTGAGACTCGCTTCATCAAGAGAAGTCTGCGCAAAAATTAAGTCAAGTGAATGACCGGTAAATAGAATATGCTAACGCCTAAACAACCACCTAAATCACGATATGAAAAACCAAATTTGACGATCCTCTACTCTCTCTAGCTCTCGCAAATTACGGGCTGTGTTACCTGCTTGAACTGCAAAATGCACAATGGCTTGGAGTTCAAAGCACGGGATCCTTACTTGCAACATACTAGACGACTATATAGATCCACCTCTGATAATAAACAATAAAAACATCAAATGCACATAGTGAATAGGTTAGCTATGGTGGCAGAAGATTGAGTTAAAAACTTCTGTTTAATATTTAATCGTTGAGGCTAAGTGACCGGTGTGTACTTCGGATCTACCCCGAAGACATTCACAACCAACGAGAAGAAAATCGGCTAGTAAAGCATTTGTGAGACCAGTTAAGTATTTCGTCGCCAATCATTCTCCGTTGCGCCTACCAAGGGAGAGTGCTGGTCAAGGGAACCACTTGGTTTACCTCGAAATGAACAATGACTGCAAGCTAAGGTACCAACTAACAGTTTGGTTAAAAGAGGTCAAGATTATATGGACTAACTGCTTACGGAGAGGGAAATCCGTTGAAAGTAAAGCATAGCAGTTAAGAGGTAGTCCGCACGATGGCAGGGTCTGTTTCAGGTAGATTATCGAATTGGCCGCGATTATGAGAACTCCACCTTGAAAAATCGATAAGGTTTCATCAAACGGTCAAAATTATGCCATAAAAAAACAGCAAAATTATAAGCCTAGAATGCAACTGTGTGTCTCCTTAACATAGTACAATTTCAAGGTTTAAGGCCCCTGAAGATTTGAACTCGAATCAGCTTTAAATTTAATCCTTAAGTAAGAAAATCCGAAATTGAGGAGTGAAATAAACTGTTTATTCAGAATGTTGTAAGCTCTGAAGCATTCGCAAAATAAAATTGCCGATACTCTCACTCACTCGCAAAAATAACTGCTCCATACCGTTTCGAAAAATGGGAGGAAGCTCCCTTACTTACCAACAGGCATGGGTATAGGTATAACTGTGTGACAATCGAAAGGGAGCTGTTCCTGAAACCAGATCACGGGATTTGTTCGTTTTTGTAGGTTCAAAGAAAGGGCTACGATACAACAGGTATCACGTCGAGCGGAAACTCGTCTATTATGAGGGATGAAGTAAGCAAGCAAATAAAAAAATTACCCTGCCCAAGTTCCGATTGGTTCGTATAGAACGAACAACGTAGGCTCATAAAATCCATATAGAAATTTAATGTCGATTACATTGTTAATCCTTTCTCCAGTTGAAGTGCTCAAGAAAGTTGTAAATGTTGACAATATCGGTGCTGTGGCTTTGTGTTGCCAAACAGCTTCTACAAGTGGGGTTGTGGGAGTTTCCGCAAGATGTTCCGCTGAGGTCAAGGCATCTGCGCGACGAAATGGCAACACCGCCAGATATCTATCATAAACCAGCATGACAGCGCATCGTTGCAGAGGGTCTACCCTAAGCATCGGTGTCTTTGTAAACTGTAGACGTCCACCCTACAAAATAAACAGAAACTTTCAATAAACGTGTCAGGTCTAGTTGCTGAATGGCCCAAAAGACAAATATAATCGAGTAATCACTTCTAAAAATTAAACCCGATTATTTACGCATGAAATAATTAATAATGTTTTAATTCAGCAAAAACAACGACCAGGAATGGATAGAATAAAAGACCGAAACCGATGGAAGAGAGTTAAGAAATAATAATAAAAATAACGACTAACCTTGAGTGAGAGATCTTCGTATGTATGAAGAGAACATGTTTTGAGTTCGTAGGCTTGGATATCGAAAGTCATTGCGGCGACCTTACAAAATCAATAAAGATAAGAAAAGATGACATACTTTAGCTTCCTTAAAGCTTAGAAGCAAAGAATCCATCTGATGACCATAAAACCTGACGACAGCGATATCCTCGACCTCCTCATAGAGCATCGATGACGTCACAAAACTAAGACCCAAATCGTTTCTAAAAAATACACATTTATCACTATCAGTTACTTTGTCTCTTTTATTTCATAGATTTCAATGGTTGTACCCCGGACGAGCACCAAATTTTTATATTTTGGATGTAGAATATTGCAGAAGACGCTGTGGGTTACCAAAGTTGGGGAAGATATTTGTCTGCACAGTGCACTGAACGCCGTAGTCTTTTGGGCATTCAGTTGCATGTTGAACACGAAAAAAATTGCCCGTACAGACTAATTCATTTTCCGCGGCAACATGCTGTTAACCAACCTACTTTCAGCAATTGCAAACATTCAAATAATGAAAGGATTTAGTTGAAATCCGAGAACTTCTCAGCCATGTGGCGTCCTTCTACAAACGGAGAGCACAAAAAGTGATAAAGAGCATAAAAGCAAGTGTTTAAGAGGGCAGCGGGATAAGTGTAAAAGCGGAACCCGGAAGTCGCTGGTATGTAGAGGCTGTGGGGTTAAGCACTATGTGGAAATTGCTTGTATTTATTTCAAAATCTATCTAAAATTAAATGATCATTTAAGTCTGAACAATTAGCGTGGGTGCTCTGAACGCCAAAATGATAGGAAAAACTAAGTGTATACATAGGTAGCATCGGCCCATTGATCGTGCCATACCCTGATGGAAGGGACCATGTATCGGTTTCTGAAGTCATTTTTTTAGCACAAGTAATAAGAAAACAGCGCTATCGCTGGGACCAAACGTTATCTTTTTAAAGCCTCTCAAAGAACTTGTCAGTGAACTTTTGTACACTTGCCAATACACTCAAAAATTTTATTTGACTCTGAAGCACTTCCTCTAGATTCGAAGCTGGTGTATATAACTTCCTTTGACGAAGCTTATGGCCGATTAGGGCCCTGTTTATAAAAACTGCAAACACAGTTTCGGAGTTGAAAAATCTGCTTTTGTCTGACCAAGATTCTTCTGTGAACTTGACCACATAAGCGGACGCATCTGCGTTTTCAATCACTGAGTTCATTTATGACCCTGACTACGGTGTTCCTTTTGACGCTTGGTTCAAACGTTGGGAACGCACAATCTACGTGGAATTTGCTAAGGCCGATGATGCATGGAAGGAGCGCCTGCAATCACGCAAACTGGGCACCAGAGAGCGCGTGCCAGACGTGGATATCATTCTGTCGAATAACCCTCTGGACTTCACTTTCGATGAAACCGTCCAGCGCCTGTCACAGACTTTTGGTGAGAAGTTTTTTGTCCAACATTTGGTACCAGTGTCTCAAGCCATAGAAGCCCCACTATCTCACACCCAGAAAACCCAAATTAGCATGCTGGCAATGTGGTGATTGGCATTTTGTTCGCCATTATCCATTTAAGCAGCATGTTTTTTTTCAGAAATGCCACAGAAGAGGAAAAAATGAATACCACTGTCCAGTAGGCCAACCAAGCAATACAAGAGCAGGTGACAGGAGGGCACGAAGTCCCAAACTCCCTTCATCTAACTGTGGTTTAAAGTACAACTCAATCCTAGTCACATTCCAGACACAATTTGAGACAAGGAGGAAGTAGCTTACGGACGCTATGAATGGCAAGCCTATATGCCTCCAATTTGACAGTCCCGGACATCAGCACCATCTCCAAGCGCACATGGCAGAGGATTGGATGGCCTCCGATGCACAAATTGGGCAAAAATGTCATTAATGTTTCTAGCGGATATCTCCTGATCACGAATGAGTTTGATTGTGCTGTTTTCTTTGAGGGCACTCATTTCAAAGGAACATGCTACCTTGCCAACCGCCCGAATCTTGACTTAATTGGCCTTGACTGGATCCAGAAGCTTGGTCTCCTAGATTTGTCACTTAACCACTTTTGAAATGGTGTGCAGTCAACTTGGCCCATTTCCGCCAAATCAAATCAGCTGACGACAAATCTGATGTCAAGGCCCCCACCTCCCGCCAAGGTGCCTTACAAGAAGGAGGAGGAGGAGGAGGAACCAGGAGAGAAAGCGCAAGCGGCTTCCGAGCCCATCAAACACCTGGTCGTTCAAATCACAGTGGCGTGTGCAAAAGGTTTGGTGCCTCCACAAATTCTCCATTTTCCTTTTCCACGACTGCCACTGACCCCCTCAAACTCTCCACGAGGGACCCCAATGCTAAAAAGGCCCGAATTCCAGCCTCTGTGCAACCAGGCCAGCAAAGAATGCGAACAGTTCCGCTACAAGTGAACCCGCAAGGCAAATCTTAAGATTTGTCTTCAAATAGGGAATAGTTAGGATGGCCTAACGAGCAGTCTTAGAAAGCAGTAGCTTGCAAGCGATAGCCCATACATGGCAGGCTAACAATCAACCTACACGCGATCGAACGCTTCGTGCCAGACAATCAATCGATTATTTGAAGTTCAAGCTACATTCACTGACTGAGCCAGCAGCCAATCCAACCGGCACCTACGTTTAGAGAGGAGCTGATTGGCTCAATGGACATCATGTTACACGGTTTGTTGTCCTTAATACGTTGTACCTATTGCACTAAAAAACTTCCGCTGTTGCACACTTTTTGTCGTATTCTATCTTTGGGGTCTCACACAAGGCGCAATTGGGTGGTGGTATCTCGGCTTGGGCTTCCCTTACAACAAATCCAAATTGATTTATCTCATTTTATACCTAATCTATTTTTGTGACCGCATAAGTCAGATCGAACGTATGCTCGGTGTGCACGTACGTATAGATAAGTTAGCTGTGCGACGGAGTGGTGAATTGGAGTAACATCCACATATATGAAATCGGACATTAGGTCGATTCCGCGGCTGTCAAGATGATCACCCACGCCAAAAGCAAGGTGACCCAGGCATAAATGAAAGCCTGGTCATCGGATGGGAACTCGCTCTATAAAAATACCCAGATTTCACCGACATATAGATCCGTGTGCAGTCAAACTTCAGACTGATTTGTTGGTACACATGAGGATCTTTGCATTTTTCTCATGCCGTTTTTATCTATGAAGAGCCCTTGCAGCCAGGCCATCAGTCTATTGGTAACCTCCCAATCCAGGGCCCGCACGATCTGAACCAAACAATACAACGAACCAGTGGTGCAATGGTAGGACGGTAAACTCAATGACCAAAGGTCCCGGTTTCGAACCCCGGTTGATCCGCACCTGGAATGGGGCTTGACTGTTTGATTACGGCTAATAAACCAGAAATTTCCATTCCGGTCTTCCTCTCACACTTTATCAGAGCTATTTAATTGTATCCTACTAATGGCTATACGACTGCTTGCGTGGGATCTAAAGTAAACTCTGGGGCAAAAACTGAACGTACACTGTTCCCCACCTAGATCAGCGACCCCAACATATTCAGCACATTACGTTGTTTACGGCGAAGGTATGTACTGAATATCGTGAGGCTGCATCCCCAAAATACATCTCACTCTCCATTCCCATTTTGATGTCTTAAATCAATAAATTTTATATTTTAGGCCCTACATTATGCAGAAAACCGAGTTGACCTTATGACAACGATTCAGTGAGGAGGGATTAATAATCTGGATGTCAAGTGGGAGGACATCGTTCAAATAGCCCCGAAAGGAAACCTCAGAGGACATGATTGTCAGTTGAAGAAATAACTGAGCCGCACAAATCAGCGCCCATCCTTCTTCTCTCAAAAATTGTTCAAAAAAGAAACTCTTTGCCAACGTCTGATGTGCTCTCCCCCAATTTCAGCATGTTCAAAAGACGTCTGGATACTCACCGACAGAAACAATCAACTTCTGACTAACAGTTGATATTGATGGCTAGATACATACTGCTTTCTTGATTTCCATCAAACCTTCAATTAAGTTAAAGTTAATTCCGATGAATATCTTATAACGGACTGAAAAGCACGTGCTTTACGTTGCCATTTGCACAGGCCTCACTTTCTCAACTACTCATATGTTGTAACTATTTTATGCATTGTCACATAACAAAGCAATCTGTAACCATTTTTGCACATACACAACTTTTTATGCATTCTTGTTCCAGTTCAGTGGAGTTTTAAGTGTTTGAAAGAGAGATCCATAATCGCCAATGACTGCCGTTTTCGACATGTTGGATATATCCTTTGAATACTTATTAAAAGTATAGGTCAAATTGGACTTCCTTCGAAACGGCGCTAGTGTTGTGACCTCGTATACATGACCTCATTATAGTACAAATAAACAAAGGGAAATAAAAATCGGTTTATTGTGGGTGAAGTAGGCCAACCGATGAATATATAAGAAAATTTACAGGCGAATGGAGGGAGGAAAATGGTGGATTAAAATATACTGACATATTCTCTCTCCTAGATATCCGTCCACTGTCCAAGCTGATAGGTGACCTGATGCGGGGACTGGACGCTTATAAATATACCGAATTGGATGGATCCAATCATTAGCCAGTCCAGCGTCCACGCAGACGTCTGTGGGAACCTCGATGTGGGTATTTCTTTTAGGCAGCACCACAGTGGTCCTCTGCAAGAAATCTTGTGTGGGGTCCAGCTGTTGGCTGGGCATTCTGTCCTTGATAGGGGGGAGCTCCGTGTGACAGGCCAGCGTGCCTATGACACCCAATGCTATGTCAGTCTTTGGTTCCTTCTCTCACTCCAGATGTTAGCTTGCGCAGATGTCACCCGATTGACGTTTTGCGCTGAATGGGCAAACCTGGCGCTTGAAGGTCTTCAACTGCCTAATAGGGGATCCATAAGTGGAAACTGGAAGGCCTGCGACTGAAATGTACCATAATGTTTGGTAGGAGTTTTGATATTTGTTCGGCGTTTTTTTTTTAGTGAAACGGTGGAAGAAAATGGCGTAAGATAAATAACTAGCTTATTCCACCGCGAGTGGCAATTCAAGCTTCGGTTTCGACGAGACCCACCGCGCACTTCAGTAACCTGAAGTAGACTTGCACTGCATATACCTCATTCATTCTTCTCTCACCCACCTATGCCTGGTGTCAAGATGACCGGAGATGGAATCGTGCACAGTGGCTGGGAGTACCGGTGGACCCGTATGTGCGCGCCACAGTACAAACTGACCCCTTGACAGACATACTAGGATTTACATAACCAGTAGTTAGAAGGAGCCATCGCTGACTCCCAGTCCACGCATCAGGCACTTCACGCACAACACGCAGTAAGCTTATGGTGTAGTTGGCAAATGCGTCAGCTGGCTGCCTTCTCGGGACGGTAAATTTTGCTAGTCTCAGACTCGCGTCACACATGTAGCAAGAGCTTAATGCTGGAGGAGCTGAGGAGTTATCTTACCTACTGAGCTCACATGCCTGCTTACATGCATACCTTAAGGCAAATTTGAAAATTAAAATGACTTAAAGCAGCGCTACGGTTTGTACCTAATTTTCCAAGGTGACATCTCCCACATTATCGAACACGTGCAGATGTTCTCACATACACATAAACATACATAAGCACTGAAATAAAGAAGCGCTAAAACGTTTACCTAAGATGCCGGACATAATTGGTCTGGCTTGCATTCATCTCCTCCCCCTGCTATCGACTACCCGCTGCGCACAGGCAAACAGCCCAACCTAATACATGCACTACCCTTTCACCCCAGTGTTAACTGACGATCCGAAGAAAGCGAGCACACCTGGCGGGCATCCGACAGTCTAGGCACCCCACCGAAACATTGTTGGACTGCCATGATCGACAGACCAGATGCATACCACCACACGCACAAAACAACTGACACATGGTAGGGCGCCGATGGGAATTTTCGTAACTCCTACTTAATTATCGCCAGTACACTCATATTTGCATGTGTAATTGACTTATAGCATCGTTGGATTAGGGGGGATGCGTGCGGCCTATAAGTTTTTAGCTTGATGTGCGTCGAGTTCCATCATAGATCTTATGTATGTCTGGTAGTGCGTTGGGTGAACACTACCGCCCTTAGCTGCCAAAAAATCTGCAGGGGAAGGCTGGTGCAGTGAGCTTATTCGATCAGAATGACTTTTTAGTTCTACCTTAGCAGACCACAGCAAGGAGGATGAGTTAGCCAGGCTTTTCGAAGTAGGAGGTATAGCGTGATAGAAGATCGAGACTACAAATGCTCACACTAGAACACCCGATAAAGAGTGGTCGCAAAACTCTGATAAAATAGATGTTTATTTACGAAGAGGTGCAAAATCACCGAAAGACACAGAGAGGGAGAGAGGAATACTGAGAATTTGAAAGTTGGTCTGTGCTGTCTCACAAAAATGATGGCCTTCGCACGGTAACCAGGTCAACCGCAGGACGAAGTTGTCGAGCTTCTCGCAGGGACGGAGGATGACCCGGGCTCTGTTAGTTGCCCTCAGTAAAGGGGTATTCGGGGTGATCCTTCCACCTAACAGGAAATTGATTACATAGATGATAAGCAAAAGCATTGAAACCATTTCGTTGAAAATGACTAGAGGGACTGGCATGAACGTTTGGGGTTTGCCTGCCATCATCAGTCGGGCATATGCTAGCGTATATTTAAGAATATTCGGGCTCAAAATCAGGCTTTTCGCACACTGGGTCTTTAACCACACAATCTTTCAATGAGCTATTGCTCAACGCCCGGTCAGTGGCGACCGGGGCCCTCAAAACCGCTGGAAAATGGCGGTCATTACTTCATCCTATCGCAGGATAGGGTTCCAAACTGGTTTCGAGTGCAGACTCATATTCCGCGTAGGCAACCAGCACCGACAGGCAATATAGGTTTTGGCACGGGCAAGCAATGATTGTTTCAGGCTTGTGCATCACCGTCTGTAATACCTCATCCATGCTACCTAGCCCGGTCATAACCGATTGCAATCTCCGATCCCCGAATACGCGTTTCCGTGCGAGCGCCTGCGTGGTATGTAACCCTGCCGGGTTACTGTTTAAGAAATACACACGCATTTCATAAAGACGGGCATGGTTTACTGCAGTTTACTTGGGAATAGGTAATGAAAACTGTCATGGATTTAAATAAGGGATTTATGGTTTTAGGATTAATTTTCAGAATGAAGGCTTGGGGTTAGCGTTTCAGGGTTCATTTTGGGATTTTTAGAACTTGAGTGAAGGATTTTAGGTTTGAATTTATGTTTTCGAGTTTAGGGTTAGGTTTAGAGTTTTGGAGCTACGCTTTCACTTAGCAGTTAGAAAGGAGAGCTCGAGTCTAAAGATTAGGTTTGAGAAGTGAATTTAGGTTTAAGGTTAGAATAAGAAATCGGGTTCAGTGGCAGGGTTTGTGTTGAGCGACGGAGTTTAGGCTTTGATTAGGACTTAAGAGTGAGGTTTACGTCTAATGGTTGAGATAAGGGCTACTTTTGTTTAATTGTTCCAGTGGGATTACATTCTTTACCTTTGTCAAGGTATTCGTGCAGGCTTCGGTGTGATTTACGTCAACTATATTCTGTCGAAATTCGGTGCAGTTCAAACCTACAATCTTCCTTAAAAGTTCACTTTTCCAGTTCTTAAGACGTAGAAGTCCATAAACTACGATCTGATTCACAAAAATTTCGTATGAAACATTGCTCAGATCCATCTTGCAGCTAATTAAGATGTCGCGACCTACTTAATTACTTAAAATGGACGTTTAAGATTACCTTAAAACCGAAGAATGTTCACTTGGCATGAGCGTTATCATTATTATTTTAATGGCAAACTTCATAATTAGTATCATAATGTCAAGTTGAATTTCAAGTGTCAAGTGGAATGTCAAGTGGAATTTCTCTGACTCTTAACCAGCCTCCCCCCTCCCCCGAACCCGCGGCCCATAGTCCAAACGCTAACACCCCCTCCCCTCTCTAGCACAACCTATCGCCGAGGGTGTCACGTCACCATAACCCTTCCACCCAATTCCCCCTCTGCCTCCAAAACCTCTAGTGTGACATTCCCAGCCCTCACTTATAATTTAGTCTGACGACGAACACGTGATACTTGTTCGAAAATTCACGAGTACAACTCGGTTTTCCGAAGATCATCCTTCTTTTCATAGTATCATAATTCTTATTTTGAATTTTAACATTGTTTAACTTACTGCAGAGACTTAAAGACGCGTTCATTCCGGTCAGCCTTATCAAGTGTCTCCATTTCCGCCGGGCTCAATTCAAAGTCGAATATCTAGCATGGCAAAATGGAAACATAGTGGATATGGGGGGGGGGGGGGGGGGGGATTAAAAATTATAAGCAAAGGGGAATATTTTTATCTGTGAAGCTTGCAGGAAAAAATGGTTGTAATCCTAGATGTCACAAAAGGAAAGTGCCGGTTGGTTACATCTATTACAGGCAACCTATAGCCCACGCGCAGAAGCCTTATACCTTTGAACAAACTGTAATATTACAATGCGGCTTCTTCACAAATTGATGAAAGCAGACAAAGTCCAGTCACATAGCAGTCAGTATACAAGTTGTCAGGTAAATTAACGCGGTGACTTTGTCATAACTGGGTAACTTAAATCATCCAAGCTTTACAAAAAGAAACAGATTATACTGTGGTTGATCTTTTAAGTCTGTGAGGATTAATGTTTTACAAACCCTACATTTAAAACGAATAAACATTTTCCTTCGAAGTAAGAGATTTAAAATATACAAACACCTCTTCTCTCATATATTCAACACTAACAACGGTCAACAAAGCCGACTTAGGTAGATAAATAGTGCTTCATTGAGGAAGGGGAGGAAATCAATAATGACTGGTAGCCTGCGGCCAGAATGGTCGTCTGCGTGGCATATTTTTTCGAAAAAACTCGCATACCGCCTGCACAAATTAGAATGTGCCATCTTTGAGCGCTGTGTGTGTGATGAATGCTCACAAATCGCTAACGAAACTCACTCCTTCCGTTCTGCCTTAGGCCTCACTCTCGAGCCCCGCCAGCACGCGCAGCAGTTTAAGCAGCTAAACCTTACCAACAAGGAAAAGACAGCCTGGAATGTCAATTTATGACTTATTAGCCGTCATCTGCCTGTCATACCGAACCCCAGGAGGGGCACTACTCAAGGCTTGAACGAGCGACCTTTTGATCAGAAGTCCGAAGCTCTAAGCGTTGAGCCACGAGGTCGTTGTCTTGCTGGCTTAGATCGGGAATATTTACGTTCGTTAATGAACGCTCATCGGGTATGCGTACTTACATCATGTGCCGCACATGCCAGCCCTCTGCGCCATCCATCGCCATCCACCGCCGTCCAGCTGCTTGGCTTAGTCACAACACCAAGCCCAGGTGGGAAAGACGAAGAGAGTGCAGTAGAGGCAGCGCTAGTATACCATCTCTATAAAACTGATAGTTTGACCCCGATTTCGATGATGTGCGCAAGAGTAGGGATAGTGACTGGAGACAGAGACGAGATTAAAGTGAAATAGACGTGCAACTGACTACCTCAAACTAAACCCTCTTTCCCTTGAACCGGGGATAAGAAAGCGTCAAGATGACCGAGCAGGAATTAGGCGTAAGCCGCTTTTATCCAATGCAGACCAGAAACACTGTCCAACTTAGGAGTAAGTGACAGTAGCTTTTTGCGTTGGTACTACCGCACCACCTGCCCTCACTTACCTTCAACAAATGTCCAGAAATACTCAAGGGAAAAGAGTATGATATTGCTGCTATTGCAACTACTATTTATATTGCCAGTTACTAGCAGTGTAGTTGAGTGATAGTAGTGCTGGTACTATTACTGACGCTAATAATTAGTCAGAAATGACACCAATTAGAGTCTGCGTTGGGCTCATGTTTCCTCGATCTCAACTAGAAGTTGGGCCCTGGATTTATGCTATTCCGAGGTAAGTAGATGTTTGAAACTCGGAGCACATCAAGGCTTGCCATGGTTTTTACCACCCTAGCTCTATTCACTAAACCTGTGCCAGTTTTTCCTAAAGCGCAGACTACGAGAGCTAGGACACTGCTTCTAGAAGTAATATACCAATGTCAGGGGTGCTAATTCTAGTAGTCATACTCGCTTAGGCCAGTAAGTAGTATCCTACAATGCATGAAGAAAATTTGAACTTAGTATGCAGTCGTAATCTATATCTCTGTATACTAATTAACGCATAGGTGACCGTCTCTGCATTCACCCTGCTGTCGGCAACCACAGCCTGTGCGCCATGATGGGGCGCGTAGGAAGCCAATCAGGATAGACAGGTAGGTAGAGACTCACCTGAAAGTTTTCTACTATCCTTGCAGGAGTAGCACTCTTCGGAATCGTGCATATACCAAGCTGGAACATGTGCCTGAGGAGGATCTGGGCAGGGCTCTTGCCGTGTTTTTCCGCAATTGTCTTCAAGCAAGGTTCCTCCAGGGAACACACCGAATGACCAACCTCACTGATGAAGTAGATATAAATATAGGAGCAACTGATAAAGAACTTGCTGCGAATAGAGATGATTTTGATGTACAAATCATGCAATTATTGACCATACTGGTAGCATGGTTTATATTCTGCCGCTAGATGTCACAGGTGGGAGAGGTTTGAGTGCACAAAGGGTCTGCCAGAATTCTCTCTGCGCTTTCTGGTAGATACTCCAGTTTTTGAATTTCAACTTTTAAATTTCCTCATACAAAAAGGAAATGATAAGGGACCTGTAGTGATCCTCATTCCGCGTACGATGCCAAATCTTTCGCATCTCGCGACTGGTATCACCTGCACACCAGTGCTTGCCGACCCCAATCCGGTCTGAGCAATCAACTCCTAGGTTGATTAGCCCAGGACCTCACTGCGACGGCTACCGCGCTCCCACAATTTGGATGCCCCCCCCCTCTTGGGTGGTCGTGTACTCGTCCAACTGTCGAATTCCTCTAACCTATTCTCCACTAGCTCCGTACAGAATATGTAGTGGCCGCTAGAGCTAGCAGCTGCCACAGCTGCTAATCCATTGTTAGCGGAAAGCGGAGAAGCAGCATCCGTTTGACGAGTTTGCATTGGCAAACCAGTATACCCAAATGCAGCCAGGAAGCGCAGGTATAGGTCACTAGAAAGTCCGGCGGACGCGAACGACGACGGCGTTTATCAAGTAGTCAACATAGCCTGCGCAGCACCGGTTGCTTGCCGGTGAAGTGTTGTGCGGGAAGGCGAAATTTCAACTCATCTCCCCACATTATCTCCTTTCTTACCCATATTGCTCTAATAGCAGACGCAGGCGCGGTGGCTTACAAATCTAATCAACCCGTTTACGCGCACCACACACACGAAATGGTCTAGCTAACAGGCCTTAAACGCTACTTCAAAGGTGGATATAGTGTCCTGCGAGTTACAAAGCAATAATTACGTTATGTCTCCCGTTCCTGTGAAGGACCCACTTATCACGGCAGTTGGACACCTCCAACTTCAGGATTCTTACCATGCGCGTCAGATTTATTATAGAGAGGAACGAATCGATTTTATTTATGAATAGACTAGCCCGTACCAGCCTCAGTTCACTTTTCGTCTCATATGCATTAACTGACCCTCTTAGTCTGTCATAAAACTAGTGATGAGACTGGGTGCAGAGACTGATAAAGCTTAAAGTTTTTTCAACCCGTGCCACACCCAACCTTCGTCCTCACAGCACGTAGCAGGTAACACTGGCATACCGAATGTCTTATAATGCAACACAGAGTCCAGTGACAGCATTTCAACATAGCGGTCATAGAGCACCATCAGGTCAGTACTTTTTCAAGGCCCTGCATTTTACCGTTAGGACAACAGAACAGTTTTCGTTTTTGCATCCTGGAAAAGCTGCAGCATACTGGGGCTGACAGCTACCAATGCTGTTCGGCCTCTTTTTTAAATGCCTGCTGTCTCAATATCACGTGACTTCGTAGGCAGCCATTTCTGACTCGCTGACCCGAAGACCGTTGACCGACTTCCATGGGCGCACACACGCGCGTCCAAATAGTCGCGGCTGTCAAAAGGCCACTTGAATACAGCACTCTCCCGCCGATGCAGCATGGGCCACTATACATGACACCCCCTCGGGCAATGGAAAACACTAATTGGATACCACTTGAACTTCTTCCACAATAATGTAAAAGCAGCTGTCACCACGGTTTAACATTCAACCAGGCCTACCTGGACGCAGTCAACACTTGTTTTGACTTCGCCAGTGGCTACTGGTACTTGGGACAGCAAGCTAGTCTTCTGTTCATAATAAAGCCCTCATTCTGGTACCATTTTTCTCTTTCCAACAACCCGCAAATAGTCCCAAATAGTTTAAAATAGTCTCATATACTCTGAACACATCCTCATCAAACTCGTGTTTGCTTCCATGTGAGCAGAAAATTGGTCCGACAACAGACTCTCGGCTACTGTGAGGATGAAAGACGCCGAGGATGGAGTGGTCCTTCACCAGAAGCATTTCGCAACGCTGCACTTCTTATCGATACATGCTGGTATCAGTGGCGGTCCGGTTATCGACCAGTCACATCTGTCCCAGAACTGATCTAAACATGCCGTCGCTCAAAATGCTATTACGAATCTCGTCTCCCCGTTGGGACGCACGACGAGCGCCATCGTTTGGCCGCAAACTTGTTTCAACCCACTCTGAAGTAATTCTATACACCAACCTCCCAAATAACGTCTTAATTCTCCTCTTCCCATCCAGAACTGGGCTTCAATGTCGTAGTGGCCAGGGTCTCCCTATATCTTAAGCTGCCATGGAAAAGGACGTTGCTAGCACTCTAAACGTAATGTGAAGGCTGCATGAGGTGTAAACTGGCTTTAAATGAATGAATGTGGACTAGAAATACTCCCGATTCCACGCCTTACTGCTAGAGGCTTTTTGAAAACGCAGGATAGGCTTGAAAATGCTTTTTTTTCGTGCGCTAACAACGCAACACAACGGCGTTTTGCAAACCTCATTAACATTTGCGATTGCATGAAGCCTACGCAAAGACTAGAAAAATCGGAGTAAGAATTAAATTATCCAAGGGAGACAGAAAACAACTTACGATCTCATGCCCGGTGAACCGAAGGTGGCATAGCTAGTCACCTGCATACCAACAGACTTGGCAAATGCCACCAGATCGCGGTTTCTGAAGAGCAAAGAGACCTCCACTTGAAGTACCTGTGGCCGGATGCGACAGCACTTCAAGATTCGTTTAATTTGGGCACGGTTGAAGTTGGATAGGCCGATAGACCTCACAAGTCCATCATCCACCAATTTCTCCATTTCCTGTGTGTGATATGAAGTAAATGAAGGAAGTAGTACAAAAAAAACATCGGGCATCGTTCTCGTTTCTTGTCATCCCTGCGCCTTAAAATCGGGCTACACTTGGAAGTTAAAATTGGGGCTTCCAGATTGCTGCTAGGCTTAGATTTATATTCCTACTATATGTTTGTACACATTCGAACAAATCGTTAGAGCGAATCGCGAAAAATGCGGTGGTCTTGGCGGAATGCAAAGCCGCAGCAGCATAGGCGTGACTGTAGTACACCCACGCTCTGACCTCCCGAGCTACGAGGCCCACACCAGGAGCCATGAGTATTTTTACCCACCCACCTTCAATGTCATGTCAGAGTGGTCGGTGGGAAACGTAAATGAACATGCTGAATAGAATAAAATATATTTTTCAACTTCTACTGAAAACTGACCTTCCAGGTGGCCTCGAGGGGTGTAAGGTCCACTGGTTGCGGTTTATTCAGGTCCTTTTCAAACTCCTCGCCTTCATGCTAAAATGCGGCAGGACTCTAACGTTAAAAACATGCAGTACAGCAATGATAAGGCAGAAATTTAGCTGTCAGTCAGACACCCGTCAAATATTCGAGAACTTCCAACGAGCGTAGTACAGCGTGAGAAACGACCAATCATCGTGCGGTACATCGTAGTTCTGAATCTTCCAAAACGCTCACCACACACCATTGGGCGGAATGTTCCCAAACGGTCAGAACTCCGTTAAATAAGTGAAAGTTGACAAACCAGAGGATCTGCTGTTTCTGCAGGTCTACGATAAAGTGTTTTTTTTCATAAATCCGTTTTACCTTCCCTTCTATCACACTCGTCAGGGTAGTAGACTAACAATTAACCTGCGGACTCGTTATGCTGTCGGTTACCGTCGGGTTTATTAATCATAAGTTGAAGAACTGTACCTGATTATGATGAAACGATAAAGGTGACTGGTACTGGGCACTCACCTTATACTGGACCCGTCGCCCCTGTTTTGTCGAGGTAGGGGTGTTGCCAATATCTCAAGCACACTGTCGAGGCGCGAAAGGACGACAAAGTTCCCTAAATGACCAGGTTGGTTTCAGCTGTGAACTCCATGTACAAGAACCCAAATCGGGAGAAAGGCTACGTAAACATATTTCTGAGCGTGGTCTTAAAAGCAGAACTCGATTAAGAGCTTCTCTGGGGGAGTTTTTTAAAGCGACAAAAAGGTAAAAGTTCTTCGTATGGCCGTGCAATGGCAAAAGTTTCTCCTCGCAAGGTTCTTACGGAAATCTTAATAAAGGGGAAATAAAGGATGAGGCAAACCAGGGGCCGTATAAGTGCGTGAAAACTGCGCAATAAGAAGGAAATAAAAGGCGCTTGTAATTCTTGTAATCAACTTGAAATATAGGTAAAAAGGTTGCGGAAAGGACAAAGTAGTCGTAGACAACTATAAGAGTAACTCCTCTTGGTTAACACAGGAAGCGTAAAGACCGAAAAAAACGATAAGAGCAGCTCTTATTACCCTAGGCAGCAATACGAGGATCTCGCACCAAAAAAACCTTTAGGGCCAGGCCCCGCAATGAATCTAGGTAAACTTAACGTCAGCGGCCACAAAACACCCAGGTCACTTTAGATGGGGGATGTGTTAGGAGCTTCCCTAACGGACTTGCTCGCATTAAGCCCTGGCAAGATGCTCTCACACCACGCCATTGGTCTGCCCACACACAAAACGTGCTGATGTAGCGCACAGCTGCGGCTAGGCTTCGGGCTCCAACATGCCAGCCAAATGAATCAGAAAGCCAACCGAGTAGCTTCTCGCTCGAAGGCACAATCTGATTGGTCAGATTTTGTAATGTTTCAATGCTTCAATATCTTGCACTGGGTACGCAACAAAGGTTCCCTTTTCTTGCGCCCTTGTCTCCTTGGGGGCTTGAAACAAGGCGTCTTGGACAGCAAAATTCTTGGCCTTTGGCTACATTACAACAGAAGGGCGGCGGTCTTAGCGCCAAACTTACGGCGAAGGCTACCGGCCAGTGGATGAGATAGAGGTCAAGGTAGGAGAGGCCGAGTTTGTGCAAGCTTCTCTCACATGCTGGTCTCACGTGTTCCACGCCGTGGTCCGAGTTCCACAACTGCAGACAAGGAAGGAAGGAAAGGGAAGGGAAGGGAAGTTCAGCAACCTCAGTCGTGAATAGAAACGTCGACTGCTCTGCTACGGGGAAAATTATACCCGACGAAGTCAATTTATCAAAAGTTCGTTGAAGGTGCTTCAATGCCTCGGGGCAACCTGGAATCTAAAAAAATTCAGGAAATTGACAACGGAATATGGGGCGATATTTCGTTTTTAAAAAAATTAAGCTACATCGTTGGCAATTTTATTGCCTGTCGGTAGACACGAAAGACAAAACACATTCTAAGCAGGATTTCCTCTAATCACAGTACTTGCAAAAATGCTGCGTCAGCATTGGGCATAATTCATCCATTTTGTGGTCCAAATCTGGGGATTTTACACATTGGACGCGATGCAGAACCACCAATTTATCTGCCTTCGGCGTAGATATCCTCAAAAAGAGACTTGATCAGCTGTCTCAAGATACACGCTACTATTGTTGCATTGGTCCAACCTCATCACTGTTGCCGATTATTGACGTGATAAACACTCAGCAATTTGACTTGTTGATAACAGAAGTCCCAGTAGCATTCGCCTATGCATTCACTGCATGGTTACTTACCCTGCCGAGACATATTCGCAGCACAGAATATGCAGACGGGGAAACATTGCGACGCTAGCTCAACACTGCAGTGTGGAGAAATGACGCCAATTCTCAATTCACCGCCCATACAATGAGACTTGGCCACACATTCACGTTCGAGGAGGCCGAAATTCACGCGAGGAGGGACAGTTGCGAGAGCCGCGATGTACTTGAGGCATGGTTTGCGTACCTCCCCAACCCATATTTCTTGCTGGGACTTGGTTTAGCCGGGAAGCACGCAGGCAAACACACTTTCCAATATCAGTGAACCAGGCCGACGAGCAAGCACCATGCCAAACTCCAATACGAGTAACGAAATGTCAGCAGATACCGACCTGCATGCCGGCCATTAAGTAATTAGTGCATCAAAGGGCAACCGCACTAGAGGAAAGAGGGTCACCAATAGCTATTGGTATGCAGTAATTTAGAGAATGCATCTTATAAATGCCGTAACTCCCTGCGTCTACGAAGTACCTCTGTTTGATGCTGTCTCCGAAGATGAGTGCGGACCGGAAGCCAAACAGTTAGACGAATCAAGTTATTATCTGAGCGATCTCATGTCCCTTTTTCACGTTGAGGAGCTGTCTAGTTCAAGCAACCGCAGCGCTTAAGTTCAGCAACAGCTTATTCAGAAGCTGGAATAATGGGTGGGTGCATGCGAGAGAGACGATATAGTGTGACTGAGAGTGAGGACTACACCCATACGATAATCAAACCGAATAACAGAAGGCTGTTAAGACGTTCTATAAGCCGCCAATACAGTACGCGGTTCGTTACCTACACTAGAGATTAGATCGTGCGTGTCATGGGCGTAGAGGGGCCGTCTAGCTGTACCACCTACGGTGTCTCTGCCTATCTCCAGTTTTATTGGCATTGTCTTGTAGCAAGGTAGGTGGGGGAAGAGTGCGCGACAAGTGACGCGAAAGTTAATAATGTGCCTACTAAATTGTGGACACGGTGAGCATCATTACTTGCAACTGTTTAACTATAAATTCGCACGATCAGCCAGAGGAATAATTCAGATCTACGATAGTACTGACAAAGCTAAGTCTATACATAACAAGATTGATTCAATATTATGCATTCAAAGCCATCATGGGAACGCCACAGAGGCCCCTGGCTGGAAGCTAAAAACAAAACGTAAAGGGAATGTGTCTATATCTGTAATCACAATCGATGAACCTGCACTACCTTGTGAGTTTATATACATTCGATCCCGATCGACAGGGCATGAGACTGTGAATCGGACGGCTGAGCTGTAGATTCAGGTGCTTTATAGCCAACTTGACAAATTTCAGATGCTTTGTACCCCGGCATGTCTCATGACCGACGTGCGTCACAAAATAACTCATAAATAACCATTACCGACCAGTATTCTAGCAGACCTTAAAAAATTGGTCAGACGTAGACACGCAGCCAAAACACAGCCCATATCGCATTACAGTAGTCGCCGGTTATTATGCTCACCTCAGGACCAGACCAAATTGGGCTTAATAAGCGCATTATCCGGAGAGTCCTAGTTCTGGATTAGCAAACGCAGGATAGGCAATTCGCATTACATACATACTGTATTATGTGGGGAGTTTGGTTATGTACAAGAAAAAAATGTTGTTTGTCTGTATTTTACGAGATAAAAAACAAAAAAGTGATTTACAACACGTTTAAAAAGCGGTCTAGTGTCAGTTGTTTTGGGGGAAATTTCACTCGCTAGTGTTCTTTGATGTCCTTCTCCAGGCACCAGAAATCGTCGAATTTTGTGAAAGCTGATGCCTGTAGACCGCATTGCGCACGCAGAGAGAGGATAATGACATTCTATCCTGTGGGATAAGTGGGCTTTGCAGCCGGTGACAGGGCTTATTGGCCGGCGGATATTGCCGTGTAAAATTCCGTCCGAGAATGACTTGGGCTTAATACGCGGCTGGACTGTGGGCTTAATAACCGGCGACTACTGTATTCGCCAAAAGAAGCTTAAGGCGAGTGCTTAGCGGCCGGGTGCAGGTGTGATTTATTATGATTTCATGAAACTTGACTCATTGATTACGGTGAAAGTGAACTGGAGCCAGCCAAGCCAAATGCCTCAAAATCTACAGAAAGCAGCCTAGACCCATCAAATGATAGTCTATTGCAGGATAACACTAGACTAGAGACAGCAAGCATTTCGGCGGCGGGACTTCAGGAGTTTGAGCTGGAAGTTCTTCATAGGCAACCATATTTACTAGATACAGTGCCAACTGACTAGCAATCCTTTCAGAGTTTGGAAACCTTTTGATAGGAGAAAATGTAATTCCGACAATGCTAAGCGACAGACTCCCCACAATTTTTTTGGCTTTCAATTGCAAGCCTTTTAAGCTGCCGGACTGAACAAACCACCACTGACTTCAGAAATGTATAAAGACAATCTGGGTGCGTGCTTTAACGAGTAAAATAATTCCTTGTATGCATAAAATCCTAGCAAACTTTGTTCCTTTCTAAAACTTTTATACTTTAAGAACCATCATATCAATTTTGAAATTCTCTGTTTCGAAAAAAAAAGATGTCATAAGTCTTCCATGGTGCGAATGAATACAGACAAAATTTAGTAGGTTTTGACATTCAACAAAATGGCACTTTCATCCCTTATTTTTAAACTAAAATCAAGGTATTTCGTTCGATTGCTCAGTTATCGATAATATTGCGGAGGACGAGGTTTCTTAGGCGTTTTTAGAAAGAACAAAATTGTACATTTGTTACTTTCTATCTTATAGTAGCGTTTATATTTAAACTTAAATTGGTTTTAAAGTTTGAAATAGGGTCCTCAGGAGCAATGCTTCGTACCCTAAATATACTGAACCTTTTTCAGGGTGCCGTTTTAAAGCGCGCATTTGCTTTCAAAATGTAAACAGTCAGCAAAGTCACCAACCTTTGAAGTGACGAAGACATCTTCGCGTCGAAGATTGGTGGTTAGACACTTCTGATGCAACGCCCTACCGATGGCAGCCTCGTTGTCGTAGAAAGCGGCCGTATCGATTAATCGATAGCCAGCGTCCAGGGCACAACTCACAGCGGCCTCTGCGACGTCATTCAAAGCCTTAAACAACAAGAATACAAAGGTTAGGTGAGATTATGAGGTTCTGATTAGGTAGTGTACCAATTACCCATTGTGAGAGGACATCCAACACAATAAGGCAGCCTCTCACTACCAAGAGACTTCGGAACTCCAGTCTAAAGCACGCAGTTACTGCCCTCAATAGATGAAAAAATGCACTAACCTGCGAAGTTCCAAAGCCGACCATGGGAACTTGGTAGCCATCCTGCAGTTGAACGTAGGGGCAATGATTTTTCATCTTCAAGGAAACTACAGATTAAAAAAGAGAAGTGACATTGGTTAGGAATTAGTTTACGTACTGTCTCCAGAAACGATCATGATAATTCTCCTCGAATTAAGAGGAATACAGACAGTATTCACGTATTCTAGCTTTGTGCCATTTAAGGCCATCGATATTTTGCCGGCTGAATTTGAGAAATTCCGGCATTTTTGACCGGCACTAAATAGGATGTAACGCTCTTATTTAGTTAGTGAAAGATGTTAGTTAGTTAGATGTTAGTTAGTCAACGATGTTAATTAATGACCATCATAAGCACACAAAAAACGTTCGCAATTAATATATATATTTTTTCCAAAGTAGAAGGACATTACCAGCAAAGACATGGTACACTAGGAAGGCCTTTTCTGCCTCATTGGACGTCATCGGCTAGCGATACCCAACCCCAGTGTGGCCGCTGCAATTGCTGCCATACCGAGATTTGAACTCGTGATTTCTCTGGTCTGGGCGACCGTCCTTACCGTTGAGCCACGAGCTCACGGTCTTGCCGGTATTAGATCGGGGATATACAGTAGCAGATATGCATATAACGATCTGCTTGACACAGCTGCGATGGGTCCGGCTCATCAGTGGGTCCCTTAGTTTTCGCTGTCTGCTTTCTGGTTAATAGACCGGTCAATCAGCGGCAGAATGACGGCGATACACTTGTTTGGGCCTCTTAGCCAGTACCCAGGCTGTTAGTATGGTAAGTTACAACATCAATTTATACTACTAAATTCCGTCTGTCGGCAGCAAGTGGATATTTCGCAGTGGTTGACGGGTTTCAACCCAGCGACTACAAACCTTAAATATACTGATATATAGCGCGAACATAAATTAATTTCTCAGTATATTAAAAAGCTAAACTTTCAAAACCTGCATATCAACCAGAAAGTAGACAGGGAAAACTGGGGGACTCGCTGATGAGCCGAACCCCTCGCAGCTGTGTCAAGCAGCGCCATAATGCCGGCGAAACATGTGTCTGTGCCTTTAAGATAGTACCTAGGCTTTTAGTATGGTAAGTTATAACATCAATTTATAATTCTTCTGTACATCACTCGAGTGGTATGGACGTAAACAGAGACGATTTCCGCTGAAATTGTGGCTCCTTGTAATTTCTTTAGGAATTCTATGGAGTTCTCAATGGAAGTTTCACAGTTTCTTGTAAGCGGATGGAGATAATGGAATAACCACTTAGAAATTTGTAGTTGGGCGCTCCAATTAACGGTTAGAGCATTGACCTCCGGCAAAGGTCTTCTCTGATGCGCGGGTACAAATCCCGCCAAATGCCTCAATTTTTTTTCACAATTGGGTCAACTCAAACGATACTATCGTTCGCAGAGGAATAACAGGTTTTTAAACTTTTGGTAGCCCATAAATCTTAGCGATTGCCAGTTCATTTTGTTTAAAGGATTTCACAAGATCTCCTGATAGTTGTTTCAACCAACTAAGACCTTTCAACACTTTGTCAATGGATAAACTTTGAGTCTTTGTAGGGTCTGTGGGAAAAGGTTTGTAGACAGAGGCATCTTTTAACAGCAAAAGCATCTTTTGATTATAATCTGCTTCGTTCAAGGTAGCAGTTGAACCTTCTTTGTCTGCGGGGATGACAACGATGGTCTTGTCGGATCTGAGGGTCTTCAAAGCTTACCTTTCTTCGTGAGATAGTGTCGTAAATTGAATTCGGTTTTTCAGGGCTTGGACGACATTGTTTCGAAATGTAAACTGTTCGTTGTCTGCAAGCTTTGCTGGTAAGATGATGATCTTCAAGTTTGCAAGGAAGTCCAGATGATTGGAGTCAGAGAAATTGTACTTCATTCCTCTTGAAAGCACATTCTCTTCTGCTCTTATAAGGAACCTCGACGACAGATTTACGATCATTGTTGGGGCATTTTGGTTCTTCTCAGAGTTCTGGGAAATAGTCGTCCACATTTTGTCTACTATTGTCCTGTTCTTTTGTCATTCCTGTTCTGGGGCGTTGGTGATCGTGACGATAAGAGATTTAAATAATTCCAAGTGCAGTTGGGCTCGAAAAAATGCATGTGTTGCTCCTTGGAAGACTGCAATTTTCGAAGACGGGAAGGAGCATCGGTTTTAAAGGTACCAAGAATGCTTCAGCCAAATCGTGCTGAAATTTTATAGCCAAGTGCATATTTCGCGGCAGGTTTCACGCGCACAGATTTTGGTAAAGTCTTCCTCTTTTGTCGTATCTGTAGAAATACTAACTGTTCTCGTGTTTGTCTTTCGCGAATGGCACACTTTTCCCACCGTCTAGCTTGGAGCAAGACGTTGCGGTCAAAATGCATGCGCATGTGTGCAAGGGTAGACATCCCAAAAAATATAATTTGGATTCGAAGGCATTCTTTGGGAAAAAGAGTTTAGTGCGTGAATTTTCGAGACTGGAGCCCCGCTCGGCTTCGGACGCAGAGTAAAGTAAAAGTGCCAAAAACCAGCTAGCATCGAGAGTGTATGGGAAAGAAGTTATCTACTAGATCCCGTATGGAACATGTGATGCCGTTTATTGCGGTTCGACGGGAAACTCCGCCTCTTTGCCCATCCACTAACATCAGCTGGCAGTAAGAAAGACGAGACCTCTTGTCTGAAGTCGCCATGCACACCCTGGATACCGGGCACACCTTCGCGTGGGACAAAACCCGTATTGTCGGTGTCTGCCCTTTCAAGAAAGGTCGAGAATTCCTCGAGACAATGCACTAGGGCGAGTCATGCGTCAACAGAACCACATAGAGGTCGATGGTGCGTACACAATTCTCGAGGAGAAATGGGTGTGACGCGAGCCAATGCGAACGGTATGAGACAGACAGACAGACACACATATATAGATATATATAATTTCCCTGAATATTTTAGGGAGTTAAGTCTAATTCAAACTAAACAGCGTAACCCTACAGAGTTCCGGTTCGCAGTCTGACAGGGGAAAAGGTTGTCAGGTAAGGGTACTTCCGCTTTATATATGTTCAGTCAATGAACCATTACCTTCCTGGAGTATTTTCGCATCATGCAAAGAATAACTGGAAAGGTATTTGATCAAGCACAACAGTAAAAAAAGCCAGCTCTTCTCCATAAATGCTCATGTACTGTGGTAATTTGTGTCTGTGCCAGTTACACTAAAACTACGTCGAGATCTGCAAAGAGTCTCCATGAAACAGTCAGTCGTCCTGGATTTATGATCAAGTGAAACGACTGAGATCAGGACATTTAATGGATGAACAAAGAGCTTTGGTGATTGTATCTGTTTTAACTGGTATGTTTATTTTGAGACATGCACTACAGTAAATTCGTGTCCACAGTTCATTCGCAACCGTGTCCTCACAAGACAGGAGAAATTATCTCCTCGGAGTTCCGGGAAAGCGACTCATTAGCCGCACGAGTCCTACGCCCTAATGCGAATGGGAAAATCCCCTCGTGTGTAACGCATAAGCGTAAAAGCGATGGACAAGCTGCGATAATTTCTTGGTTTTAAAAGCTATCGTGTACAATTTTCAGAGTTTAGCTACAGCTGGCTGAACTACCGAATAACATCTAGTAGCACAGTGTTTAGAAATGAACACCAGTAAGTAAAAACAACAATCATCGGCAGCCAAGCAGAAGACGGAATTGATTTAGTAAAAGCGATTTATATGAATTGTGTCTAGCAGTAACAAATTTGAATAGCAAAATAATCAGTCTGGTGAATCAGCAGCCCTAAGCGGGCCATTGGCATTGGCATGATTGTGGCTCTCGCATTGCTTTGATGGAGCGTAAGAGAGAGAGAGAGTGAGTGAGAGAGGGGGGAAGTCCCGCGACAGCTGATCCCATGTCTACTTGGCGGCATCCTCGGTGAAAGGATACTCGGGATGACTTTTCCAACTAAAACGTGTGAGAAAAAATGAGGTTGCATGTAGTGGATGGCGATGTAGCAAGTAAAAAGTCCACCCGAATTACGCATAGTAAGCATCGAACGAGTTGCCGTCCCTGCGCAAAATAGTCAATGGAATAGTCGGTGTGGCAAAAGTAGCTTATGTAGCCCCACTCATATACCCCTAGTTCCAGCATTTTGTCCTGCATAAACGGTGGTTATTGAGTTTTGTGGGGTGGAGAAATAGGATAGGCAGAGAAGGACATTTTTAGAAGTTTAAAGTGCAAAAATGTAGTCAAAGTTGCTTCCCGCGGCCGCTGGGAGTAAGTTTTTCCGCAAGTAAGTTGAAGGTGTGCGCGGCGCTTCGCGCCGCGGACTACACTAATTTAACTCCAGAACGGTAGGTTGTATCACAGGTAAGTTGAAGAAGAAAACCTCTAACCACCATTTAAACTTTTCGGGAAATGCAAGAAACCTGTTGTTTGATAATCGGGTTTTTCAGCAATAAGTTAAATGATAATACAGATAAGAAAGATCTACAGATATAAATCAACAACACTTCCAAATACGGTAAAATAAAATTTATTTAGCATTTATGAAAGTATATTCCACTGCGCGTCCTAACTTCCCGCCCATAAAACGCGATTAACACCGTTTTCGTAGGAAAACATGCAGGTTGTAGAGATGAATGAGTGGGGCTACATAAGCTACTGTTGCCGTCGGTGCTACCAGTACTAAAGATTGGGATCTAAAAAACTGTTGCCACGGACAACTTACCCCAGAACAGTAAAAAATACCGTTTTGTATGACTCCGAATCTAACCACTCCCATTGGATCGGACTTCTTCATAACGCTAGTGGCTGTAACTATAAGTGCATCGGATAGACACGTTTTTAACACTCTGTCTATTTCTCCCGTTCTGTATTGTAGACCACTTTTGAGGGCTTCATTTAAAATGATACATTTGGCGAGAAGAGGGGTTGGATGGAATTGTGAAAGAACTTACGCGAGTGCTTTGAAGAGACGGTCATTTCGGCCACAAGTGCTCAGCGTTTCCATCTCCTCCGGCGTCAGTGTAAAATCAAAAACCTAAAAGCAAGTAAAAAGTCATAGATGGTTGGCGGAATTGTAGGTAACAGGGCAGTCTTAATCAGTTCTTGGTGGACTTAATATCCGTTCAGCACTGATACACGTAAATTTTTCAAATACCTGTGGTCTGGTGGCCAAAAAACTGCTGCTAGACTCACAGCTTAACGAAATAGACATAGGTTAATGAACGCTTTTTGATCGCTAACAGGACTAACACCACCTCACTCTCAAGTCCCGCCAGCAGCCGCAAAGCGGTGCATGCATATTTCTGGCAAATACATAGGGGAAGGGAATGGCAATTTCTAGCTCATTAAGCGTCGTCAACCAGTCATAACCAACTCCAGGTCGTGCACCAACCGAGGCTTGAAGCCATGACCTGTTGATCAGAAGCCCAAGGCTCCAACCATTGAGTCACGGGCTCGTTGTCTTGTCGGCCTGGATCGCGAATGTTGACATCCATTGATAAAAGCTCAGCGATATCTACTGGAACTCACTCATCCGGTTCGGCATTGGGGTTGACTTTGAGTCCAGCCATCAGCCGCGCGTAATCATCACATTTCTTAATATTCCCACAGATCACACCGTATCTTATCGGGGAAATTTACGTAGGAAAGTCAACACATGATGCAGATAGATGCTGCCCGGACACAATTTGTCAGATTTGTTCTATCGCATGCACACTTCAGCAGTCCTGACCATTGGAAGTTTCAGCCAGGGTGAAACCATGCACTACCTTAGCAAGGACCTATAACAACCAGCTTGTTGGATCTCTTTGCCCTGTTACTCCCTAGAGCTTTAGCACACAGACGCATAGCGGTCAGGAGTATACATGTGAGATGCTGTGCCAGTCTGCCTCATTGTAAACTTAATCACGTATTAGTCACTTAACCTGCGGCTACTTCGTGAGGCCTCCGATAGACGTTGGCGTAGTCTACGACGCTGAAACCGACGATTGCTTCTGTACCTGACGTATGGTACTGTTCTGCTAAAAAAATGGAATTCAAGAACCCAAAGAGTCCTCTTGCGATTTACCGAATACGAAATACAAGGCGCTAGCGAGTACCTAAAGTGCCCCCGGCCCACTAAACAGAACACAAGAATAAGAACACACCGGCTAATCCATAAAGATGGCCATGCTCATAATTCCCGGAAACTTAAATAGTTCCGTGTCCCAAACCTGAGGCTAGCCTTAAGGCAAACCCAAACCATGGCTTTAAGCTTAATTCTAACTTCCATCTAAACCCGAACTCAGCAAATAACACTAGTCCTTACCTTAACTCACCCTAGCCCTGAACTTAAAGCTATTCAAAGCACAAACCTAACCCCGTTGTCCCTAGATTTTTGGCGCAAAGACAGTTGCATTGCGTATGGTTCCTATCCTCCTGCGTTATCCTTACCGACGAAGGTGCTGTCTACATCCCGAACCCAAATTAAGGTTAGTGAGCCACGAACATCATGGCCTCTAGTTTTGTCGCTTGATTGAAGAAACAAAATGGCGGTGGTCTAAAACCGGAATAACCTTGATTTGATAGAAGTAGTGAAAATGCGATTCCCGGGTGGTAAGTCAGAAAAACAGAAGAACATTTAACGCCAGCAGTTTATTTATTGTGTGTCTGACGTTTCGGTTATTTGTTTAGTCTACCTATCTCCAAAGACTGGATATTCTGGTTCATGGCTCTAATTATTTGCCACCTATTTTTTTCGCACGCGTCTTCTGTGAATACCGCTGAGCGGCTGTGTGTGGGTCGCATCTCACTGTCTTTTTTATCCGCTGCCCACCCTACTCACTGATTGAAGGTTGTGCTGTGCTTGTCGCCGTGTCGCTAGTGTTTGTTTAGCACTCACGCGCGTTTGCCGTCTGTCGTGTCGCGTCAACCCACGTCTCGCTCTGGCTTGTTTCCCGCCCATAAACGTTAGCCGTAGAGACGGTTGGCGGCTCCGATTTTCCCATGTCGTAGCTGTCCCCCGATAGGAAGTTGCCTGATACCAGGCAGGAGGAAGACTTAGCCGATAATGGCAGAATACGCACACGAAAATAAAGCAGTATATAACGAGAGCCATGAGGTGGACTATGCAGTCTCTGAAGATAGGTAGACAAAAACAACTATCCAAAACATTTCCCACAAAATAAACATCTCGTGGTGAACCCTCTTCCTTCTTCTTCTTCTTCTTCTTCTTCTTCTTCTTCTTCTTCTTATTATTATTATTATTATTATTATTATTATTATTCTGCTTCTTCTTGTTTCTTCTTTCTTTCTTCTTCTTCTTCTTCTTCTTATTCTTCTTCTTCTTCCTTCTTCTTCTTCTTCTTCTTCTTCTTTTTCTTCTTCTTCTTCTTCCTTCTTCTTCTTCTTCTTCTTCTTCTTCTTCTTCTTCTTCTTCTTCT
>JAYGXS010000001.1:80421485-80503511 GCA_036362985.1 Ligula intestinalis | reverse complement strand
ACCCGTTGTGCAGTCGGTTCTGATCGGCAATACATGACTTACATCGAAGTTCTCAAGTATTCTATTTGGATGGACGCTTTTCGGGATGGTGCAGATACCCAGTTGAAACAGGTGTCTGATAAGGACCTGGCCTGGCGTCTTGTGATGTCGCAAGGCGATCTCCTTAACGTGTGGCTCATTCAGGGGACAGGGTGCCCCTCTAAGAGGAGAAAAAGAGCGGGGAGTTAGTAGCCGAGGAAAATAGACATGCGATGAGCTTCTAGAACAAAAAATAGAAAATACTGAGAGGACGGACCTATCAGCTTCCAATATATTCTGGTGAAGCAGGGTGGGATATGTCAATTGCAAATCTCCGCAGGAGACGGAAATCACAAACTGTTTTATTATAAGAGAGAGTTAAGCAGATTTGAATAATGCAGTTGACCCGATTGTGGAAAATGCGTGGCCTCCGTGGGATTCGAACCCACATCAACAGGGAAGGCTTTTGTACTGCCAAACCTCTACCATTGAGTTACGAAGGCACGCCGAAACTCTGAATTGAAGCAGACTTGGGTTGGTTTACTAGCCCAACACACTGCGCACATGGAATCTACGATTACGGATACGGCAGGCTGACTGCCCAGGCAGTATTTCCTAAGCAATCATCTAGAATCCACCAGAATGACTACTAGGCTCACTTAATTATCAGGAGGGCTTAACAGATTTGAAACAGTTTTTCTGGATAATTTTCATCTGCCTACTTCATCCATCTCCATAGTCTACGCTGCACAAACTTCGATTGGGCCCTACTGCGGCTTTCTCATTCGGTAGGTGGAATGATTATCGATTTTTCTGCTGTTATCGCGTTCGCCGTCAAGCGGGTGGCTGGAGGAAGATGTTGGTGCCCAGGCATAAACTTAATCGTGTTTATCTTCAATGGATATATTCCTTTTCGACTATATTTGAGTAAGATTTATCAGTTGAATGCTTGTCTAGGATTGCTCAGCTTTACCTTCGTTTTCGTGCGTACTGTCTGCTTGCAATTAATAATTAATGCCCCTTCGTCTCAGAAGTGGTTCACAAAGCACTAGTTTTACTTAGTGGGTAAGTATAAATAATTCCGACCATTTCATTTGCCGCGCATAACTGTAGTTATGAAGTTTGCGATTTTCAACCCTGTATCTAGCGTGGACAAACATTAAAGGTTCCTTTTCCACATCATACCCCAGGTAACAAATTAAAAATCCAGGCCTTGCCTTGATAAACTTGAAATCCTTCGAATGAGAGGTCCCGAAACCATTGCTGTAGAAATTTGGGCAGTTATTTTTAAATTTTTTAATCTATGCAGCCGTAACGCTAGTCACTTTTTTCAACTACGACTAGACGCCAGCAACGCCGTGTGTTTTTCGAACGGCAGACGGTGTATCGCCGGTAGTGTTCACGGAAATAATGAAATGCGAGCCAAGATAAAAAAGGAATTCTTAGCTCATAATGCTAAGATATTTCAGTCACGTCAGGATGCCGATTGGAGAGTATTTTTTTCCGGCCACCTATGGAAAACAAACTTTTGCGGATGGTGATGAAATGCATATTGCAGAAATTAAATTGTACGGTCAAATAAAGGGCATTCTCAATTTTAAACTTGTTTTTCACATCACAAATAATCATAAATCCGAGTTTCCGTTATTCTTGCGTTTACAGTCGACTGCTTAACTCGTGAAATGCGAAGAACAAAATTGAAGGGGTGGTTTAACACACATCTGAAATTCACTACAGGGACTTGAAGCGCAAAATGCTGTTTTCTAGAAAATAGGTCAGTCCAGAGCAGTACACTAAAGGGGAATAGGTGCGGATTTTGGCAAAATTCAAAGTTTCTCGATACCAAAGGAAGTTCCTACGCTATTAAAGGCTGCAGACCAAATATTATTGTTAACGCGTATAGCACTTCCAAAGAGGAATGAAATACCTTTCGGAGAACGGAAAATTTCGTTTTCCCTCCAGGAATATCAGGTAAGTGTACATATGCTAAACAGCACTGTTTTCGGGATAACGAGAGCAGATTCAATTTAAAAAGTTCTGTTTTGCAACTTTATGCCATGAAATTAAATAATAAACGTGTGCAGCTGTCGTTTGTTTAACAACGCCGAAAATAAGTACCGAAATCAAGTGTAGGCATGAACGCCCGCGAAATTCCATTGTTCTGATGTGTTACGCCACAAGCGAATGATGGCTTAACATTTTTTATTTATACTGGAGCCTAAATGAATGCGGAAAGTTGAAAGGTAAAGGGCAGAAGATTATCGGTTTTCGCAAAATCTAAATATAGATTCTGTCACTCCGTTGTGCAATCGCAATCTTGAAATGGAGCCTAAAATTAAAAAAAATATGCCGAAAACTGCTCCAGTATACATAGAAAGGGGAGTTATTTCAGTTAAGCAGAAAGTTTATCCCTAAGTTTCAAGGAAGTCAAAACGTCCCATTTTAATATTGAATTAACCTACAAAAGGTAACGCACGTAGATATTCGACGCCGAAATATCTGATTAGAGCGCTTTTTCATGGAGTAACTTCTTATCGAAAGTTTTTTTACATTAGATTAGAGCATTATAGAGCAATACGCAAGTAAATAATAAAACATTCGCATCACTAAAAATCTTATTAAAGTAAATTTTAAAACTGGGAAGTATTCTTTCCTCCAGTAGAACACTCTAACAGAAAATAATCTTGAAAATGAGCACCATATGCATTCTATGAAATAGCTTCAGAATTACATTGGTTGAGAAGCTCAATATAAACGTCCTCACTACCTAAATAACATGAACGGAATTACTGGAACGAACTTAATATAAGAATCTACGAAGGAAGCTTTATCGTGCATATGAGGGTCTAAGAAATCGGCGGATAATGGAGCCTCTGAGGAGACTTTCGAATAGCAATTACTGCAGTCAATCAGGTTTGGGAATAAAGTTGAAAACTCAGAAAGCTAGTGCGAATTCCCCGCCTGCTCCAAATGCCGGAAATGGCCCATCGGCGGGACTGCGAACAGCAACTTTAACTGCCCCCGAACAATTGTCACTCAATCGATAGTCGTCACCTCCCCCCCCCCCCCCCCCCCCCCCCCCTCTTCCCCGCCACAACGACTGACCGCCGAATACTATTTACAGCTCAGTCCTTGTACGCAGGTGTGAAGCTTGAGAACGCCAAAAACAACAACAACAACAACAACAATACGACAAGCCTGCGACGCGGATGACCGTCACACGAACCCGCTATGTAGGTGACGTCCAGTAGGTGTGCCATTTCATGAAATTTTCACGAAGATTCTGATACACAGTAGGTGAGGTAATTCATGCAAAGTTGTGATCGAAATTGGAGTTAATGGTAAGGCCTAGTTATTTAGTTACTTTGACTTAATGGGTGAATTAGATCTCCAGTGAGTCTTTAAGTAAGGAGAATTGTGCGTTTAGTTCACTTTATTTAAGAGTAACAGGCAGCATTTTGAAGAAATCTGAGGAAATTTCTACGCTATGTAGTACGAAAGGACCAAAACTTAATTTGGGCAGCAGTAGCTTATGTAGCCCAACTCATTTATCCCTACAACTGCATGTTTTCCTACGAAAACTATGTTTATCGGGTTTCATGGGCGGGAACTTAGGACCCACAATGTAATATACTTTAATTAATGCTCAATGCATCTTAATTTCACTGTATTTAGGAGTGTTGTTGATTTATATCTGTAGACTTTCCTAATCCATATTATCATTTAACTTATTGAAGAAAAACCTGATTATCAAACTGCAGGTTTCTTGAATTTCACGAAAAATTGAAATGCTGGTTAGGAGGTCGTCTACTTCAACTTAGCTGTGGTCCAACTTATCGTTCTGGAGTTAGATTAGTATAGTCCGCGGCACGAAGCGCCGCACACACCTTCAATTTACATGCGGAATAACCTGCTCCCAGCGGACGCGGGAAGCAACTTTGACTACATTTTCGCACTTTAAACTTCTAAAAATTTCCTTCTCAGCCTATCCTATTTCTCCACCCCACAAAATTCTATATATTCCGTTTCTGCGGGAAAACATGCTGGGACTAGGGGTATATGAGTGGGGCTACAAAAGCTACTTTTGCCCTTTATTTGTGTTCGTTGTGCTATGTTAGAACCCCAATATAAGCAAGGAAAAGTTAAAATAAAGCACTTACAGAATCAGAAAATCTAGTCTTAAGTTAACGAAAATCGGGGGAGTCAAGGCTTAAGAATCACATTGCTTTTCAGAAACAAGAAACAATTTCAGTTTTCAACATTGTTCTTTGCCAATTCCTGAAGTTTTTTGTCACAAAACGCAGAAGAAAACGTTTTGACCATACTATGCTTTAAAGCATTTATGATTTAGGATTGTAACCAAAATGCGCATATTTTATCGCACAAATAAGGGTAAAGAACAACTTAATTAAACCTTACGTATTTGGGGAGGTACTTTTTTGTAAAAGATAATTTCCGCTTATGCGTAATTTAGAGACGGAACAGACGAAAGATTAACAATTTTCGCAAAAAATGTTTATAATTGACCAGTTTATTTTTGCATTCGCAATTTGAGAATGGGGACTAAAAGTGATCAACTATGGGAAAAATATTCCAGTGTATAGGGAAATGTGATTCTTTTTTCATTTTTAGCTAGAATAGTATGTAATATTTTCAGATTAATTAAAAGACTGATAACAACTGTCCATTTTCCCTTTGACGTTTCTTCGAAAAAGGTAACAGGCGAAGCTATTCGTCAGTTGAATATCTCATTAGAGTGTGTTGTAAAGCGTTAACCTAATGCATCCATTTTTAAAATGAAGCTTAGGCATAATACTGTAGGAATTTTTTTTTTCTGGACAACAAGAATTGGTGTTTTACATAGTTTAAACATATAGTCCACATGGCTATCTTCATACGAACTAAAATATATCAGTTTAGGTTTTTGGTAAATTATTGTAAGGAAGATCTTATTTTAGAGATCTTGATATAAAAATCGTAAAACGAATCTACATTTTTCGCCGGAAAGTTGAAAAGATCTAGAATTGTCGAACATTTGCCGAATTTAAAGGACGACCTGAAAGAAATTTTAATCCAATATATGAATATGTATTAAGAACTTTGACGAAAGAACTGTTTTTTGATATGAACAAAATAGTATAGGTATGTTTTAACCTCGTGGTTATGCCTTCCTTCATTGCTGTAGTTTATAACTACTTGTCACGTCTGCAGAACGTGAGCATTTCTTCATATTTGAAGATTGTGTATGTAGCAGAATTAAATGGTTATCAAGCTCAGTTTATCGACAAGTATAACAAACCCATACGGCAAAAGGTTATAGAACAGTTAGTTCCGAAAAAGCTCGTTTTCATATCCTTGCCCTTCAAGGGTGACAACATCTTAACCACAATAAGGAGACGCTTACGTAACACTATTCAAAGGACCTACTTTGCTGCACATCTCACATTCTGTAACTCGACAAAGAACCTTCCGACTCCAATTGCGAAGGATGCCTTACCATTGTACGCCACTTCACATTGTGTTTATGAGTGTACATGCACTTGTGAATGCAAGTACATTAGGGGCGAACACAAAGGCAGTTGACAACCAGAGCCGAGTTGGCTATTAAAACAATAGAATAGAACTCCTCGCTCTTCCATTACGGAACACCTATTGGATACGGGTCATTCTGTTGACCCTAAAACGCCCTTCCGAGTACTTGTTCGGGCACGAACCTGGAGGCAGCATACATACGGCGGTTTGAACCTGACCTATGTAAACAACTGGAGCATGTGGTGAATCTTACCTTGCCGTGGTAGCACCGGCTCCCTGTTTACCCATCCCTTTTTCCATTCTTTTTTGCCTTAGACGTTTTTACACCGTTTTTTTGCTGCCCACAGTGTTTGAATTTCCTACTTTATTGATTGCTCCTTAGCCAATTCTAGTGGCCTTGATGTTTTTTATTGATTTTTCTGTATGAATTCAATTCTGTAATTTTTCATTCGTTACTCAGTTTATGCAGCGAGTAGATGCAGCTGATAAGCTCTCGCTAAATTTATGGTTCCATTAAATTCTGCTGCGTACGCAATCTTCAAATTTGTACCTGGGAAAAGATGCTTCACATTTCTTCATAATTAGTAACATTTAGGCTTCTTTTAAGTTTCAAATTCGCCTCAAGTTTATCATGATTATTTCAAAATCTTCGCACAAATGTTACTGCCGGTTCGATAATGATTATCAGTCGTTCGAAAATTTCGCCCCTCTGAATGCATTTTCGGCCACGCTGTCCGTGTTAGATTGGAGAGGGTCGATTAAGTAGTCTTGGTAACTGGAAACCCATCGGTCGGTTACATGTTTGCCTATGATACGCTGCGGTTGCTAACGAGGCTGGGGAGTTAGGCCCAAGGCACAGTGGAACAAGTGCGTCCTGTTACCGATTGGTGGGCACCTAGCTACTACTCCTTAGCGAAAGCGAAAATAGCCCCTAGCTCAAGGAATGCGAGGGTTGAACCGCTAATCAACAGACTTTGGGCTACGAGCTTCAGGTGTCTCCACCCATGGGGTTGTATATGACTGCTTGATGACGACTAATAAGCCAGGAATGCCCATTGCAGTCTCCCTTGTCTTCTTCGGTGACGTTCTTCTGGTTAAGTAGGTTTGCAATATTAATGATTGAGCAGCATAATTTCAATATACTCCTCTGTTGCGTCTAGAGCAAGGGTCGGGAACCTTTTTGACTCAGAGAGCCATGAAATCAAATATTTGAAAAGATATTTCAGTGAGAGACATATAACATATTTTAAGATAAAATTAAATTAAATATGAGTATGATAAGCCCCTGAATTTATTATTTACGATAAGAAAATCACGAAATCTGAAGTTTTTCATTTCAATTTTATCTGAAAGAGCCAGATGCAATCATCAAAAGAGCCACACCTGGCTTGCGAGCCATAGGTTGCCGACCCTGGGTCTAGAGTGTCGGCTTTTGAACGAGGTGCGTTTCAGCCGCATGCAACAAATACACTGTACTGTAAATATTCCCATGTTTAATTAAAAAAGTCAGTTTTGGCAACCCTGTTTTCGGCAAATTGTCATCAGGCCAGTAATTTTGCAAAATAATTAAAATTTAAACATGTATAAAAATCCATAATTGTCTGACATGGGCGCCGATTGGCCCCGACGGACTACTAGCGACAGTCGCTCGCTACATACAAATGACGGTTATCACTCTATGCACATGACCTCTGACCAATGCCCACTACCTAACCTAATATGCCGATCTTGCCTATTTGCGCAGACTGACATAGTCCACAGTGGCCAATCGGCGTCCACATCAGACAATTATTGGATTTTCTACACGTTTAAACTTTAATTGTTTTGCAAAGCCACTAGCCTGCTGAAGATTTGCCAAAGGCATGTTTGCCAAACCTGACTTTTCAAATACGCAGTAATCTGACAATTTTCCTCTGCGTTGCGGTACCCTCATAAATTCCAATGTATTTCTTGCATGCATTTGGTAGCCAATTTTTCGACGTACAGCGACAAAGGACATATTTCGGTTTAGAGAAACCTTATATGATCCTCTAATCTCGAGTTAGATTTGCCTTAGTGGTAACCATATAATCAGTCTTGTATCTTGCGTGGAACAAAATCATGAATTTTTATGTGCTAATTCAAATATGCTATATTGTTTTGCAATTAACAGGGAGCGGGTTTTTGAACATTACAGGCTGCATTATTTAACAGATAGATGCGATGTTTGATTAATGAAAATTTAATGGCCTTAACAAATATCGCACTATGAAACCTCTAAACCCGAAACATCTCTTTTTTTCCCAGGATAACATTTGAAGAAGGCGCAATTTACTACCAAGTGTGCACAAAAAAGGCTATTTTATGCAGTTTTTCTCATAAAATATGTTTAAATGTATAACGACATGGAAAATAACTTGAATAAATGCATATTGCTTCCACAGACGCTTCTACGGTGCTTACTTTTGTGCAGGCGACCGGAAAGAAGGTCATTTAAGTACCATCATCCTGTTGTAATTGACATATCCTGCAATCATTCTTGTTAATCAAATAAAAAAGTTTCTTTTTCCGATCGAAAACAAATTTGCAAATTTCGGTTAGTATTGCCCGAAGTAGCCAGCCGACTCTGACGTAAGAATTTATATGCGACTCACACAACGAATAGAGCGCGTATATATGTACTGTATGCAAAAGTACGGACAACGGCTATGCCGTCAGGAAGTAGGCTCTAAGTAGACGCAGTCGTCTGGCGCCGTTACACTAACTGGTCTGCCGCTATCCGGACCACCCAAGGTGTTAACAATCACATCATTTTAATAACTCGTGGCACCACGCTGAGACAGACTGACGTATGGGAGTGGTGATAACCGCCAGCGGATGTCATGCGGAGTCGGCACAACACCGGCGGCCTGCACATTATGTCTTCTGTAAAGAAATGGATTGGATACTGCTTATTACATTATTTCAGATGACGACCAGAAGTAAAAGCGGACGGATGAATTGGAAAATCTTTATATCTCACCTATGCGTACCACACACTGGCTGCTCCACACTACACGCGAATCGAGCTTCATGTCAGTAGCAGGCCCTTTACAAACGCTGAGGACTTGAGCTAGTCAAATGCATGCTGCGCGCGAAGTTATTCAAGCGCTCTACCTTACTGACAGCAAAATATAGAATTTTGAAAAAAATTCAATGAGATAGCACATGCACTGAAATTCAGGCATGTCCATTCGGCTAAAACTATTATCGAGGGTCGGTTTGGACTATTTAATAGCGTGCAGCAAAATCCCAACCACGAAAAGAAGCCTACTGTCGAACGCGCGTCTTTCTAGCTGCTCACACGATTCACACTCATTAAGGTAGTATACATTTTTCTAGGGACTTAAGGTGTTATTATAGATCGAAACATATTTTTATAAGGTGTATGCAAAACTTCTTTCCTGTGAGCAGTTTGGCAAAAGAAGCTTTTGTAGCCCCACTCATTTACCCCTAGTCCCAGCATGTTATCCTGCAGAAACGGAGGTTATAGAATTTTGTGGGGTGGGGAAATAGGGTAGGCAAAGAAGGAAATTTTTAGAAGAAAGTGCAAAGTAAAAAAGACATAGTCAAATATGCTTCCCACGGCCGCTGGGAGCAGGTTGTTCCGCATGTAAATTGAAGGTGAGCGCTGCGCTTCACGCCGTGGACTTTACTAACCTGACTCAAGAACGGTAAGTTGGACCACAGCTAAGTTGAAGTAGACGACCTCCTAACCAGCATTTCAATTTTTCGTGAAATTCAAGAAACCTGTAGTTTGATAATCGGGTTTTGCTTTAATAAGTTAAATGATTATATAGATTAGGAAAATCTACAGATATAAATCAACAACACTCCTAAATACAGTAAAATTAAAATACATTGAGCATTAATTAAAGTATATTACATTGTGGGTCCTAAGTTCCCGCCCATAAAACCCGATAAACATCGTTTTCGTAGAAAAACATGCAGGTTTTAGGGATAAATGAGTGGGGCTACATAAGCTACTGTTGCCGGCAGTTAAGAACGAATCGTTTTATCTATTTTTATTTTTTGGCCAGTAGAAATTCAATCTTTTGGCTTACAAAATTTGGAATTATGAGATTATTTGTCAGGTCACTGAAATGTCTTGATGATTGCATGCAAGTCCTTGGTTTCGCTGCTGCATTTTCTAGGGCGTAAAACTTTATTGTCTACCTTTTCACTTCCCCTCAGCAGTTCGACTGTCGCTTCCAACGAGATTTATTGCCCCACGGCAAGGTGTGCGCAGGGGCGTTGACTTGCACGGGATTTAGTTTACGCTGAGAGTATCTTGCGGTGCATCTATCGTACACCTGCCCTCTCGCTACCTGGGCCTGGTGTCATGACCAAGGCAGGAAGACTAGACGCAGAATCGGGCGCAGATGTCCCGCGCGGCGGGAAACCGCATCTAGGCGTGCTCTCACACCCCTCATCTCCCCCAGGTGCTGAATTCTTTATAGGTGCGTATACCCAAGGGTCGTTCCTCAAAGAATGTCTCTACTCCCGGTGGCTCGATGGTTAGAGCGTTGGTCTTTTTTAATAGATAGGCCGCGAGGTAGAGTCTCGGGTGGCGCACCACGTTGCGTTGGGTACGATAAGAGATGAATTGGCTGACCACCTTCACAGTGACCTTGGTCCAACTTCTTCGAGAAAAAGTGGCCACACCCACTCGATATTTCGCCATGGATTTTCACGTAAAACACAGAAGTAAAAAAAAACTCTCTAATAAAGGTGGTCGTGCAGGCATTTTTCAAGTGTAATTCTTGTTGTCCAACCTTCCATTAGTTTTTAAAAAGTAACCTTCATGCGAAATGTGCTAACCCACTTCATTTCACCGTTTCCAAAATAACAGCTTTAAACGTCCACGATCCGATGCAGGTATCTCGTGCAACGGAAATGCGCTTCACAACCCTTGTCAACATGCAAAACTGCTGGATTTCACTTAACAAGAAGGCGGAAAGGGGGAGGGGACGGATCGCATCAAAAATTAACGGGGATGCCCAACAGACCATCCAAGACCGCGCCACTGCGACTTGACTCTACGTCTTGAGAAGAATACCAAGATATGCCGTTCGAGCCATGGCTCTTCTGAGAGTCCACCTCACACTAGGTTTTTCCAGCTGCTCGATCAACTGATACTGAGATGGGGAGGGCTGGTAAAAAGAACTAAAAAGGCATTTTCCCCTCCCCCCTTTCCCCTAATTACCGCTTAATTATCCGCTCGTTACTACCCCACCCCCTTATCCGCTGGACTAATTTGCTCGTAACGTTGAAAGTAATTTACCTTTTACGTTTTACCCCCCTTCCATATCAATATAATAGCCTGATGAGAATTTATATAAAAGTATACGTATGCTGGCCAATTACTCTTCGGATTTCTGCGATAGGAATTTTCGCAACCTTAAAACTAAAAAAACAGATGGTTATCAGGTCTATTTTCTCATTTCGAAAGGGCACGGGGTTAAACTGACGTCAGCAAAGGCACTTACCGATGTCTCTTTGATCCCCGTAACAGCATACTTGTCTGTGCAGTTCACCTAAGCTGCCGAACATGCGATTAACCCCATGAAATCCATTTTAGTGAATTTGACGATGCCCACATCAAGGCGTACCGTTTTTCGCTCACATTTCTCCGGCTCAACATCAGTCTCGATAACGAAGGTAACGAGTGGGCAGGTGGGGGACGGAAGGCGACTTTGAGTGTCTATCTCTTTCTCTCTCCTTCGAAGTTTGTTTTCCGATCATTCCTTCTCAGTGAGCTAGGGTGCATTCTCATTCGTCCCGGCAAGTGCGCTGTTTCGTCCTTAGTGCCTCAAACGGAGGTAATGACACATACAGTAATTAAATTTTTTCCTAGATCGTCAGAAAAGTCGCCGGTAAGACCAATAATGGACATCGGTTAATCAAATAAGTGCATATAAAGACCATAAAGAAGGCAGCCAAGGCAGAAGCCTCTCCCCCGCCCCTTGTGCCGAGACTATCTGATTCGGTGTTTATTCGACTAACCTGCTATGAAACTGTGCAGATAGCGAGCACTTGCTGTGACCAACAACCGATTCCTTTGATGAATATAGCGAATAAGTACTTTTGCGATAATCTGGTCAGTAGACGATCTAACCACAGTAAGAAAGGACAGTTATCACCAATCATAGCTGGAAGTGGATTGCATTTTTAGGATGCATTTATCGAAACTATACTTGGTGCCATGGCCACCGCATCTGTTTGCACCAGATAAGAAAGAGCAATTAATCCCCATGAAGGTCATTTCGCCGCGATTTATTGTAACCAACAAAGTGCAGACGCAGTCCTAGCAGACCTGTTTGACATTCATGTTCTCGGAAGACGGACATTTACTGGTGGTCTGAAAAATTTGCTTCTGGTCAGCCCTTGCACTTCATTCGGATTGTACGGGCTTATGACACTGAGCTCCATTCACATATAAGTGGAAAAAGAGAATAATGTAATTAGCACACGACGCTAGCACCGTCTTAGAGAAAGTCATAGTTTGCGAAAATGTTGCGGATTACTTAAGGCGATTCATCATGGTGTTAACAATTACACCCTTTGACTATTATGCAGTGCTTGCGATCCCCCAGTGTTACGTGGCTTTTGTATCTAATTTTACTGACGGTTAATGGAGAACGTTTTTCCTAAAAACTTTGAAAGTTTAAAGTTGAGTAAGGATTTCTTGTGTAAGCCCATCTGGAAGCGAATATTACATCTTTGCATGTTTCAGAATTCCCTTATGATGTTCGTACATAGTTGAAGATGACATATTGGATGTTCCTGACAAATATCTGATGCTTTAACATGGATTTGATTCAGTATTATCATTTCAAAATGAAGCGTATACCTCTCTCTACCTGTTATCTACAGGCAACTTGAAAGGAAAATGAGTAAAAAGTTCTTATTAGAAGGATATTTTGGAGGTAATTTTGTTTCACTAGTAGGCTGTAAAACAAAGATAAACGGCGTTTCTTTAAATGATTTTAAGCAATAATGTAGTCGTCATCGACTTTTGGTGACAGCAATCCTTCGAGAAGATATTTTTTGCTCTGACACATTCAAATAACTCACTATTTTCCAGAAAAAATATCAAAAAGACTGTTTACAACTTCTTGTTTCTTTCCGAATGTCTTGCCTCCTTTAAACTTTTATAGTGACTAGTATTTGGTGGAGATTTCTGTGTTTTAAATAATGTGAGTATGGAGGATTTCGGAGGGCCTCCCGTCCTACCTACCATATCTTACGAACTTTCCTATCAGGGGACAGTCACGGCGTGGAACAATGGGGGCCACCAATTATTGCTGCAACCAACATATACGGGTGTGAATAAAGACAGGATGTGACACAGAGGCAGATGCAGCACCACGAGTGGTCTTGATGAACAGTCCATTGTTCATCACACAGAAAACATAAATGAAGAAGTAACAAGTTAAAATTCTGCCGCAGTTGATGAAAGTTGAGTTTGAATCTCTTGTGTAAGCCCATCTGGAATCAAATATTCCCTCTTTGCATGTTTTAGAATTCCCCTATGATGTTCGTACTTAGTTGAAAATGACATATTGGATCTTTGGGACGGATATCTGGTACGTTCACATGGATGTGATTCAGTATTCTCATTCAGAATGTCGTCATTCAGCGGGGTTTTGCTTCCTCAACGAGGCTTGTTTGGATATGACAAGTGATTGTCTCATATTTCACATTGATGTGGAAGCGTTTTTACATTCCGAACACCTTAATATAGTAGAAATGTCTAAAGTTGGAAATTACCTCAAAAGAAGTAGTCTAGATCGCTGGAACAACAGCCTAGTACGCTCGGCGTTTTTAACAGCCAATTTTTAAAGCCGATGAAAGAATACAGAATTTTAAAAGTCGACAGCCGCTTCTGCTAAGCTCAATAGTGCCCACTTGAAAAAACTGATTTATCGATCTTGTTGTCTGTTCGTACTATCTATGGGGCTGATAAAAGGCTACTCTAGCGTCAGTGTTGAAGGAAATAAAGAACCGCGCAGATTCAGCAGCACGCTACGCGCGTATCCGCAGTTGTCGCAACTGTGATTCTCACGCAGCCGATACCTCGCCCCAACCCTCACTGCCCCAGCTCGACAGACGGGCGGTCGGTCTATTTTTGGACAAAACTCGTGGCATGAACTGCATTTGGCCCTAAGCAGTTTACGGCGAGACTGCAGTGTTTTATCTACAAAAAAACGTGGCTAAATGTCAAAACTGGTTCAGAGTCACCCACCTCACTGTCTTTATGTGGCTGCCTTTGAACAGAAGGAGGAAAGCGGCGAGAGACACCCGGGATGGAGGTGTCCTTGTCCTCTAGGAGGAGAGCTGGTACAGCAGAAATAACGGTCTGTTTTCACATTCTCACTGTTACCAGATTAGCTAAAGCCTTTTAAGCCCTTCTCCCCAAACTAGAAGAAGTGTCCTTCGCCGTTTCTTCCTTTTGGTTTGCCCGAGAGACCGGTTTCTACACCAGGAGGCAGGCTGTTTCTTTCACGTGATCATTTTAAGCATGTCAGGGAGACTTTATTTCTTTTAAAAAACTCGTTATTATGCTCCTATTGTTAACGTCGTTATTCATTAATCTTTGCTTGTTTACGTAAAACATCCGTTTTTTATGAATTTTTCTAGTATTCTGTAAGTGATTTTTATTTTCATTCTAACCAGAGTGCTAATAATTCATTCCGCAATCCTCTATCCTAAAATAATCACATATTAGAAAATGCCAGGCTCTTTTGAACGCTCTGCATCAACTTGCAAAACCTGTTTTTCTCAGTGGGGCTCTTTTTAATAGAAACCTCAGACTTTTCTCGCCCTGTCCTAAGCCTTAAGGACATTTCAAGGTATTAAAACAAAAATGTAGGTCCGCATGCTCTCCCGAAGGATTTCAAAAAAATAAGAGAGTGTTGCATTTCGGACAGAGTAAAATTCTACTATAGGTATCACCAGAAAAGACCAAATCCCAGAAATCCGTACTAGGAACCGGTGGTAAAAGAAAATATTTCCTTACTTTATTGACTTATGTAATTTATTATTTATTTATTTTTCAATTTATTTTCCAATCCCCGTACCCTTTTCCGTTCCTATATGTTAGCTTTTGTATTTGAATTGTATCTTCTATTTCCTGTCCTTGGCGGCTGTATTCCTTTTATTTCCTCTCCTGCGTTCCCGTTGTGCCTCATTCGTCTTACCCTTATCATCACTCGTCCCGTAATGTAGGATTCTGCGCATTTGGTTTTCGTGGTGGTTCCTTTAATCGACTCAATGAAATAGACTCAGTCCTTTAGTAGACTCATTCTTTACTGCTTTGCAGTTATTTTTCCAGCTTTACTTAAAACGACCGGGTAATTCGTAAACGTATCCTCCATATGCCCTCTTCAGTTGCCGGTGTTTCCTATGTTTTTTTAGCTGAAATTATAGTACAGCGCCACCTTAAAACGGTCAAAAAATTTTCTGATCACATCCTTAGTGAGGTCGCTCACCCTCTCCACTCTGAACTAATGGCTGCGACGTCTTCCCGTAAAATGCGCCGAGGCTTCCGTCATATATCTTGCCGTAAATCTGCATATCAGGACTCTGTACTCCCATTCCTAGCACGCTACCTCAAGTGTGAAGAAACGGAAATTGAGAAATTAAAAGCTGGCCTCTCTCCATAGTAGATGTGGATATCATGTAAAACTTTAATTTTGAGTATTCTTTGACCTTGAACCTTTGACCATTTTACTTACCTTTCCTTGCTCTCCGTGAATGGAGCCATATTTTGCTGAAAGTTCAGGATATTCCATTCTAAATAAAGCATTCCCCCTCTCTCTCTGTTAGCCCAGAATGAATTAATATTTCTTCTTTCAGCGTTCTACTTCCACTTATTTATGTTAATTTTGACATTCTCAAGCCAAGGAGTCAATCGTCATGAAGAAGGTTGTTGAACTTCCGAAATATGAGCTATGACACAAAATATTACTTAGGTGGGATTACAATAGTTAATGCAGCCGTTGATGAACACTCACCGACCGCTAATGAAAACTCACTCGTTCCATACTATCTTTGGGTTCACTACCGATCCCCTCTAACAGCAGTTCAGCAATTAGCAAGTTAGTCGTGGAACATTGCGAAAAACAATGAAGCACACGGACATGATCATCTATTAGCCGTTTGCCAAAATAACCAAAAATTGGAGTTCTTGGAAGAAATTAAGAAGAAACAGGGATGATCTCTGAGACAGGGATGTTGTTTGCATTTTTGAACTCATTATCAGAAACAGTGACAGAAGCGGGTGCTATGGCTACTGTCTTTGATGATGACTTCGCGAACGGATCCAAAACGCCAGACAAATATTTTTTTTGTTTCAGCGGTCGTATCTTCTTCTCCTCGTTAGCTTTCATCAACCAGTCACACCCAATCCCAGGTGATGTATCACCCGAGGTACTAATCTATTGATCAGAAATCGGTCGCTCAAACAATTCAGCTACGGGGCTCGAGAGTGATCTCCGAGGCCGAGCAGAACGATTAAGCCCGTTAGCACTTGGTGAGGGTTCATTCGATCATGTTAGTAGTCCCGAGCTAAACTGACAAGACAACGAGCCTGTGGCGTATCGGTTAGAGTTTTGAAATTCTGATAAACCGGTGACGGGTTCGAGCTTAGTCTAATGTACGACCTGGGGTTTCGTACGACTTGCTGATGACGGCTAACATACCAAAAATGACCACTCCACTGCCTTGCCTTTGCCGGCAAGTTCTATCGGTTCACTCAGCCTAATTCCAAGATCTTTTGATTAGGACAAGATTCAGACTGTCTGGCCGGGCGTCTGTCTGAGCGCCACAAAAAAATTACGCACGCTAAAATTAGGCAAATAGCATGCATTTTTTCCCTTGAGGGTCGGTGGACTTTTTAATTCAAACATATTCGGTAGAATTCGCACATTCCTGATGTAAAAAAATACGTCTCCTTCACATTTTCTGCTAAAAGAAGCGGTACTTTCCATTTAAAAAACAACTTTGCGAGTCCTGAAAAGTTTAAGCTCTGCCACATTTGGACATTTCAAGATACAGATTTTAAACCTTCCAGTTAAGACATTATTGAATCCTAGTGTCCCATTTTTATAAAGTTATATATAGACCATAAAATTTTGCAAAAATATATGTGACACACTGTATAACTTATAAATTAACAGACGCAACACTATTGAACTGGACAGTTATCGATTCTTAAACTGTCATAATTAAAACATCATTTTCAAGCCAATAGCAAAATTATATTCCATTTCAAAATATTAAATTTAGTACCAAATGATCACGCTTTCTCTAAAAAAATTCATCGACAATCAGCTAGAATCGGTGCAGTAATTAAGGCGCAAAGGGCACCTAGATTACCATTGGAAGTAGTAGCATCGGTAGTTGAGAAAGATCTACATTTTGCTCAGGATTCGAAGTTTACCAGACCTGACTCTGTTTCCGGGAAGCATGCCCACTACCTTCTTTTTCTAGGCTGCAAATCCATCAACGCCCCGTCTTCACTATGCGTTCGGAGACTTTGAGATACCTAATGAGTTATGAACTGTTAGGATCACTGCAGATTCGAAGTCTCTGCTTCCAATTGCCTGCTCGCCAGATAGCCCAAAGCTCGGATCAAGTGTTGTTCTAAGCCCCACTCGCAAGTTGCTGTTCAAACCTACGAAACGGACCATGAATTCGACTTCGCAGCCGCTGAAATATTCGCCCACGCCGGAAACAAGGCATGCCGAGAATTTTTTGAAGTCTGGTCCATAAATGGGACCTCAATTAATCGATTGGTGCTGGCGTACAGAGCCCTGCGCAGTCACCGCCAGACGAGCCTCGGTGGTACTTGATTGTTTTTCACTCCTATAACTTTCCCCTTTTTGCTGCTGCCACCTCTGACGACGAACTTCTGCACGCGTTTGAAAGCTCAGGACAGTAAATAAACTATTCCGGTGCTCGATCGGCTCCCTCGTTTACTCAGAAAAACACCTGGAACGCGAGATTACACATCCTGTTGTTTCACCTCACCTCCCACCCCCAGATGTACTTGAAGTATGATATTTAAATAACAGAGCCTAATGCGATTGACGGAAAAGGCTACTGTGCGTGCGCATGTACGGTCAGTGACCGGCTGCACACAAAGTCCACCGAAGTTGTGAAATGGGTTTACGACAGTTGGGCTTGTATGATAAAATACCCCGCAGTCTATTACGATCTAGTTTTGGATACACCAGGATGCCAGCTTTTGGATGTAAGCCTTTTTTGTTGTCTGAAATACCAGCCCGTGGTAAATAATGACGAATATATGTACTTTACATTCATATCCGTATACATTGTAATGTATTTTATCGAACAGGTATACAAAATTAGTCTTTCTTTAACTCATTCGCTTCATATGCTATATTGAAAGGAGAGTATCATTAGATTTTAAAACTTTTCCCAGTTTCCGAATATTTTTATGGCAATCTGCCACACCGTTTGCATTTCGGACTTCCAGTATGCTTTACGGTTAAAAAAAAGCATACGTTGACCTTCTCCCCTAATACGATACCATATCATCAAAATTGCAAGGAATATGGACTGGTCTGCATAGTTTATGATAGGCCTAATGCTATTTGAATGGACAGCATTCGATCTTAAAATCGGATAGTTAAGTACTTTTTTTGAAAATGGAAGTCAGTATAACTGTAAAGCCAACATGATTAGCTGTCAATGAAGTACAAGAAGGAATAGCTTCCTGTGTGTTTCCTGTAACTCATAAGATTATCTTTAATGACAGGTAAAATTATTTTACAAAACCATATTACTTAAGTAGCCGTTTCTGTTTACTCAGTGAGGGCTTTTAAAATGATCGAAAAGCCGGCATCCGCGGGACTACTCTGCAGTGACCCCTGTACCATCTTCCACCTTCGACACCCTGCCACGCATGCGTTCATGTGATTGCAAGTCTAGGCCCACCTCTGCGACAGCCAATCACAAGTGCCGCAAACTACTTCAACGCTCAACATCCTGCGATTACTGGAAAGTGCGCATGCTGTAGTCTACGTACGCCAATCCGGTCTGGCCAATCATCTCACTGTGGCTGACCCACATAGGACCTTATTTCGAAGACTGATGGGCTTACACACTTCGGACACCGGCCCTCTCACGAGTTGTTGTGAACTCCTCCGACAGTCGACTTCCTCCAAGCCATTCTGCACTATCGCTTCACAGAAAACTCTATTTACCCACACCGGGCCTCTCGATTCTTCTCTTCCGCACACGTACTCGGGCCTGAAGATAGCCGGTACGAGGGTCTTACCTAGCAACTTAAGCCACTGCGATAAGCTCTTGCATTCACCACTGTTGGACGCATCTGCTGCGACGAGTGCTTGGCAGTGGGCATCCGAGTCGTTAAGTGCCGCACTTTTGGCGTGCTGCAGGTGTGCGCCTTTCGCTTATTCCTGTTTCATTTTCCAGGCAGTCCGAGTGCAGAATATAGGGGTGGGGGCTTCATCAAAGAACAAAAGTAGTTTATGAAATGCACCTCATATACCCCTAGTCCCAGCACTTTGTTCTACGGAAACGGTGGTTATACGCATTGTGGGTCGGGAAGTAGGAAAGGCAGCAAAGAGGAATTTGTAGAAGCAAGTGTTATTTGGGAAGAAAGTAGTTTGTTTCCCGCGAGCGCTAGGAGTAAGCCTTTCCGCATGTAAATCGAAGATATGCGCGGCGTTTCGCGCTGTGTACTTAATTAACCTAACCACAATGGTAAGTTGGACCTCAAGTAAGTTGAAGTAGATGACCTCCTTACCACCGTTTCTACTCTTTTCAGGAATTTCCAGAAACCTGCAAGTTGATAATCAACTTTTTCTGCAATACGTTAAACGATAGCATAGATTAAGAAAATATGCAGATATAAATCAATAAGATTTCGAAATACAATAAAATACGAATGCATACAGCCGTTATTAAAGTATATTCTACTGCCTATTCTAATTCCCCATCTATAAAACCCAATAACCGCCGTTTCCATAGGGCAAAAGGGCGTGACTAGGGAATAATGAGGTGCCCTACATAAACTACTGCTGCCCTACGCAACTGCATGCGCACTATAATTATCACCTCCCGTAACCAGAGCTGGGGGGACGGATTAACGAGACTTTGTCTGAGCAGAAGGATCAGTCACGTGAAGGGAAGGAGTGGGACAAGCAGCAACTCCGACCATAGCGAACATACCAATACAAGCGAACATGCGAGTCCCAGGAAGTAATCGAGAAGAAGAAGAAGACTCGATCGCTAGGGCAATACTTTTATTCGCCTGATGTTTCGATATCCGTCGCGGATTCACCATCAGAGACATGAGTACCACTACTGTTTCATACTCATGTCACTGATGACGAATCCACGATGGATGTCGAAATGTCAGGCGAATAAACGTATTGTCCCAGCGATCGAGTCTTCTTCTTCTTTTCAATCGCGAATATGATTGTTGCGTAAATATCAAGCCCGCATCCAACAAGGATGACAAAATCGCGACATTTAAGGACTCGGAAGCGAACTGCCAAGCCATCACCGCACCCATTACGACCCCCAGCAGTGGTTAGGGGAGCTGATAGTTAAAGTGTGCATGCGGTCGCGTGGCCGCTACGAACTATACTGTGTAATTTGTGCATGTATCAGCCTATTCTATGGGTATCTCTGAGTAAGGGTTCTAGACAGAATCCGGAACGTCCGGAAAATGAAAATCTTCTTCCACGGATTGCACCTGAACTGCTTCCTGGAACTCGTTCATTCGCTTCTATGGACTGCAGAATTTATTGAAACCAAGAAATCTCGCAACTGCTCCTCAACTGTTGCTGTTTGTCACTGCGTAACATTGGGCCAAAAAAGACGCAACAGACAGTTTCGAAAAAGCCCGTTTTTATGTCTTTGCACTTTAAGGGTGTCGACATTTTAAATACTACAAAGCGACGCCTGAAAGGATGTACAATACGGCCAAGCTCATATTTTACAATCCCATTAAGCCTCTACTAATTGTATGCTTAAAGGACGCAGAATGTGGCCGAGCTCATATTTCACAGTCACATAAAGCCTCTACCAATTCCATGCACAAACAATGTCTTGCTAGTGTACGCCACTTTTTATTGTGTCTATGAATTTACAGCATGCGCTAAAAACCGCGTAACTTACATGAGGAAATTTGACTTGGTGCTTTTGCATGCATTTGGTCACATTATTTTGCTTTACTGACTAGGTATAAGTCTATGAAAGCCTTTAAGTTAGGAAAATCACCATTTTAGTTAGGTTTATTAAGAGAAACGGGCATTAATACAGGCGAAATTGGGAGTTGTCTCATATCGAAGGAATTTCCTATGCTATTGCGTATGACAGAAGCAAACCTGTCATTAATTTGGATTATACAATGGAGGAACGCCAGAATAAGTAAAAAGGCATAAAAGATGTCCCTTTCATATCTGAAAAATTGTGTCTGAAATTGTTTAGATGCAAGTTAAGCCAAGTTGAAGTAATCGCATTTATTTTCAGGAACAAGGAACTTTTCATTTTTTAAAATTATGTTTAGCTAACCTGTGAAGTTTCTATGCACAAAGTGCAGAAACAAAACTGTTTTCATCGTATTTTGTTTTCTGCACCACTCTACTTGGAGAAGAAGCAAAGTGCCCGCATATGTTACCGCGAAAGCAATGTAAAGCAACCCTTATTGAATGTGAAATCATGTAGACATAAGTTTTTTATAAATTATACGTTCCTCTTGTGCGCTATTTAGAAATGGAACAGATAGAAGAATAATAATCATTTCAAAAATGGCCATATACATGGCCATTCCTTCTTTGCATTCGGAAGCTTATAACAGATCCTGGAAGTAATCCACTTTGGCGGAAAATAATCCATTATAAAGCGAAAACTGCGTTCTTTCATTTACATCCAATTTGAATCGTTTACCTTCAGGTAAATTTTGTAAAAGTGTCAAAAGTCTCCAACTTCATTGCGAAATTACCTTGGAAAAAGTTAATATGCACAAAAATTCGTCAGCTGAATATCCAATTTAAGAACCTTTTAAGGAGGTAAACTATTGTAGAAAGTTTTTTTATCAATCCTAGAAATAAAAATATCCGAGTTATCTTGCCGAGGTTCTGTATGCTCAACAGTGTGGTTTGCTTTTTTGAGGCATTTCTAAATATGATCCACATGGCCATTTTCATCAGAACTTATATTCACAAACTCATTTTTCGGTAAATGGTCATTGTGTGTATCTTATTTTAAAGGTTTTGATGTAAACGTCGAACAGAATAGCAATTGATGGATGAACAAAAAAGACACTAAACATGCAGAAAATGATTGCAAAATGTTACGGACGATATTAACGAACTAGTTATCCATTAATGGTAATCTGTACAAAACATTTAGACTGAAGATAAGTTCTTTTTATATAAAGAGAAAGGTTATGTTAATGTTTCAGAATAACAAAATATTTAGATTTATTGTTCTAATTCATAGCTACTTTTACTTCTCCGAAACTTGGAGATTATCGGGAAAATTTTATTTTTCTTAAAAAACACTTAGTACTTCTTCAACGTCTTTTAAGTTTTAAATATGCCTAACGCTGTTCCTTATTATTTCTAAGTTTTCGTAAATGCGTTCACACCGGTATGTGAGTAATGATCACACTCTTGCAAAGTTATGAAAGTTGCACGGTTTTCAGCGCATATTGTACATGCACGTGCGGATGTAAGTATATTGGGCGAACGCAACGGCGACTGGCAGCCAGATCTATAGAGCACCTGAATAGATTGCTGTTAAAGCAGGAAAACAGCTAAAAATCTGTTTGCTACGGGTCATTCCGTGTACCTTAAAACAAAACTTCGAGAGTAATCTAATAAATCGTGCAGTAGGAAACCCAAAGCTTTTTTACAGCTACGTTAGGCAATGTACTCGAAATAGAGACCCTATTCCTCTGCTAAAAACAGACGACGGTGTAGAAATTTGCGAGATTAACGAAAAGGCGGAACATCTATCCTGCTTCTTCCAGTCGGTCTTTACGAGAGAGGCTGAGTTCACCGCTATTAACTGCAGTGTGGGTGTGATCCAGACCATAGACTCGGTTGCACTCACGGAAGCTACCGTTCTGCGAGAACTTCTACAGCTTAAAGAAACGAAGTCGTCAGGTCCGGATGAGATACCTGCAAAGCTATTAAAAGAGCTAGCCATAGAGTTGGCTGTACCCCTGTACCTTATCTTCCGAGCTTCTCTTAATACTGGACAAGTGCCACCCGATTGGAAGACAGCGTGGATCTCACCCATCCACAAAAGTGGAAGTCGGGCGACCGCAAATAACTATAGACCGGTCAGCCTCACCTCAATATCCTGCAAGCTTATGGAACGCATAGTCAAACGCGAGCTGATGCACTTTTTGGAGCAACATCAACTTCTTTCTGATAAGCAGCACGGATTCCGCAGGGGAAGGTCCTGCTTGACCAATCTGCTCTATTGTCTAGAACAATGGACCCGAGCGATCGATGAAGGGAATACGGTGCATACAGTCTTCGTAGACTTCAAGAAGGCGTTTGACACGGTGCCCCATCAACGTCTCTTATACAAGCTCAGCCGCATAGGGGTAAGGGAAAACCTTTTGCAGTGGATAGCAAACTTCTTGACTGGTCGTACCCAGACCGTATGTATTGGCGAACAGCAGTCGGCGGAGGTAGCAGTTGAGAGCGGGGTTCCACAGGGATCTGTTCTTGGCCCTATTCTCTTCCTTATATATATTGATGACTGCATAAGCGGACTAGACTGCGAAATCGCAATGTTTGCTGATGACATAAAACTTTGGAAGGTCATACGCAACCAAGACGATGAATTAAACCTCCAGGCAAATTTGCATAGACTAGAGCAATGGTCGACCCTTTGGCTCATGCTATTCAATGTGGCAAAATGCAACCTTATGCGCTTTGGTAGAACCAGCACTACGCCTCGGAGGGTGTATTACCTGAATCACACGCCGCTGCCAGAGGTTGAGGCTCAGAAAGACCTGGGGGTGTGGTTCACGCCTTCACTGAAGCCATCACTCCACGTCCTGAAAGTGGCTAAATCCTCAATTTCGAGCTTGTATCTAATCAAGCGAGCCTTTGCTAAGTTTGACAAAGCTGTATTTGGCAAGGTATTCGGCACGTTCGTGCGACCTCAACTGGAATTTTCCATCCAAGCCTGGAGACCTTGGACAGCCAAAGACAAAAAAAACCTCGAAAGGGTACAAAGACGCGCAACAAAATTAGTACGAGGACAACGGAACCTCCCTTATGAGACCCGATTGGTAAATCTTGACTTGTTTCCTCTGGATTACAGGCAGATACGTGGGGACCTAATCCAGGCATTTCGCATGTTGCGTGGTCAGGATTGCTGCCTCCAAACAAATGACTTCTTTGAGCGGGCCACCACCTCTAGGCTGCGAGAACACCCCCTCAAATTACGTGTGACTGGGGCAAGACTTGACCCAAGAAAATTCTTTTTCTCTAAGAGGGTAATCCAGGCATGGAATGCTCTTCCTGCGGATATTGTCATGTCCCCTTCCGTGGATGTCTTTAAGGCAAACCTAGACCGATATAATGAGTATCGTCACGATTAAGTACTCCAAATCCAATCACTGAACTATTCCGATTCTAAAAATTGAAGTGCTCTACATCCAAAACCTGAAATGCTAGAAATGCTATAAATATATACTAATAGTAATTTGTAAGTAGTATTATTATTAGTAATTAACAAAATGAGTTTCTGACATTATCTACCTATGACGTCTCTACTCACTATGCGATCTGCGCCGATCGTGTCTGAGGACGCACCTATCGCACCTATGGTCCTAGGCTATGCGGCCCTGTCACACCCTTTCTCGTATCGACCGACTGCTGACAACGTGGTGGGTTCCTCGGCTCTTGTCACAGCAAAGGCGTATCATGGTCGCATCTCCGGTCTTCGGGACGTTCTCGTGACTCTGAGGTCTCCTCCTCGTATGGTCCTTCGGGTGTAGATATTACTCGTCATGGACGCCAAGGCTACCGTCAACATTCACAGAAGCATCATGCCCCTATCATTCACATGCTTCCCCACGAGCGACAGTTTTTCTCCTAAAAACCAAAAATGACATTCCATTTTGAATTATGAGCCAGCCTTAGGAGTTTTTTCACTGTCTGCTATTCTTCCTCAGTTACACTGCTGGCTCGTGTAATCTGAGTGTGAGTTTATTACTTGAAACAAGCGAGTAGTCGTTTGAAATTGTGTCAACGACTTCTTTAGAATGTTCGGCTTTGCCGATGCATTTCTTAAATCCTATGTACCAAGAGGAAGTTCAAAGGCGTTTGCCTATATTTCCTTTAATAAATTTGACTTGACTTGACTTGACCCTTCCGAGTACTTTTTCGTGCACGAACAACCCGTACATTGGGCTACCTAGAGGCGACCTATATAAGGTGATTAAAACTCGACCTATATAAACAGCTGAAACATGTGCTTTGCCTAACTTTGCTTTGATAACATCCAGCTTCCAGACTCACACATTTTGTTCCTCCCTTTTCCTTTAAATGTTTTTCTCCGCTTATGTTTCCGGTGGTGTTTTTTAAGTTGCTTATTTTACTGATTAGCTCACGTGGCAATACACCATGACCTTGATGTATTTGCATCAATTCTTTTCTGTATGAATTAAAATTGTAGTATTCTCTCATTCGTTCGTAAGGTTATGCTACGACAAGCAATAACAGTTCACGAACACTGGCGAAATGTATTGGTTAGAATTCCTTCTGTGGTTCTTGTAGTACCAGGGAAAAATGCTTAAAACTCAATTTTCTTGAGCATGAAGTAAGTCTTTAATGGTATTCGTACCTCCACGGGGAATTAAGAATCCATTATGTAATGGACTAGCCTCTCTACTCACAGATACGCTCACCTTTATTCAGTGAGTATGTGTACAGTGTGAGCTATTTCTGTGGAAAGAGGAATCTCAAGTGGCATTTGATAGGTTTTAAAGTCCTCTTACCACCGCACCACTTTCGGTGTTACTAAATATAACCAGATGCCCATTCCTTAATTGTTGAAAGCGATGCGAGTGGCTTTGCGACAAGTGGTGTTCTTTTTAATGCGGTATTACGGGAAGAGAAAGACCTATTTGCGTTTTTCTAGTAAACCTCTCAACTGAAGACGGCGTACTTACTCTAATTACGGTTGGGAGCTACTTGCCCTATTGACTTTTGCAAAGTAATTGAAAGTTTTCTCATCGGCCGGCAATACCCCATGCATCCCTATCATAAAGCCCAGCAATGACTCCAGTGGATGAAGGACGCTGAGGGATAACCGAGGTGCCAGAAAATATTGCAAGAGTTCGCTTTCACTTGGCCATATCGTCCGGGAACAAAGCATTCAAATGTTGGTGCACTCTCAAGACGTCCCGCAGATACTGTGGATGCACATATTTCATATGAACCCGAACTTGTTTCGGTAATTTTCATCACCGAACCCACACGCTACCATTGGGCAATTGCATATAGCACTGACCTAGATAGTGCTATCATTTACTACCAGCAATTCAATGTCAAACATAGGCCTACTGGTAATACACTTCACGGGTCTTACAAGACGGCTCGTATCATGGGACAGGAATTATTATTTTTCAAGTATGACACTAATAAAACACCGCATTTATTTGTTCCCGGCAGATTAGTTATACCTATTTTGGACGATTTACACCTTTGCCGAAAAAATGCTTCAACTATCAGAACCGGCAAAGGCAACCAACAGTTTGGAGGACAGAGAACCAAATATCCCAATAGACAGCACACCAAGACTCTACAAGACTGATTAACAACCGACGACAGCGTTTTATTTCCCTCAACTGGTTCCTAGAACTCAACTTTCTGCTTCTATCAGCAAGCGCGAATCTAATTTTTTTCCCCAATTACTGAGCTCGCTCCGAAACCGCTGGGCTGTCATTTTGCTGTTTTTTACACCTTTCTAAGCATATGCGGTCACGCAACGTCTGTCTATACCCATAGTCCCGACGATTGCGTCGTTTAGGTTTCAGCATGTTCTTAAAACAGTAGTGAGCGACAGAAACGACAGAGAACCTTGGGTGTGTCTTGTAAAATTAATTTCCGGAGTCAAATAATAAAACATATCCCAACACTAATTAACCAGCACAACTATATTGAACAACTTTCCCAATGTATAATAAACGTCTGTAAGGAAAATAAATGCAAAAAAATAAAAATTACTCGCAATATAACTTCCTCGAAGGATAAGTTTTTTTGACGAAACTAGAAAAGATGGAAAGCCCTAAAATCATCTGTCATCTGCATTAACCTTATTTTATACAAGAACATAAAATCTGCCTAGGCAAGAAATCTCAGTAAATAAACCATTCTAACTAGACTACCATTGAAATTTAGTCATTATGTGAAGTTTGTATAGACTTCAAAAATTAGTGCAATATCAAGTATGTTGGTTAGCCAAAAGACTACAGTTTGAGTATCGATTTCAAAAAGGCTTCACTGGAATCGACTGTTTTTGTTGCCTTTTTAACATTTTTCCGGCTATAGTTGACCCAGGCAAATCAATTTTCACAGAATTATGCCATTAAAATGGTAAAAAAGTCGTACGATAATATCTTGCGTTTCAGAGAGCCCTTAAAAATTGATGAATACTTAACGATTCAAAATGCTCAAAAACCGAAGGCCTTTGCTGCATGTTTATACAGATCTACAAAATAAGATATTTCTGAAAGCATTTATCGAAGTAGTAATATTATTGGATGTTATTATGGCAAATGACAGTTTGCATCATATTTGTTTATTCGTTCAAACATTAAAGAGCATCGCCGAGAAAAAGCAAAGTCCATTATGAAAGTAGGCAATGCATATGCTTTAGATCAATTAACAAATTCTCTCCCATTCGTTTCCTTTTGAAAAAAACCCCTAACGAGGAGATTCGTCGACGAGTGTCTACGCACTATTGCTTATCCCAATAAAACCTTTGGGAAATTCTGTCGCATTTGTCTCTTTCCTGAAGGAAAATGAAACTTTTCCTGTTGCAAACGAGAGAAATTAATTTTCTTTTTATATTGAGGCCAACTTTTTGCTATAGTTGCGTACACTCAGTCTCCATTCTACAAGGGAAGCTGCAAAGCAACATGGCCATATATATGTCAAGACAGTATTAAAACTGTTAAGTTGGTGGAACCTGGACCATGCAAACAGCATTTTACTGCATGCTTAAATGTTAAAACATGATAAAGCTAACTAAACAGGACACGATAGCAACGACCGCACGTTAATGCAAGTGGCCTTGGGCCAATTTCCAGGTTGACTAGGGTTAGGTTTAGGGGAGAAGGGATACGTTTGCGGTTGGGTTTAAGGTCAGAGTTGGGGTTGGGATCGATATTATATCCATGATTAAGGTTTGGGTTAGTCGTAACTATAGGTTTAAGGGAAAACTAGGGTTCAGCGTACGGTTACAGTGTATTTTTATGCCAGATTTCGTGCTAGATTTGGGACACGGCAGCTTTTACTTTTCCTTAAATTTCTCAGAGGGTCACCTTGCGGGATGTTTCTAATCTCTTTTCCTGTTTAGGTGGACATACAAGTTATCCTTACCGCAAACTTTGCCAATCGGTGCTGCACCTTTCGGGATAATTTATGGGCGTGAGACGCACTGCAGCGAACAAGAACATAAAGTTGCCGAGGTAGAATACCTTCAACGGGTGTTCAGAGAAAATGGATACCCGCGTAACTTCGTCAACCGGTGCTTGCGCAAACAAGATGGCCAACAAATGTGCGCCAACCTCAAAATTTGGTGAGCGATCCCGTACTTTAAAAACGTATCGGAAGCCGTCGGCTGCCTTCTCGCACCACTTGGAGTTGGAGTCGCACACGGGCCAGAGGCAACCATAAGGCGTCAGATAATGAAGCCGAAAGACCCACTGCCACGGAAAGAAACATCCGGGGTCGTCTACAGGATCTGATGCAGTTGCGGTCAAAGCAACTACGTCGGAGAAACTAGCAGACTTCTCAAGACGCGAATTGCCGAACACGCGGCAGCATTGCGGCGGAATCATGCCATTTCTCAAGTTGCGGCTCATTCGACGAGACCCGGCTACACGTTCAAATTTGATGAAGCTGAAATTCTCGCAAGAGGTGACAATCGGGTGAGCCGAGAACTACTTGAGTCATGGTTCACGAGCCCCCAATCCATAAACAATTCATCGATTTGCCCAATCCATATTCAATGCTGAGACTCAATCTGGCCAAGGCAAGTCGTCACTTGGGGAACGGGCAGGCCACCGCCTCATCTTAGGCCAACACCGGAGATCCAGACGGCTGAGCAATTTTCACGCCCGAGCCCACCGCCCGTGATGAAAGTTCAACAGGTCAGAGCCCGCGTGCCGTCCAACAAACTGTCCACGTGCAAGGAGAAAAATTAAAGTTAATTATTGCAGTACGTTTGCAGTAATGACTATACCCTATAAATACTGCAAACGTTTGTGCATGCATTACCCGTTTCTGCTTCTTTTTCCTACTCATGTCTCTCATGATGAATGCACGACGGATGCCGAAATGTGAGGTGAATAAACGTATTGTCCCAGCGATTGAGCCGTCTTCTTCTCAATTGCTTCCTGCGACTCGCATGTTCGCTTGTATTGGCGTTATTACTGTGTTTTGGAGCTTTACATCGAAGATTTGCAAACTTTACCGATAAAACGCACGATTTCCGCTAGTCGATCTGCTTCTTTGCACTTTACTTCATTTCTTTCCAACTGCAGCAATCCCCATTTGATTAAACTCGAGTTTAAATAACTTGGCTTTTCCAAAAAAAATACAGGCAGAGTCTCCTAATTAGTCTAGAACTATTATTCACGTAGGAACATGCCCAAATATAAGATAATACTGAGTTGCGCTCGCATCGGTAAACAATTTTATCGAGAAACTTATGAGAAAAAAACACATTCTGTATGCAAAAAAGACATTATCCATCACAGGATAGGTCAATAAATTACACACCCAACATTTAGGTGCTTGAACCTGATCATCTCAATGTCCGTCTTTAGATTTCACGAGTTGACTTACTCTAGCATATTGTCCTCGGATATGGCTCCCTACTATCTTGGTGGCAATATACGCCCTGGTCCTGCCTGTTTCCTTTACACAAAAGTCCTTTTTGACAAAATGCACAATTGAGAAGAAGAAGAAGACTCGATCGCTCCTGCTAATGCCATCAGGACATGCCCCAACTCTGTGCTTGGCAAATGTCTGAGGAATGGATCCCCACCAGTCCCTGCGTTAACCTACTCTTTATGCAAACTGGAACCCATGTTCATAAAATTGTATTCTTCGTATTCTAAACTCCGTTGGCGGCGGATCTTACTTCTTTTACGCCACCCCATGCAGCCGCAGAACTTCACAGCTGTCAGGATTCCGATCAATTGCCTTTTAAAAGATGCAGCTCACACAGTGACTCTAGGTTAATAATCCCGTAAAGTCACCGGGCGATGACTCAGCTCGCGAATAACGGAAAGCAATAAAACTGTGCGGAAACGCGAGCCACTTTCTCAGATCGCTACACGCACCCTGCAAGAAGGCCATGAAGTCGAATTCATGGGCACGTGGATAATGGCACGAGTCAGTATTAAGATGGAGCAGGAACTACTGGACGCCTGGGTATCAGACTCCAACTCCATCAACAGTCACGCGGATATACTGCCCTGTTATTTTGCCCTCCGTTCGTGTGACCAAGAAGCACGGCCCAGCTCGCGTCCAGGGACGAACATGACGATGCCAAGGCCGCCCACCATGGCGCCAAGGACGCACGCCAAGACGATAGGTGGACTCAACCAATCACGAAGGCTACCCCGCCCCCACACCCCATTGTCTCCTAGGTGGACTACAGAAACATGTCAATTCTTGATGTGCTCTGATCTTCTCTGCCGATTGCTTGCTGTACGAGTCCGAAAGCTAAGACTAACATAAGTGCTGTCTCAGTGATGGCAGTGAACAGCATCATTTCATTGATTGGCTGCAGGCGACCGAGGAACAACGACCTGGGAGCGGAACATCGTCAATCGAAAAACATGTTCTGCTAGTGGTTCGCTCATTACGTGAAATGCTCGTATATGGGGCTGCTGGTCACCCAAGGCTTCACTGTACTATGATCTGCACTACTGATGGATTTAGTTTGAAGGATAGTCCGCTAGGAGGTCAAATATGCTCCGCCGGGAAAACTGGCGGCATGCATGTTTGAAACAACTGTTAGGCCCTACCCTAAACCAACTCGCTCACTGCTCCCATGCCGTACTAGCGATCTGCACAAACACAGTGCTCGTGATGACGCCTAGCCCTAGGACCCTTCCCCACCAGTCGGATGAGGCAGAAAGCCAGTCCAGCCGCTACCCATTTGAGGACACTGTCTGGTTGATTTGATTGCAAACCAATCTTGTTAATGCTTGTGCAGGCTTTGCTTGCCTTTATAAAGTACGCTGTTAGCATACGGCAATACACTTCCATTCTGCCACCCTTGCTGTAGAGATCTCCTTTGTGGATTCGATCGAGGCGAACGTTGCCGCTTACAAAAACAGCTTTATTCTTTCAGTTACAACTACAATTTCCAGGGTTATTTTCAGTTATAGTCAAAGTTTGTGGTTACGGGCCTGCGATTTATTGCATTTGTCACTTGAACACCCGTAGATTGGTGTGTTTTGATGTGTCTTCTCCGAATGTTTGGTTCGAAGACAAATCCTGAGGCGTTGTGCAGATCGAAGTGAAAAGGGCGGGGAGGGGTGAAAATACTATCACGCTAATGCAGGAAGCTAACAGTGCGTAGTTTCGGGTAGCAGCTAAAGTAAAGTCCTGTTTACAAATCTTTCTGATGGAAATGTTGTTTCCAAAGGACTTTGGCAGTCCGCTAACGGGGACTTGTTTACGTTGGACTGGTTTGTGTAAGAGGGTGGGTTATCCTTGAGGCCTCCTGTCAGACAGCATACTACGGGTTTTCAGGCCGTCATTGTGAACAAGCCGTCGGTGGTTCGTCTTATTTATATTTTGGCCAACGCAAGCATTAAATGTGATATGCCGCTTTCTGACGAGTACTGCCCACCACTTGGAATATAGTAAACTGTGACCTGCCCGCTTGTAACTGCTGATGTCACTGAAACGCGCAATCTTTCCTCTCAGTGAAGCAACGATGAAAGACATTTTAGATATTTCTTCTATCGCACGAATGGAGGTGAATGTTTGCATCCCAGTTATGCGTACAGATAAAAAATAAGGTGGCAATTCGATCGCCGGGATCACGGTTTCATCCATCTGAGCTTTAAAACGCTCACTGGAGTCCATGTCTAGAGATAAAAGCGTGAACGAAAAAAACAAGTAATATTTATATAGAGCAGGGGCCCATCAACCACCAGTTACGTCAGCCCGGAGATGCCTGCAGAGTAGTATATGTGCCGGCACCGGATGAATAAATCGATTGACTGAGTTCTCATCTGAGGCTCAGGCTTCAATCGATTCTCAGCCAGTTTTGCTGCCCGCGTAGGCGATTATCTTCGCGGATAAAAGGTCAAACTCGTGTCCCTCCACCCCGACGCATGCTTGGTTCGCGCATAGACGAGCAAAAGCTAGCTGTAAGATGCAGTGACGTATTATCACACCTACGAGACAGGTCACGAGTTTAAGATCGAAGCCCTTTTTCTTTGACGCTTTTACCTCTGACGCTGCACTCCAGTAAGAGTTCTAAAGCATAATTCCGGTGATCCAAGTGCTTTGCTCATCTTTACCTTCTTTTACGACGCATCCTATAACTTTCCATTTGGGGTCAATTTAGCAGGAGGTATGAAGACCATAAACACGGATGGGCTACTTACCCAGCTAGTCCGGGTGAACCGAGAGTTGCAAAGCTTGTCACCTGAAGGCCGACTGACTTTGCATACTCCACCAGATCTCGGTTCATAAAGTGGAGGTGCAGTTCCACTTGAAGCATCTGCGGTCGGATACGGCAGATCGTCAGAATCCGTTCAATTTGCGAACGATTGAAGTTGGCCAGACCAATGGACTTAACGAGTCCAGCATCCACCAACTTCTCCATTTCCTCAATATAAATAGCAGAATGTCTCATATATATAAGATTTCAGATAAAGGTGTAAAGTCAAAGACAAGAAAGACTTAAATGGCCATTGCTTGCTTTTTGGCACTAATCAGCCAGAAATATTGTTCATGGTATATTATATTGTTAAAAGATACAAAAGTATTCTCTCCTGTAGATGTCTGCTAACAGATAACGCTTTAATACGCGTAGTGAAAGAGGTGTAACTGTTAGTGTTAAAAACCTTTTTTTTATTCCACAAATACATCTGAATCCGATCGGCAGTTGCACCTGCACTGAGGAATTCCGAACTAAAGACTTGATACGTTCGACATGACGCAAATAATAACCGTCTCTATACTAGTCGGTAATCGACATCTAGGGCTGAAAACATTGTCCGATGGATGCATGCTGCTTTATAATTTGAAAGAAGCGTTAATAAAATGACATTAACGAGGCTATTTGAAACTATTTTTAACGGCACGATACCCCTCTTTAAAGAATAAATCAAATAATTTGATTAACAGGCAAATTTCTCCAAGAAAACCTATTTTTGTGCATTTTTTTGTAAGAAAACCATTTCAGGTTTCAAGGGCGTAGAAAATCGAGGGAAACAAGCATGCCACTTAGATTATCATTTTTATGTGTGAAACTTTTGTGGGCAACCGCACAGATGCGTATTCAAAATTCGAGATGCTGACGTGATTGAAATGTCTTACGATGACGCTGCAAGACAGTCAGCATAAAAAACGCATTTCAGGATTGAGGTTAGCATTTTTTCAGATTCCTCAGTTACGGCACATCCTGTATATGGAACAAAGTATTTACTGGTAATGGGTGTATTTGAGAAACCAAAACATTTTTTTACGTGAGGCAGTAGTCAAGCCCTAAAACCAGCTTTTAAAATGTATCGATGCTTTACTGGCTAACAAGGCATTAACTATGGTACTCGAAGCTCATCAATCCTGTTAGAGCACATTCTCGTTCGCGTTTACCTTTGAACTACTTCTGGAGGTCAGCTAACAGTCGCACAGTGGCTAGCACCGTAGGCAGAAGAACATAGCCAACAAATAATAAAGGGTCTAGAATGACAATTCCGGGTTTATTAGCCGGCATCATCTATTCATAACCCACCCCAGGTTTTGTAACCCCCGAGTCTCGAACCCACGACCTCCTTCAAAGCTGCAAGCGGAAATAGCGAAGTAGCGGGAAAAACCATGGGATTTTCCATGGTAGAAAGCAAATCGTGCGTTTATGTGAGAAAGTAAAAAATATATCACCGGCCTCTGAACACTAACTTAATTAAATACTTACGAAGTTATTTCTTAATGATTTTAGTTCACCGCATTGACTCACCTTCCAAGTGTCCTCCAAAGGCGTTGGGTCCACGTCCTGTGCATGACGAAAGTCTCGCAGAAAATCGCCCTCGTTGTACTGCAGTGACGATTGAATAAGGTAGTGAGATTGGAGGCCAAACAGTGAACATTTAAAGAAAAGAAGGAATATTGCAAGTCAAATGCAATTTCGTCACCTAGTTCCGCACACATCGGTCTAAAGCTACCATTCGTAACAGTCCCATGAAAATCAAGGACAGATTGAATCCCAGTGACCAGTCAGGTGTAGTATCCTATGCCTAAGGTGTCCTTTTAATTACACAGGTCAGACTGAACGCATGCCCGGAACGCGCATACACCAGCATAAGCTGGCTGTGCTATTGGGTTCCGGATCATCGCAACCGACTGTTCAGACATAGGAATCACATCATGAGTTTAACTTCGCAACCACCAGGGTAATCGTCCAGGCCAGAAGCCTGATAGGCCGCGAATTGATTGAAGCCTGGACCTTCGGGGATAACTCAGACAATCGATACATAGATCGGGTGCCAGCAAATAGAGCCCTGCGCAGACACCTCCAGACTGACGTTACTGATGTTTGATTGCACAAAATATCCTAGAAGTGTAGCCTCTTACTGTTTTGTTACTATTTCTGGAAATGGACATCTGTGCGCGTTCGAACGCTCAGATGAAAGAAGGAATATTTCTGGCGATCGGATAGCCTTTTTCCCCAAGAAAAGTTATCGCAAACCACGTTTGCGGCATAATGATTGACTATCACGGACACTTAAAAATGTCTCCATCTTAACTAAGTTAGCTTACTTAAGATGAAGATGGGGGTGTATGGCCAAAAATGAGCAGATGCCATCGTCAGAGGAGTCATCAGTTGATTGATGTTAAAGTTCTAACTCAAACGAACGACGCCTGATCAATTAAATCGATTAATCAATAAATGCCGACAGAGTTCTCGAACTTAGCCAAATAAAGGTTGCAATAAGAGTGGGTGTTCACGCGCAATCCATAACACTAAGTTTTTGGTTTACAGCACGAAGGTAGGGCAGTGAACAGAGGCAAAGACAAATCTCCGACAAAACAGTAAAACATTAAAATATATATGTAGAATATTTGGCTAAGATTTGAAACGAACTTGTCCTGCTTATTAATTAAGCACATGTAGGCTTTTTTATTTCATTTCTGAGAAACCGCTTGAGCGGAATCGGAACTCAAAGAAATGAGATTATCATCAAATCCGCAGGGAATGGTGCCTTAAAACCACTAATGGGGAAAATAGCAGAAAAGAAACGCGTTAGAACTTCAAATTCGCGAGTAATATCGTCATGCTCTTAGCTAATACTTATCACCAAGTCGATCCCAAAGAGGCACTACAGCTTGTCTACCTGACACCAGCTAATTTGCCTAATGGCCGAAGCCAACGGTTGCTAGAAATGGCCGAATCAATTGCTATATGGCTAGTGAATCTCGCCTTCTGTTGTCAAAAGAGGCTAGTAGGGATGATATTTTGTCTATGGACGATACCTACTTTGGATAGTGATAACACGCTGTCCCAAACCACTGAGAACACATATTCACTCCGCGTACTTAACAGTGATCTTCACCGCCCATACTACACCTACGAACATCACTCGCACCAACCGGAAAACGCTGACCTTGCCCTGCGGACGGCGTAGAAATTACGAGTGTTAACCCTGACGCACATATAAAAAATGTTCACTTCTCGTATTTTCATGCTTTATGCAACTGTATAGACCTAATGATGAATTTCCAAAAACACGTGTATGTCGGCTACATGGAAATATTCATAGAAACTACAAATAAGAATATTTAACTTTGAGAATCATAAAACGGAAACATCGAAAAAGGGGTGTGTGCTGACCCCAAGGACTGTTTACGTTCCCATTATGGTGGAAGACTCAAGGTCATTACTCTTATATCCTAGCCTCTTATTTTATGACTCGAGCACAGTCAGCCCTCTCAAATACTGAAATAGCCAAATAAACAGGCTCCAGCTGCATTTTGATGAGGACTGTATTACACAGGTAAAGCTTCTCGTTGAAACATCCATGGATGGGGGTAACCAAGAAGATATAAAAAAATTAATTGTTGGTGAGAAACTTACAGACCAAGTTTCGTCCGCGGCGCAATCTCCACCCTTGAATTCCTCGTCAGAATGCTGGAGGGATCGACAAAGAAGTTATCAGATGTAAGGACGAAAATGCTCTTACACTGTAGATAGAAAGGGTTGGTTAAGCACAAAAAAGCTACTAAGTTCCCACTACCGGTTAACTCATTAAGGAGATATATTGGGGGGACGGAAAGCGCTCGACACTCAGGGCTGCAACTTACGGCAAATCCCATTGGCCAATGGACGAGGTAGAGGTCAACGTAGGAAAGGCCCAGTCGGCGTAAACTTCGTTCACACGCCCGTCTTACGTTCTCCACTCCGTGATTGGTATTCCACAGCTGTGGAAAGAGTGGAGGGGACGGATAACTGAATACAATTTCGTGTAATTCTATTTCACATGAGAATGGCGCTGCAAGGATAGGATTTTAGGGCCGAATTTGTCGCTATCGTTTTGCCTAGAGATCCTATCCTGGGCACTGTTTGTAATGCTGTAGCTCTCATGCATTCCTGCATACAAGGCAAATTTTCGACGAATCCCGGTTATCTAAACTGCTAAGTCAACATTCCGTCCGACGCAGTCATGCTGAAGGCTCTGTTACGGTTCCCCAACTAGTGTTGGGGATGTTGCACTCGCGGCGCTGACATTATGCCCTCTTTTAGCTGCCAAAGCTGAATTACGGTTCCCAATAAGCTGTTTAAACTTATGAGTCATCCCTGACTTCCGATTTCGGAAACCTTCTGTTCTCTGCCCCACCACTGATTCGAGAATAGTAGTTTCAGGTGTAAAATTGAGTCGCCCACAAAACAATTGCACGGACCGGTCCACATCACAACCCCTATTTATTTGCTGCAAAAGGGGGTGATGGTAGTTGGAGACGTATGTGAATTCAATTGTTGGCCATAAATCCTACCAGCGTTCGGCTTGATAGGCTTCAATCGCACAAATATTTTCACTCACGGTGACAGCGTTTTTTCCTAGGTAGCATCTTTATTTTCCTGTGCTTTTTGCCGTTTTTATCTGACCCAGAAAGGTCTTGCTGACTTGATTATTACGGGTGGAAGCTAATATGCGAGCCCCAGGTTCTAGTTTCAGAAAATACGAAGACGCGATAACTGGTTCACCACTTCTAGTTGTCTTAGCTTCCCGCTTCATACAAGAGGCCAGCTACAGACACAATGAGAGCGCAGCAAAAAGTGACGTCTTTTGTATAACAGCTACGCGCCTACGGGAAAAGGGTGGAGGATAGCCACCAACAGTCTGACACCCTCTATCGTACATAAAGAACGTGTCCGAAGCAATGGCACTTATCGCTGTAGAGCTCGGCGTGAGTATCGACCATCGTGCGACAGCTACCATGTGTTCTCGGTTTATGCAAATAAGAGATCGACTAAAATTAGGTAATCAGTTTGATGTCGTTTATCAAAGACCAGGTCGTGACTGTTATCGCTATTATACAGGGTACACCGAGCGACGACTTAGCTCGCAGTGTTGAAAGGCGACCTAAGATCGATACCTACACCCTGGACGAAGGCCAGGAATTCATCTTTACGGGCACGCAGATAATGGTGCGAGCTATTAAATAGACAAAGTAAGACCTATAGGAGGCCTGGGTATCTGACTCTAACTCCATCAACATACGCGTTCTTATACCCCCCCCATTACCAATCTATCCGTTCGCGCGGCCAAGAAGCTCGGCCTAGTTCCCAGCCAAGGACGCAGGCCGTGACAACGACATGAATGTAGAATTCAACTTTTCACGAATGCTACCCCCCCCCCCTATTTTTCCTCGTAGCTGTGAAACAAAACAGGTTCATTTTTGCTGCACTCCCATTGTCTCTGAAGATGGCCGCTTGTACGATGCCGAAATCTCACACGAATATAGGTACTGCTCCAGTGCTCGCACCTTCGTCCTCTTTGAGAGTTCATTATATTTGCCTCACTGGAGGTTGGGTACCCAAACGCCTGCAACTTTATGGACTATACACACATTCACCTACCTTGGTGGTCACAAAGATGTCCTCGCGTCGGAGGCTAGTGGCAAGGAACTTTTCCTTCAGTGCCTTTCCGACGGCTATTTCGTTGTCATAGTAGGCGGCAGTATCGATTAATCGATACCCCGCGTCCAATGCGCAGGTGACACAGGCCTGGGTGACGTCATCAAAAGTCTAAAAGAGCGAGAAAGATGAGGACACTATGTCTCAATTTAGGGTCACGTGCTGCGGCAGTTCCGAGACCCACGAGTGGTACTTTGTTTCCGTTTTGCAACTCTATGCAAGGACATGTAGCCATTTCTCTCTGAGGTCTGAAGAAACGAAAACAAAAAAACACTGACAAAGCGAAAAAACCTGTGCAGTTTCGTAAGTCGTTTTGATGAAAAACGAGAATCTACGTAGAAGAGTACGGCCCACCCTTCGGAATTCGCCTCGACAAACCAGGACCCCGATGCACGGTAATTGTGCTGCTATGCTCTGTACAAAATGTATTTTTTTAAACTGCACAACTTCGATTAGGGGAAGCTCATTCACAAGGCTACAACAACGCATACGATCAGGAATCGAACTATCAAACCTCCTATTAACGAGCATAACGTGACGGCTTGGTGATAAATAAAAAATACCACTTTTTAGTTTCCGAACAATTATTTTCATGGCGATCAGGTGGTAATGGTGTGAGGTAGATATTAACAAACCTCAAAGATATGTTTCTTTTCGATTTGTAATTCATAACTTCATATATGTTGAGACCCAAATATTAAGCTAGGTCCTCTTTTTTCCAGGCGCTCTATCTTGATGTGAGCCTACAGTACCGATCCCAAATATGACTGCCCATCCATAATCTAGTAGGACCTGCTCATTCACCAGACACTTTTTTTTCAAGAAATGAAAAGCTCTCACAGGCCTGTGAAGAAGACCAGATGCCAACGGTAGCATGGCGCTCCTGGAACGCCGTTGGAGAATATCGATCGGCACGGAAGACTGAGGACCAGTACATGACAGGGGGGGAGGAGGCATCGATTTTGGGATTCGGAGCATGCTGTATAAAATCCTAGTTCGTGGGTAAGGTCTTCAATCAAAATGCTGGGAGTCCGGCATTTAGCATCCAATCATGCCAAGCCGAATCGGCATCCCAGCTTCTAAGCCGACTCTTAGATTTCCCTTCAGTTCCCAGACTATTCCTCGTCTTCGCGGTCGTCTTTTACGTGGTCATCGTCCTCTTCTTTTCTATCTTCTTGTTATTCTGTTCATTTCAAGTTAGCATTATGTCTTGAATAGTGAAGTTTCGTTTGCCGTAGTCGTTTTCAGTACCAAGTAATTTGCTCTTTCAATTATGATTTCGTAATAAAGAATAAAAGTCTAAAGCATATTTCCCCCGGTACAATGTTGAAGATTGTGTAAACAACATAATTTATTGGATCCATAAATTTCGAGAGTGCTTATCGGCTGCTTCCTTTCGTTGCATAAGTTGAATGCAGTAAGAGAAAATACAAAATTGCTCGTACGTTACGCTAGCTGGTGGCAGTCTATACACCGTGGTTTAAGCCCGACCTATGTAAACAGCTGAAACACATGGTGAGCCTAACTTTGCCGTGGTAACATCCGGCTCCCTGATTACACATTTCCCTGCCCACCTGGCTTACGTTATTGATTAGCTTTCGAGGCTATTTTCCATGACCTTGCCGTTTGCATTGATTTTTCTGTACGAATTCAATTCTGTATTTTCTCTTACGTCATTCACGTTATGCAACGACGGTATACAGCTAATGAGCACTCTCGAAATTCTGCTGTTTACGCAATCTTTAAAAAAAGAATAAAACAGCATACCAGCGGCGCTTGTTCTTATAAAATATGTTTCGATTCGACAGTCCGTTCTACCAGTAGCCTTGCGCCCAATTCCCAGGAAACACCTATTCCCATGTCCAGACTTCAGAACTTACCCCCAAAACTAGCCAAAACAGTCGCAGAAAGAGTTTATGTGTGCACAGGGTCGAGTCTTCTTCTACTTCTCAACTAGCCGAAACTTTAACATGTATCTCCCGAACCCCGAATGTATCCCTAAACCTGAAACCAACTCCGCTGGTATCTGGCGCAACGCCTCAAGTAATACAGTGCGGCGCTTCCAATCTTGACCTATTATTTCTTCACTGCACAAGTGATGCGCAGCACCCGGAAGAGAAAATAAAGTGTCCGACTAAATTTGGATGAAATCATATAGCAAGCACTATACAGTACGTAAAATAGGATGTGAATCTGGAAGATGCATTTCAATGGCCCCGAAAATGCATAAAAGTTGGCTAGCACTGACAAAAACGGTTCAAGCGTCCAAAAAATAGGATTTCAGACATATGCAGCGCATCGGCAGTAAAACCACCAGCTCGCACTGCGATAGGCTTTAAATAGAGAAAAGAAGACTTGGGGAATGCACTCCAAGCATGCATTAAGACGTCTTTATTTAAAAAAATAATGTGACAAAGAGTACTCAAAGAGGGTAGAAGAACAAAATTTTAAATCCTAAAACAGTAAGTACAGTAGAGAATGAGGGGAGGGGTTAGGAGGTGTCCGACAATTGGGTTGTCTCTGCGTCGTCAATTAAAAGCTGCTCCATGATGAATAATCAGAAACGTACGTTGGCCAAACTCGACTTCCTAAAAGCTTACCTGGGCATCATCGCTGAACATTAAAGCATTTTCAAAAGAATCAAATGTGAAATGTAAAGTCGGCAGCCTGGCGAACACAGCTGATGCTGAAAGATATCCTCCAAAATTCTAACATCGAGTGAATGCCCTGCATGTCTTCATGAATGGGTTAAATCCAAGTGAAGTAGTCCTTTCGATTATGAGTGAAGGTATGATTAACTTACACGGGTCTTATCGGCGTTATATTGACCGGCAGCAGATTCATTTCTGTACTTATCAGCTGAGAATCGCAAAATCTGAAATTAGGCAAGTCAAGTCGCTAAAAGACGACGTTGAATTAGGAAGGGGCAGTATTTCTGCAAACGAATTGAGTCACATGACGCCTGGTAGTAGAAAAAGAAATGAGGTGGAAGACAGGAAACTGTTTTATGTTACGTTAGCCAAATGTTGACGCTTCCGAAAGAAAAATAATTAAGTGAGGTACGGACAACCAGCTACTTGACTGTGCTTTTCTGCAAACTGATTGGTTTTGGAAGAGTCGCGTACGCAAATTATCGAAAGAAGCAAACAAACCTATTGGTCGGAAGGTCGTTACGTAGAAGCCCATAAAGGCAATTGGCAAGCATAAACCGCAGCATGAAGTTAATTCAGTATAATTCAATTTATATAAGGGAAAGAGGCAGAGCCTTTGAACACCCTATTTACAGATAGATGCTCTCGGATCATGCATATTGTTCAAAGTCATATATACACTATATAAATTGTTGTTGTCTTCCAAATGTATGACCGGCAAGCAAAGTAAGATCAAGCCTTCTTTTGAATGCGTCGACGCTTTCAGCAAGAACAACCGAGGAAGGAAGTTTATTCCATCCTTCAATGACCCGCTGGGAGAAGAAGTGGGCCCGCACTTCTAGTTTGGCGTAGTGTTTTTTCAGTTTGTACGGATGACCGCGTAGATGTATTGTTTGTGCAAATTCAAAGAAGTTGGTCATCTGAAGAGCACAATCTACTCCCCTGACGATGTTAAACACCATGATCATATCTCCTCTGTATTGCCTATAATAGAGAGGAAACAGATTGAACCTATCTAGACAACCTTCATATGGGAGACCTCCTTAGCTGCTGAATAGTTTGGTCACCCTTCTTTGAACTTTCTCGAGCATTGCGTAATCTTTATTCATCCAAGGGCACCACGCCTAGACGCAGTACTCTTACATCGACTGAACAAAGGTTCCGAAGACTCGCCCAAAAAGCTCCTCATTAAAATAGAGGAAGGACCTTCTGATCGCTCCGAGGATGCTTATAGCCTTCTTTGCGGTTTTAGTACAGTTAGTTGACGGTTTGAGGTCAGGCGTCATGCGTACACCTAGATCCCGTAGTTCGTTCACTAGCTCGACTTGATGACCTCCGATCGAGTAGTCATACTCGAATGGTATCACCTTTCTGCGACTAGACCGTGAGCGGATAACTTGGCATTTGTTGAAGTTCAGCTGCAGTAGCCATTTTTCACACCACTTTTGCAAGCGATCCAAGTCATTTTGAAAAGTCTGTCCATCCTCTGAGCTTTCAATTGTCTTCCAGATCTTTAGATCGTCTGCAAACATGACTTTCTCACAGGTGAGGTAGTCAATGCAGTCGTTCACATATACCAGAAATAGAATGGGACCCAGAACGCTTCCTGCGGAAGAAGGAGACGCGATCTCTACTGTTCCAGCGATCGCGTCTTCTCCTTTACAACAAGAACCTGTGTCACGCATATTTGCTTCTATTAGTGAAGTTAATAACTATGAAGTTACACAAAACCGTTGCAATATGGTGTTGAGGAAAAAGCACGTATAGGAAATTCCCTATGTTATCAGATGTCAACCAAAATTCTTAAAAGTTTATTCAATCCGAACATAGGTAATAAATTAAGTAATAATGATAATCGCACTGCCTAATCCCAATATTATTTATTTGACTCAACTTTGAAAAAATCCGCAGCATTCGGCGGGATTTGAAACCGCATAGTAGGGAAGGTCTTCACGCGAAGCCAATGCTCCACCAGTCGAGCTAAAAATGCCCCGCCTAGCACCGTGAGTTTAACTACACTTGGATCGATTTTAAACGCCCAACTTTGCCGCTCTTATGGAATCCACCAACACGGAAGATTTTTAGGTGCCGAGAGTTTTTTCACAATCGGGTCAACTGAATTAAGCGAATCTGCCAAATTTCCTAAATAATCCCAAAATATTTCAGTCAAATCAGGGTGCCTGCTTTTGAAAGAGCATGCTCCGGACCGCCTGCATTTAGTATACTCTGTAAAAATGGCTACTTAAATTTCATTGATTTTCAGTGCTCTTATAACTTCAAATATATCTTAGAAAATATGTGCACAAATATTCTTTTCTTTTGCTCGTTTGGTAGCAAATTACGCCTTCTTCGAATTTCATACATGCTGAAAGGGTATCTTTTGGTTTTTAGAAGGTTTCTCCTTGTGAAATGTTTTACGACCGTTACCTGTGCATTTACAAAACGAGTCTGCCCATTGCATAATACTGTTTATAAATAATAAGCTTTAATCCATAACGTTTTATGACAGACACCTGAGGAAGCATAACATTTGGGTGGCTCATAAGCCAGCGACGACTTTACGGGGCCAACTGGTACACCTCAAGAATGGGATTAAATATTTGGATGAGAAAGAGAATATCCATAAGATCCCGTGTGGAATGTGATGCCAACTCTGTGCGAATCCACGAACATCAGCTGGCAGTAAGAAAGACGAAACCCCTTGTCTCAAGTCGCCATGTGCACCCTCGGTACCGAATACACCTTCGCGTGGGACAAAACCCGTATTTTCTGTGCTTGCCCTTTCAAGAAAGGCCGAGAATTCCTCAAGGCAATGCATTCGGACGAGTCACGCATCAACAGAACATCTAGCACGCTGCTGTGTACAAAATTCTCAATGAAAAATGGGCGCGACGCGAGCCAACACAAACGGGATGAGAAACATGGCAACAGCAAACTGGCACAAGCGCCACGCCACGCCATTATCGATTTTCCCATCCGCTCTGGATGATAGCTGTTTTTGGCCCTCTCACTTTACTCTACGCCCGAAGACTGGGGCTCCAGTCTTGAGAATTTACGCAGATACCTCTTTTCCAAAGTATGACTGACTTCAAAAAATATATATTACGTTTAGTTTGCAAACCCCGAATTCAAGCGTAACGCTCGATGAGGTTCAAAACTATTCGGCAATTAAGAAACGTTTTTTAAACCGAAGCATAAGCTTTATTAAAGTATAAAATTTGGAGAGAGCGTAATCGGCTACCAGCGCGTGTAAAAGAAAGAGTATTTGTGTGCATGTTTTCTATGAAATATACTTAAAAATTAAAAGAGCTGTATAGAAAAATGGCATATTACTGAGGTAGCTATTTTTTTCAAAGTCAACATTCTACTGGTGATTCGGAGTGTGCTACTTCCAAAGCCAGCACCCTGACGTGACTGAAATATATCGAGATTAGGCAATACGATTATCATTATTACGATCATACATAATCCATGAGATAGGGAAGTTTCCGTAAGAAGCTATACTGTGCAGAATTATTATTTGTATTGGTCCATACTGACCTTTCTACTGGATGATTATATGTTACAGTCAAACAGAATGCAACTCCCGATAGAATGTCGACTCCTACCCCAAGCCTAATTAAGATCCACTGGAGAGTAGTTTTCTTCGGCATGATATATATTGCTCAGAGAATAGCATGCCGTATGCGAATTTTAGCAGGTGTCTTTTCGGCAGAGTACACAGTCACCTTTACGTACGACTCGGTCAGTAGAGAGGAACCTGATCTAGTAATCGGAAGAAAAATTGTGTTGTTTTGCATCATATAAAAAGACAGGAATTTTAAGTTCTGCGACTATTCCCGTGTTAAACTTGAAAAGTCAGTAAGGCAAACATGTTTTCACAACTGGATCAATTTAGTCACTCAGATCTGCCAAACCTCTACTACTAATTGATTGTGCCCGGTATTCATCTGGTGGATTATAAACGGATTGTTTAGGAAATTCTGCTTGGGCAGTGGATTCCATACTTTGCAGTAGGCTGAGCGAGTAAATCGATCCGAGAGTGATTAACTTCACGGCTCCGGTGGGGCCTCAATAGCTCAATTAGCTTAAGCGTTGGCAGCACTCAAACCTTTGAATAGGAGAGTTAGGCAGGATTCTTAAATGTCTTATAATTAATACTCATCATTCTAAACCCGTCGAATGACGAGGTCGTCATGCTTAAGTCATTGGGACCCGAGAGATGGAGAAGTAGACTAGGCTGTGACTACTGGTCACGGTTCGAGTGTGTAGAGTGAAAATCACTATCACATGCACAGATTGAGTAACTATCACCCGGAGGTGCGATCGCCACCTGACATCGGCATCGGCCATGTAAGATTGACCACGCTTGTATTAGCATCTTCTGGCAGCACAGCACTGGCGATACGATGAAGCGAACTGCATAACCAACACCTGGGTCGAACAGCAACCTAGGTTTACCTCTTAACCACCATACTTAAGATTATATGAAGCTTAATCACTTTTAGTCTTAATATATTAAGCGGTAGATTTACTTTTTCACTCCGCATGTTGAAGCATTTTACTCGTCTACGGTATGCGTTGAGATAACTGAAGAAAAAAGCCTCGCAGATGAGAAGGTCTAAAGGTGGCTTGTCAACTGACAAATCGCATTTGGATAAAGAATGCTACTGAAAAATGTGGCTGCATACAACAGTTCCCCCGTCGATTTCGACGATGGGCACCACGCGCTCCAATAAGCCGCAGCAAACGCTGAAGCAAGCCGCAACTGACACAAAGGCGAGCTGGGCAAGCAATACGTAAGCGACAGCAAGCAGGAGCAACGCAGAGAACTGGCGCGAGGGAAAACAGGAGTTTAGGCAGACTCGCGCAGAATCTACCCACTCGCTCGCCACTCCCACCTCCGTATCCGGTGTAATGACAAAGTCAATAAGACCGGGGATGAGGGAGGGTGTAGATAGCTGGCGCGATATCACTCAGCACGCGCACACTTGACACAGCCATCTCGCTAGGTATGCTCCCGCGTGTGCGGGAGCGCCATAAAGGCCACATTAAGAGGGAGCCATTGCAGCCTGACTCTCAGTCCTCCCTCTCCTCCCGTACGCACACATAGACACACGCGTACAGAAGGGGCAGCTACGTGGGGGCCCAAGTTTTCCCGTCAGTTGGCAGACCCTCCAAGCCACGGCTTTTAGCGCACCGTGATAGATTCAGACGCATTCAGATTTATTATAGTGAGGAAGAAACGCGCCGAGGTCGACCTCACTCTCTCCCCCACCGCATAGTGACCGCCTAGCTTTTCGGGCACCCGCAGTGGGGTTCAAACACGGACACACACACACACAGCAGTGGCAATGCTCGCATACACGAGCACACACACACATACTGGTGGGACCAGCAACAGCAACAGCCCCGCGATGTACACAGGTACACACGCACACACAAAAGGGACTGCCGCCGCCAGTTTACTGCTCCGCATCCTTCCAGGACTGCGTGAGCAGCAGCTTCATACTAGAAGACACAAAGGTGGTACACGGTTCCGTCCGCTCTAAGCTGCGGTCAGATACGAATAGAAATGACAATTTTCGAGCTGGCAGAAACCTTTCAGATTGTCTACCGGACACCGGTCAACTTCTCGAAGAACGGTTGTTAGCAATAGCCGAGACAGAGTGCCAAGCGGTAGGCTAATCCAGTACCGATGTCGACACCAGGTGGCGATAGCATGTCACCCTCATCCCCTTGGTGACAGTTTTTCAATGCGTACACATTTTTGCACTCTGTGTACTCGACCCTTGAACACTACTCAGAGCCTGCCTATGTTCAACCCTGCGCAGTCCAATGAACTCTACATGCCGACCTGGTCATGCGGGCGGTGTGAAATGCAATGTGTTTTAACTTTAAGACATTGATAAGCCCTATCTAACCCTCCTATTTTCATTAACAATGCAATTTGACAGCAATATATATATATATATATATATAGAACGTTGGGGGCCTACTGAAGAGCCGAACCCCTCGTTGCTGTATCATGCAGTAGCAGAAACATCGGCGAAACACGTGTCTGGGCTTTTAGCTAGTATCTATGCGGAAGTATGGTATAACATCATTGTGATATATATATATATATATATATATATATATATATGTTTGCCAAATAGACTTTTCAAGTTAAACATGGGTGTTCTAAGTGTTGACTAGTCAACCGTTACAGAATATTTGGCCCGATTGGCAGATTACAGTTGAACGAAATGCTCAAGGAAGATGAATCGAAAAACTCCGGTCAGGGAGAATCCAAACCCTCGGACATTTCTGCCGGCTTTTGTAAGCTAATTTCTGGTCGATCTTCTAGTCGCAATTATAATGCAGCTATAAACTATACAATTTTTTTAGCTCTACGTGAATCGTGTTAGATGCGAAGTGGAGGCAGAACATTTGATTCTTGATGCCGAGTATAAAGTGATACTCGCCAGAGTCGATGCGGATACCAAGTTGGGTGCGGATGTTCGTGACAAGGTTCGCGGTTGAAACATTGTTTTCCCAGAAGAAATTTGAACAAGGCAAAGATCACGAGATTAGCAGAATTTATTGACGTCATGAAATTTCGCGACCCCCTATTCAACTGCACATGGTCGTTGCCTATTAATAAAATAACTAACTTCCCAATTAATTGTAAGACTCGAAGGGTGAAACGTGACAGGTACAAAGAAAACGGCTATCCGAAAAATTTATTGATAAGTATCGAAACCGTAGACAAAAAATTATGCCTGAAATATCAGTGTCGAAAAATCCGGTAAGCATGTTCCTCCCCTTGAAAGATGAAAATGTCTCCAACATGTTACAACGAAAGCTTCGATGGCCGATTGAAAGAACTTATCCCGCCGTTAAATTGTTGTCCATAAGCACAGCAACGGCTATTCCAGTTCGGTCGACTGAAGACATTCTGCCTATGAGCGCCACATCAAACTATGTTTCCGAGTTAACATGCAGTTGTGGATATAAATACATCGGGTGTACGCAAAGGCAATTAGCAGTGCGGTCAGCTGAACATATGCCGAAGTGGTCGCTAAGGTCGGAACATAAAGTACCTAAGAGTTCAATCATAAAGCACCTAGTGAAGACTGGCCATACAGTTGACCAAAAGACGGCATTTAAGGTCGTACTTCGGGTGACGACCGGGCGTCACCTACGCTTTGCGGGGGCCGCTGCAATACGGAAGAGAAAACCAGAACTTTGTAAGCAGCTGGACCATGTGATCAACCGTGCATTGCCGTGGTAACGATCGATAAACTCATCCCCGCACACGCTTCCTCGTCCTTCTTAAGACTGACTGCTATCCTGTCCTCTGTCCCAACCACTCCCCCCCCCTTTTAACCACGTCCTACAGGCTTTCAAGGACATGAATTGGCGTGCTATGACAACTACTCCTTCCACCTCTACCCCCCTTACCATGCGCCCACATCTATGACTAACAATTTATACTGTGGCATAGATGCGTACACCGATCTGTCAGAGGACCCACTCGTCGCTCCATATTGCCATCGAAGCTCTCTCTCTCTCGAGCCTCCACCGCAAGGCGGCTAGGATATAGGCAGAAGGAAATTACCAGCAAAGACAGGGACACTAGGAAGGCCTTTTTTGCCTTGTTAGGCGTCATCGGCTATTTACACTCTTTTTGCATATCATGTTTCACCCTTCGAAGCTGATACTTAATTGGACAGTTAATTATCTTATTAATAGGCAATGACCGTCTGCAGTTAAATAAGAGGTCTCGAAATTTTATGCTAATTTCGTGATTTTTGCCTTGTTCAGGACTCACGCTATTTGCAAAAAAGGTGAATTGAAGGTAAAAATGCCACAGACACACGTCATCTTAGGCCTGGCTTCGCCCCGCACAGGCACGACGTTATCAGGCGTGCATTCTTTCTTTGCCTAGGGTCGAGCGTCATCTTTGGCAGACTCCTTTGTTATTTACTGCATGTGTCCATTATTGGGTTACGCACTATACCAAATGTTGCTATCACTGGGAATTGACATACGCGTTATGACTGGATATTGAATCTAAGGATACTCGAACAATGGACATATTTGCAGAACCTAGAAGAGTTGCATTCACCTGACGTTTCAGATTCGCATTCCAGTCAATCATCAGTAGTTTCATTGGATAAGTGTAATGTTTGCACCATTTTCGTTGCACTTGTATGTTGTTATTGCCATGTCACTGCATACCTATCGAAAGTATCTACTTGCACCTTGTATATGCTGCGATAACGGCTTGATCTCCCGCAGCCGACTGATTAATTGTCTAAATATCATTACTCGTGGTGGCTATTACTGTGATGCATTGTTAGCCATTTCGCTCGCTGACACTAGAACTGGGGGGTTCGCTCACGCGCTGGGGAGACCAAAGGGTTTTCATGCAACATCCCTGCCCAAGAGAAGGCACCTCTCGAGATTAATGGCTGCCAACTTGAACAAGTAGACAGTTTCAAATACCTCGGAGCGAGGTTGCTGCCGAATGGACAGGGTAAGTAAAACATTATCTCCAAAATTAACGCAGCTCGACGATTTTTTTCCAGCCTTCGAAAGCGCTAATGGACCAGATGCGATATTTAAACCTCCACAAAGGTCCGCGTGTATCGTGCATCTGTACGGTCATTACTTCTATAATGATGCGAATTCTGGGCTTTGCGAGTAGAAGATGAACGGAAACTGGAAGTCTTTGACCATTTCTGCTTGAGGAAGTTCCTTCGAATGAAGTCTACTTAATTCGTCTCAAGTTAGACAGTCCGCTCTCGCTGCAACATCTCAAGGATATCCCAGGCAATCAAAGAAAGACGACCGAGGTGGTTTGTATAAATTCTTCGTCGTCAACCTCAGAAGCTCAGTGTTACTGCCCTCGACCCGAAATCGTTACCCAATTGGAAACGTCGAAGTGGGGGTCAGCTCAAAACCTGGCTCGACTCAGTCAGTCAGGACATGGAAGTGGTTCTTGGACCTTCGGTATTCGGCCTCCAACGCTGGCGAAGGAAACGGTTCTAACTTTCCAGGACTGCTGCATGGATCATCGCGCGTGGAGAAGCATCGTACGGCACATCATTGAGGCCGGCTAGATCAGTCATGATCGCAGCCTCAACAAGGACAATTAAGTATGCGCTCCCCGCTTTGCAAATTACTCTGTCCGCATAAAGGGAGGGAGGACTTTGCGCCTGTTTCTCCATTGCGGGCCGTATGACCATGCTTGAAGCAATTCACAGTTATCACCCCTTTTTCCTGTGACCGTGTCCCGAGTTGACTGTCTTTGTAAGACGTATATATGCGTCAGTCAGACAGTAGATTACTGAGGAGATATTCGAAAAGGACAACATTAAACACGACTCCAACCTCCATAGAGAAAATCAAAGAGACGTTGATATTCAGGATAACAAGCAAGTTCTTATCTACAGTCGTTGAATCCAAAAAAGTTGTAATCAAGGAAAGATGATTGTGTTTACACAAGTTTATGGGCGCCACCCAGGAAAAAGCGACAAGGCGGATGTCAAACTCAGTACATCCTGTGAACCAGCGAGCATGAAACGACAGCGATATCTACAGAAGAGTCAGTATCTTCAGACATCAAGCACCTAATTGCATGTCTAGACTAGGACACCGTGTGAAAATACTGACGGCACATGTGTCGCCACCTAGAGACGCGACGCCGACCACAATGCAACCTATTTAATGCGCACTCTTATCAAGCCCCTCTCGACACGACGTTCTTCATAAATGTTTGGCACTTTTATAGCCTGGTTTTGTGACACAATGAAAAATCAACAGTTAGAACAAGAATCAGCTCCCTAAGTCTACACTTCCTTGCAATGGTAATTTCCCGTAGGGCCTTCGGGTTCCTTCTTCTCCCCAGTCCATGTTTACTACGGTCCGAAACAAGGAAATATAGTACACGTTTAAGGACCTCAAGCCCGAAAAACATTTATCTTGATTTACCAGGCATAAATGACCATTTAAAAGACACTGAATTACAACAAAAATAGAACGAAAACAACTTTCAAAGCTGGAAAATGTATGGAGCCTCAGGCAGGGTGAGTGATTTATAACTTCTTATAATGTTTGATACATAATATTCGCATCTCGCATTAGGTGGTCCCAGTTCCCACCTGACTGGAACATGTAAAACTGGAGCATTCACCTTACCTTGGATGTTGTGAAAAGCTCCTCGTACGTCAGGGTATTAAAATAATTCCTTTGCGGTGATTGCTCTACACATTTCCGGCCTCGTGATGTATGAGTTTGCATAGCCAATGTTTTGGTTACAAGCCAAAAGGTCGTGGAAATGGCATGCTCCAAACTCGTCGGAGCTGGAAGGGGTTTGCAATCGATGGACAGAAATATTCATGTCCTGAGTTAGCTGGGACCTGACACTGGTATTTCAGGATGCTGTTGAGTGTAGGATACGTATGCCAAATTTGATTCATACTAGCATGCATAGGAGGCAACACATGAACAACGCAGACCAGGCAACTTGTGCGTAAATAAGTCTGACTGCATGTGGTTATCGAATTCTTTACATTTGCGTCTGATTGGTCATGCCAGCATAGTAATTCCACGTTTGGTCAAGGCTGGAATTCTGATTGGTCGGAACATTCACCCAATCGCACCACGATAGCCATCTGTATGATTGATCTAACGTTCAGCGGATAAGGTAGCTATCCAATAGCAGTGTCCTACGGATACTGAGCTGCTAATCAGGTGACTATCATATACAGTGTAATTCAGAAAAATCGTAATTAATAAAAAGGATGGTAATCGACTGGCTTGTCATTGTTAAATTATGGGGTCGATCATGACAAATAGTCTCCCACACACAAGCTCACATGCCATTTAAATACTACCACATACTTTAGTCAAATTCGTAGCCCGCATTCAAACGAAAAACGTAAAAATATTCGTAGGGTAATTTAATGATATTCTATTAACTCTACTGCCTCCAAGTTATGGACCTATGGACAGTAGATTGTCTAACTTATGAAATATCACGATCGAAATTTCCATGGGTCCTATAGGACACATTTGAGGTTGTTAATTTCGTTTATTTGAGGTGAAAAAATCTGTTGAAAAACGTAGCCGGAATTGGACAAAGTCAAACATTTCTAGATATCAAAGGAATTTCCCAACCTATTAAATGCTACTGATAAAAGCCAATTGTTTGTACGTATTTGAATATAAGCGAACAGTCATATAAACCAAAAAACCGTTCAAATATATCTGTTCGGGGAACGGGAAGTTTATTGTGGCGTTTATTGTTTTGAGGTCACCGTAAGTATGAGAAATCGCATTGTTTTCGGAATAAATAGGCGGATTCCGTTTAAAAATTTTTTTGAAAATTTTTTCGATATGCTACAAAAAATGAGTAATAAACTTTTGTGGTTGAAATTGATTTAGTACACCGGTAATTGAGATTTTAAAAAAGCATATCTATGAAAACTCGCGATATGCCGTCAGTTTTCTCTGTCCCACCGCACGCGAAAAATGTCCAAACAATTTTTTCTACAGTTGTCTAAGAGCGAGAAAGGAAATCGTCCAGCTGGAAGAGTGCTCAATGAGCCTTTACCAACAACTTTCAATATTAATGAGGTCATTTTGTGGCGCACTAAAAATGCGCGCAAAATGAACAAGGTGGATGTAATGGGTCCACGAGTAAGCAGGAGGATGAGCATATTCGTCATAAATAAAAAATTAACTTTGCATATATGTATGTATTCACTCAGAAATGTGCAAACACCGATCGAATAGGCTTCCAAACTAAACAAAGTTCATGTGGTGGTCAGAGGTCCCCAACGGGTGACCGCCTGCCAGGCCGAATCCGGCCAAGTCATGATAGCGGTAAAGGGGGTATGACAGCATTTGGGGGTAGCTTGATACAGAACTGTTTCGGGCTTATTAGCCTTCATCCGCCAAGCATAACCCTGAACACCAGCTGGTCGGACAACACAAACAAACGCACTCACAGACGGCGCAGTTGGTCCACCACTGGTGTCTATCAGATGGGTCATAAGCACTTCATCGAACCACAGTTCATCAGCGCCTCGCCATCTGCCATTTGTTGTCACTGCTGATTAGGTATATATTCACTCAGGAATGTGCGAACACCGATCGAATAGGCTTCCGAACTAAACAAAGTTCATGTGGTGGTCAGAGGTCCCAACGGGTGTTGTCCGACCAGCTGGTGTTCAGTGTTATGCTTGACTGATGAAGGCTAATAAGCCCGAAACAGCTCTGTATCAAGTTACCCCCAAATGCTGTCATACCCCCCTTACCGCTATCATGACTTGGCCGGATTCGGCCTGGCAGGCGGTCACCCGTTGGGGAGTATACATCAAGATTCGAGGCCCAGATATCATATCGTTTTCAGCTTCCCCCAAATAAGAGAGTATTGAGAGTTTTCACAGGGAGCACCTGTTTATTTTTTCTATGAAAATAATAAGGTAAACGGTGGAGGAATCTAAAATTCACCAGTAAAAATTCACAGACAAATGGCCTTTAAGTAGGGAACTTATAAGATAAAGAATTCTTAAGGTTGCGAAAATTCCCATCACAGATTTTTATCTGCTAAGTCGTGCATGCATTACCGGCCCTTATTCTGAAAAGTATTCATTATCTTGATGAGGTTTTATTTTTGGGTGAGCCTGCAAAGTCAACCCAGGTTTTTATATGTAGGAAGAACTTTCCAAAAGAACACACAAAGCCGACATAAACACCCAAGAATTGCCAACGGCCGATGGTTTGGATGCGATTAAATTCAGAGAGCGGCCAAGTTGGTGGTCGACTATGGAAGCCATCAACGGCAAGGTTTTCCCTGACAGCGCAAAGGATACCATCGGTAACAACGACGGTCATATTAGCTGAATTTACACCATAATTAATCATGATAATGCTTCAAGTCATTGCTCTATATAAGGGTGAATTTACTAGGGGTGGCATCTGTACTCTAACTTTTTCAACAACAGCCAGCCTCCAGTATATTTTAATCTTACCAGCAGACCGGATCTCTTTTCCATTGAAGATAGTTTTGCACTTAGTAAGAAAGTGGCACAAGGCATGAAGAGTCTCTCCGTTTAAGAAATTTTTTTATTTTGTGCCGAAAAATTATATCAAGCAAATCAGTGAGGACAACCTGGCTAGCTCCATGTCTGACAGATTTTATGCTATTGTACTCGTACAAGGACATGCCATAAAGTAAGTATGTTTTGTCTTTGCTATTATTCTGGAATAAGTTATTGTTTTTATGGCCCATCTTCCCTAAAACAATTACTCGCAATATTAGCATTTTCTGAACTTCGAGTTTTATTGCAAATTACTTATTCATACATCAATTACTAATATTTTATAGACTGCAATATAACTTCTTTATTAGAACGGTCGCGTCTTGACTGCTTTAATACTTTGGGGGTACGCCGCGTGGGTTGATTTTACACAACAGAAAGTTTTCTGCTAAATTGACGAGATTTTTATAAGCTAGGTAACTAAATGTATCATGGAAATATTTTGACGGAAAGCTTGTGACAGCCTTTGCCATGCTTGAATTTATTCACATCTTTGTCGTTCATTTATTGGTACTCCTCTTTCTAAACTAATTCTATTTCTGTAACCTGCACTTTTCGGCTATGCTTTGATTTGATGTGCAAATGGTATCCGCAATACTTCCACTGGCTTGAATTATAATAATCAATAGCCGAAATCTTGCTCCTATTGTTTTTATTCACTAGATGGGGTGTAGAAGTTCAAGCCGTTAGTGTGCTCAGTGCATTATAACTATCACGCCCATTTCCGTACAGGAAGAAAAGGGTTAAGACCAGTAGGAGTTGTTTATTGTATACAGGAACTCTATGGTGGTCTGGCGCCTCTTTGTCTTCATTGTTGAGGTTTGTACTTAGTTAATTGTTTACTATTTGTTAAATAGTACCGTAATGCCCTCATAGTTGTTATCATTAGGTTTGTCGCACGCGTGACTGTTGGATACAGAGTCAGAAAAGTCTATAAAGACGAATTAGAAAGTATATAAGGCATTCGCAGTAAACAAGAGAGTGGAGCAAGGCTGCCTACGCAATCCAACCCTCTTCAGAATAATGTGTTGACGGACGCTTCCTAGGATGAACGCCCTAGGAATCTCACCGTAAACAAAACTGAAAAGTCTCTTGTCAATAGCTGGCGCGGACAGGCTCCAACGCGTATATTCATGTGCACTGTCCACGATCTGTTCTTTGCAGCCGACTACATACTAAACTGTGCAACAGAAAAGGTCATACGAAGGAGCATAGTCCTCTTCGCCATCCGCTGCGGCAACTTCAGAATAGCAATCAAAATGGTGGTCATGGGCTAACCATTACTCACCGAAGAATACGATAGTAAAACTGTGAGCAATATCGTCAAGCTAGGAGGCACACTGAGACGCAGCACTCAAATCGATGGCGAAGTTGGACATCGGATTCGCTTATTCAGTCAGCTCTTCGGCAGACTGCAAGTCATCATGTGGAATTCCTATGGACTTTATCTGAACACCTGACATTGACATTTCTGTATGGAATGCAGAACGGGACAGTTGATGTGCAGCAAGCGAGGAAACTCAACCACTCCCACCTCAGCTGTTTCCGCACGCATACTGAAGCTGAAATGACAGGGCAGGATCCCATACACGGAAGTCCTCGAGCGAACTGCAATCTCCAGCATTCATGCCATGCGGAGGCACCTGCAACCGCGATGGAGTGGCAATCTAGTGTGAATGAACAACGAAGGACTATCAAAACGACTTTTCTGTGAGGAATTGTCTGTGGTGTCTTGCTGACAGGGAGAAAAAGTATGACGCAATTCGGACACCCTGAAACATAATCGGAAGCGGCGTGATTGGCTATAACATCAGTAGATAAAAATGATATTCTGAGAATTTATCCCTGAAAAATAGTAGGAATTTGTGAGGGAATCTTAAATTTATAATAAAGTAGGAATCCTTCAAAGCATGTGATTTCCGCAGGCGCATGAAAAGGAGTTTCTTCAAAGGCCGGCATCCTGGCGTGTCTGAATTGGGCTGAGATTATCGAGGTAGTAGTGTCGACAAAACGAAAGTTTCCTGAATCAGAATTCGGGGAATACAAAGTAGGTTGGAACAGCCTTTTGCTGCGACTAAAGAGCCTTAAAATGCGCTCTACCAAGCATAAGTTACTAGCCGCACAAATTCTGTTGCCGCTGTTGAGTAGCCTTGACTATGGGATGTGTACTCTGTCGCCTACGGTCAATCAAATTTAATGAAACGCATCGATTGGCTTCGGGTATACGGGCGCTCCAAGTGGGGTGGACAGGACCACGCGGGCTACTTGCTACGATCGGGAAAGTGTTTGGGGAAGATTGTCACGCGTGAGTACCCAAGTGAAAGTAAAATGAGTCCGCATAATCATGCCGAGTGCGGACTGCCACAGAATTATGCTTAACGTAATCGAGGTAACAACTCTGGGCAAGTAATCATTCTTGATCTCAAACATACTTAGGAATTTCGGTTACGCTCGAATAATAGTTACCCAATGGAAAAGGTTTTTGCAGGCTTTATTTAGTTTAAATGGAGACTCTGCGACAGCAAGAGGCGTCTTAGATGAAGTAGGCTCTTGAATAGGAGCACTCAAAGCCCTAAAAGCCTAATTCGGGCATTGGAGTCTCACCTTTTTCGTTGACCTTCGTCAAGGAATTTGATCGGTTGACGGACTATTCGATGACGCGTGGCTAAGCTCTCAAAGTCGTTATCGCACAGTTATCGGAAAATCGATCGTGCTGTGCGATAACCGGTCGGAACGCAGATGGACACGTGATTTTGCGCACTGTCACGCAGACAAGCGGTCGCATAACGGTCTCTACGTTGCTGTTGGCCTGAACTTTCTCCATTGTGTTTCTGTTGACATTTTTCAGCGTGTTTAAGCCTGGGCGAGGAGTTCCCATTATAGACGCATAAAGCAAGCCTTTCGCCAATATCTTTGCGAATTTATAGAGCATTATGACGAAGTTTTCACGTCAGACACATCTTCATCGTCCTGGTGCCTAAGCTCGCCATCCTCTTTGTGTTTATCTGAATTGAACTCGCAGATGTGGACTGAAAATGAAGAGACGGGTTGGAGTCCAGGCCCTGTGGGCTTCGAAAATGGACCAGCTGGCAAATTTTCCTTCCTCTTCACCACCAAATAAAGAGTAGGAAAGTTTGCTAGAAGTCCATCGATCGTGGGAAATCGACTTCAGCTCGGCTCACCTTTACCTGAAGAGGGTTCAGAAGACCTGGGAGCGTGTGTGTCCAGACCTACCCGCAGATGCGCGGACGTTGCTGTCGGGGGCAAACAATGCAACGGTGATTCCGACCATGAGAAGCGGTGAGTACGCTCACTTAGGACTCATGAAGCAGGTAACGGAACGGGTAAGTCGCTCTTCTAGGTTGGTTAGAGACACAAATATCGTTAATTATCTAGCTATTTATGGCTTACCTGTACATAAGAAAACAAATCGCCATTTTTGGCCGATTCTAGGGTGCATTATGCAGCCATTTATAAACTATACATTTATTGTAGGAGTATATGGCAGCCATGGTAAGCCGTCAGTTGTGCAGTCTTTTTGTAGGCCTTAGTTACTGAGCTGCAGTCTTTGCGTAGGCGTGGTCTTCGTGTCGACGCAATCGAAAGGCAGTTGAAGTTTCGTCTGGCAGCATCATTTGTGATGCTCCAGCTAGGGCTTTCATCAAGCAAATTAAGAATATCAATGCCATTTACGGCTGTGAGCGGTGCTGCATTAAGGGGTATTATAACAAGAGTGTGGATAAGACGTATTACCTTAATGCAGGCAAGCGTCTACGGCACGATGAAGATTTTCATCGCAGAATGGATGACTGCCATCGGAATGGCACGTCACCGCTCCTAGCATATAATGTAGGAATAGTAAGTTCCTTTCCTGTAGATCCCTTGCACTAAGTTAACCTTGGTGTTTTTCGTAGATTGTTAAAGTTGTGGCTAAGGAGTCCTAAAGGGAGGCCATTTCAGTTATCCGATTAAAAGCTTTCAATACTTAATGATTGATTAATTATCATTAATCAGCACCTGCCATGCCGGCTTTCTCAGTCTGCCAGCCCACTTTCAGAAGTGGACACATGGAAGGAGACTGAACTGTGTCACTTCCTTCTGTACACAGGAGTTGTAGTTCTTAGAGGTACGCTTCCAAAGAAATATTTGAAGCATTACCTTCTGTTATTTGCAGCTATGCGTTTTTTAGTCCACCCACAGTCACGCGGGCAGTCCGGGCCCTCCAGTGAGCGGCGGCTAACCATGCTCGTGCGGTAGGAATGAAGTGGTGCACGCTGTTCACATCGTTGTTCATCTAGCGGGCGATGTCGGACGCCATGGTCCATTAGCAGTTTATTGTCTTTATCGCAGGGGGTTAAGTAAGTTAAACCTAGCAACAGCGATTTTCAGACCATGGTTACGTAGTGGATGAGAAGTCGGTGAAGTCCAGAGTAGTTGGAAGAAGGAAAGGAGGATAGATGGAAGAAGTCTGATTTGGGAGAACACCACCGCCAAGGAGCTTGACCAGGTCCCAAGTGCTGTTTTGAGATCAGTCAGGCCAGTAGACAGAGAGAGTGTTTATTTGGTAGGTCGGCCTGTCATTGGTTGGACAGCGTGTGGGTAGAAAATCTACGTGGGCGGCCTGTGTCTCGCGCCAGTAAGGTTTGTGGCCGCAACGACCTTGAGGTCTAGACGGATTGAGGTCACGACAGGAAGGCCAGGAATTGTGAGGACAACGACCCACTACATCTTTTTCATTTGCGAGATGCCTAGGTAAAATGAAACGAATGCTAAGAAAACCGCCACGACCACTTCAGCAAGTAGTGCGTCGGTTAGGCGAGCTGCAGACGCAGCGGTGCCCACCAGCATTTACCAGAGTGGACTTTCACCTATGAGCACCGCGATGGTCCACTGCCACCAAGTGGTAGATCATTTACGCAGTTAATCATCAAGGGTGGAATTCTGATTTGCTGTACGCCCTCTGGGGGCTCTGTAGCTGTCGACAGTAAGTTTTTCTGCGTGCGAAACATCGTACGCTAACCCGCCAGTGAAATACGCCTAGTGTACGCAGACTACTATAATTTGGACGATTAATTCGATTATTTTGAGAATTCACACCTTCTAAAAGTTGTTAAAGCTGGTATGGGAACCGAATTGGAAAGCTGCTTCTTGCAGTCGTTGATCCGGAAGTATGCCATTTTCCCCGTAGGCGATCCCTACGTTCTGATTGAAATCAACGGACGTTGGGATCGCGAAGATTAGCAACGATGAGTACCAATGCAGTCCGTCCGGCAGAAGTTTCCTAAGGTAAGTTTTCCCCTTTTTTTTAAAGTACGGCTGCCCATATGGGCACTGTCCAACAATGCTACGATTCAACAGTTCGTAGGTAATTAATCGGTTTTTAGGGCACAGCGACTGTGATTGTACATTTGAATAACCACATCAGTCGTTAAAATTTAAATTCTGCTACAGCGTCAGTCTTACAGATAACATTCCTCTTTTAACCCCCTTTTTCTGTTGTGTTGTAGCTCATTATGTCCCACGCCAATCAGTGAACTCCGGGGATTTTTTCTCATTATTAAACGAGGACATCCGCCATATATCTACCTCTTCTGTAAGCGAAACATTTGCGTTACTTACTGCTGCTGTAGGAGTCCGAGTCGGTGCCCTGGTCCTAGTTTCATCCAGCAGGCCCGCATATGCCCCAAGTGGCTAGTCAACATAAATATGTCACAGGTCAACTATCTGAGGCATTTAGAAGAGAAAATGAACCACATAGAAGAGAACTTTGACCGCGTGCTGGTGGCGCAGCAGGATTGTACAGAAAACGTTTCTGAGGGTGAGTCAACGCATACTGTTGCCACGTAAATAATACCTTCATTTGCAAACTGTCAAACTATTCTCTACTTTTTTTCCAGAGCCCCTAGCTCACGACCAACCGCCGTGGAGGCCGACCCGTCGGCAGGCTGATAGTATTGCCTGTACGGATAACAAACCAAGACAAATATGTTAAACATCTGCCTTTTAATGCTTTTTTCTATACAGCAAAGTGCTTCTGTACTCAATAAGGGCTTCAGAAATGTTATAAGGGAGAAATCAAGCGAGGGGGTTTTGAAGGAGCAAGGCGTGCGACTGTCCAAACGAAATTTGAGATACAAATTTTTCTTACGAATTTCGTACGCTTTCGTGTGTCAAATACGAACGAAAATTCCTAGGAACTTTTCGATTGTTCGGGATAAATTCGTTGCAATTTTGCTAATAGGGAGCTATTTAGTATAAAAACAAAATTAAACCCAATAAATAAATTTAAAATTCTTTCTTTGCGCAAAAGTGGTAATCAGCAGTTTTGCTGTACACTTACCAGCTGGGTTCTTTGCCGTTTACTGAGTCCTATGCCAAGGCGATTACTGACGCACATGGCAAAACCACTGCTCAAGTTCTTATCCGCCAAACTATTCAACTTCACATCTGTGTTATTAAAACATTCGTTTCCCGGAAGAGATTTGAACCAGGTGAAGATCATGAGTTGAGCAGGATTTATTGACGTCATACAATTTTGTGACCTCTAATTCCTCTGCAAACGGTCACTGCCTGCTAATATAATAAATTAACTGTCCAATTAGAAGGATGAAGCTTAATAGGTAAAGAGGGTGGGAAACATAAGTCAAAAATGTGGGTGCATAGTGAGGGGTAGAGGAGGGGGCAAGTAATTATCACAACAAGGCGGTTCAGTTAACAGTGAAGTCCTATGAAGTGTAATTAAAGGGGGAGGGTAAAGTACTAGACAGCAGTCGGTCATAGCGGGGGGACGAGGGACAAGGCGTGAGAGGGACTGGGGTGATCGATCGTTACCACGGTAATGCGAAGTTGATAACATGATCCAGCTGCTTACAGAGTTCTGGTTTTCCTCTCCATATTGCAGGGGCCTCGGCAAATCGTAAGAGACGTCCGGTCGCCGCCCGAAGTACGGCCGTAAACGCGGTCTTTTGGTCAACTGTATTGCCAGTATCCACTAAGTGCTCAGTTTTTCGACTCTTAGGTAGTTTATTTTCCGCCCTGAGCAACCACTTCGGCATATGTTCAGCTGACCGTGTCGTCAACTGCCATCGCGTGCGCCCGATGTATTTGCACCTGCAACGACATGTAAACTCGTAAACGTAGTTTGAGGTGGCGTTCATCGGCAGAGTCTCTTTGGCTGGTCTTACTGGAATAGCCGTTGTTGTGCTTATGTAAAACAATTTGTAGGCGTGTAACTACTGCAGATGTGCACGAAGAATTTGCAGTTCCTGTTCAATGGACAGTTGTATCGACAGATCGACGATGTAGCCATGGGCAGCCCACAAGGACCAGTCCTAGCGGACATTTTCATGTCAAACCTTGAACACATAGTAACCAAAAACAGAAAAGACTGCTTGTTTTCGACGATACGTGGATGACATTTTTGTCATAGTCGAAAACCCTAAAGTGGGAGAACTGCTACTTAAAACCATGAACGAAGCACATGCAAAGATCAAATTTACGATCGAGCATGAGAAGGATGGCACGCTGGCTTTCCTAGACGTGCTTTTACGCAGGTGGGCAGGTGGTTTCATTAAAAGGTCCATCTACCCGAAAACCACATGGAAAGGGCAGTACATGCACTTTCTTAGTTTTGTTCCAATCTAGAGGAATATAAACTTGGTATTTTGCATTTACAATAGAGCTGCTAGAATCTGTTCCACGAATACGATCGATGAAGAAATGTGTTTTGTCAAGAAAGTGTTTTTTGGAAATGGCTATCCTGAGAAAGTCATCAATAGGTAAAGCAAACGCAGAGAGGAAAATGTTACCGAAATATCCGTGGCAAAAAGCCAGTGAGCATCTTCCTCCCCTTCAAGGGCGATAATGTGCCCAACGTGATCAAGCGAAGGCTTAGATGCACGAGTTAAAGAACTAACCCTGCCTCCAAATTGTTTTACATAAGCACAACAACGGCTATTCCAGTAAGACCAGCCAAAGAGACTCTGCCGATGAACGCCACCTCAAACTGCGTTTACGAGTTTACATGTCGTTGCAGGTGCAAATACATCGGGCGCACGCGACGCCAGTTGACGACATGGTCAGCTGAACATATGCCGAAGTGGTTGCTCAGGGCGGAAAATAAACTACCTAAGAGTCGAAAAACTGAGCACTTAGTGGATACTGGCAATACAGTTGACCAAAAGACCGCGTTTACGGCCGTACTTCGGGCGGCGACCGGACGTCTCTTACGATTTGCCGAGGCCCCTGCAATATGGAGAGGAAAACCAGAACTCTGTAAGCAGCTGGATCATGTTATCAACTTCGCATTACCGTGGTAACGATCGATCACCCCAGTCCCTCTCACGCCTTGTCCCTCGTCCCCCCCCCATGACCCACCGCCTGCCCAGTCCTTTCCCCTCCCCTTTAATTACACTTCATAGGACTTCACTGTTAACTGAACCGCCTTGTTGTGATAATTACTTGCCCCCTCCTCTACCCCTCACTATGCACCCACATTTTTGACTTATGTTTCCCACCCTCTTTACCTATTAAGCTTCACCCTTCTAATTGGACAGTTAATTTACTATATTAGCAGGCAATGACCGTTTGCAGAGGAATTAGAGGTCACAAAATTGTATTACGTCAATAAATCCTGCTCAACTCATGATCTTTGCCTTGTTCAAACATCTGTGTTACTCCCAAGAGCTGTTATTCCGAACGGATTACTTCTAACTGCCAGATAAGCAATCACCTTTTACAATGTTTTACCATGCAGTGTATTTTTTCTTATAGCCTTTTTAGACGGGGTATAATGCCAGCTTTGTAGCTTGGGATGTGAAGTTATTAGCGAACCATAAATTGTACTTTGATAACTTTATGTAGCTGTCCGCAGACAAAAGCGCTTGCTTGTGGTGCTCTTACCATCCGTGGCTCGAATGCACCAACATCGTTCTTCATTGTGCTTTCTGTTTTATGTCGGCGGTCTGCGTTTAGCCAATCATATTTTAATGTTTCATCTGATGGGGCCATCGATTAATTGTTAGTGTCAGTATATTTGAGGGATATGTAGATGAGTTGCCTTTGATCTCCCTATTCGTTCAGGTGCGTAATGATAGCAGAAAAATTGTATCTCAATTTGTTGGCGGACCAATTTTTCCTGAGCCATGAGGCGGAACGTAGTTTTGAAAAAAGGGCAGACAGTAAAAAAAACTCCTTGGGACTTTTTTATGAGAAAAAAAAATTTTCGCTCTTCAGAGGAGGATCTGACTTAGCTCCCCGACCGATAGGTTAAAGATTGAGCCCAACCTAATCAAACGTTGGAATACGTATTCGATAGACCCCAAAACTACCGACTGCTGAGAATGAACCAGGGGCTTTTCATCTGGTTATCGCTCGTCGTCCATTGGTTGGAACGTAGCCATGGGTATGTGCACTATTTTTGCGCATTTGCCTTTCGCACTACATTGTACTGCCAACTGAATACATATTGTATCAACCCGAAGCATTTCCTCCTTAAAATCCCACCTTCTTTTTGGTTTTCTCTAGCCGGATCAGTACTTTATGACCTCAGAAGGTTCCACCACCATTCCCGTAGGACGAGCGCACTAATGGAACCCTACTACCTCAATCTGGTAATTTGGAGGTTACATTATAAGCTTTTTTAAGAGCACCGGCACGAGCTAAAGACTCAGATAAGTGTTTGACCGATGACCTGCCAATGAGTGGCACAGCTGCGCAGGGTTCAACCTCTCTGTGAGTCCTCCAGGGTTCCCCTTCTGCTTCTTTACTGGTTACGTGTTGACAGGAAATAAAGAGTACATTGTTATCCCGCTATGGCTATGAACAGTTTTCGCCACTTTTCATGGATTACAGTCTATACTAGAGCCTGAGGAGTAGGTTTTGTGAAGAAGAGCGCTAGACACGCGTTGTCCATCCGACAGTACGTAAACCTCATCAAGTCACCTGTAAATCGAATAGCTTTTATCAGTAAGTCCAACTTGAACACAGGCAACCACGTTACATGAGAGCCACTCTTGGGATGCCCACCATCCTCCTTTATTTTTGGCATCGACTGTAGGGAAACTGTTATACTTTTCCAGTTTATTTACTCTTCAAAACCGTTTCGTTTGCATGCCGATGCGGTATATCCTCGTGTACGCGCATGCTGAAACATTTTTACTATTATAATGTTATCCACAAAATGTAAGTAGCACTGTTATAAACAAATTTGTCTGCATTTTTCCTGGCTTTATGAGTGCATAAAGGGAATAGAAGGGACACTTAATCATCCAAGCACTTATCTAACAACTATGGGGACGTTACCTTCACAACTGATTGACGGGGGGATCATCCTGTTGCTGTAGTTCCCGCTGCGCTAAACTTTTGGAACAAAATTCAGTCCCGACGTTTTTGAGATTAGTTTCAAGAGGCGAGAGGTGGAACTGGAACAAGCGTTTTAAGCGCAGAACTTGCTCAAGACTATGGTTTATCCTGTAAATTAACCTAAGGTCATTTACCTGCTGCCTACAGCACAGAAAAAATAGAGTTTAACATTGACATCGTTGTAGATGAGAACATTCATGGTAGTGTCGATAAGGAAAACCAAACTTGCAATGCAGAAAGGCATGAAGAGGGGGGAGTTTGAATTATTTCGACACGGTGTGAATCTTCGTCAAAGGGATAACAACAGTGCTTTTACAATATAAGTACTGCTATAAGCTATCAAGATTTTTTAAATCATCCAATTGAAAACTAAAATTGGAAGACCAAGTTGCAAACATACGTGTACATTCGATAATGTCTCGTCAGATCTATATGGGAACAGGGTATAATGGCAAATCATTTGATCAGTTATTATCGGCCTTTTATACAATTGAGTCGTCGAAATACGGAAAGGGGAGAAGGTAATAAGAGACGGTTGGTTGAGCGGCAGCGAAGTTTCGGTGGAGTATGCAGTTAAGCGACCGCTGACCATGCTAGGCATGGAGTTTGCATGAGGTTCTTTTGCGCGCAAGAGACTGGATTTATCAACCTGATAGTCTCGCTTCCGCTATTGCTAGCAGAAGTTGACACAGCAGCATGGGGTAGTTTGGTACGACTTTATAAATCATTCAGAAAGTTTCGTTGGCGTACACACGATGCGTGAAGTCAAAAATGTGGTGATTTTTCTTCTTTGATGTAATCAACCATGCTGGGAGGTGTCCCCTTTTAATTTTCTATTCAAATCGGTCGGGAGATATTTAAGTCCTTAAAATTAACGCTGCAAATCCACTAGAGAAACGTACTTTACGTGAGTATTTTGCATTATTCCAGTTAACAGGGCTCTTGAGCATCTTAGTCAAATCCAATAAGCTCATGTGCGCAGCAGGGTGTACTTAACCCTCTGCCTACGGAAAAAGGCGAAACTGGCGAGTTTATAAGGAAAACTGACGTAAAATCACTTTAAAGTGCCATTTGTTCTGGCTCGCTCGAACCGTAACGCCATTTGGGTGGTGATAAAGCTCTCCATAAAATCAGAGAGCACTTGATCCATTTATTGACAAAGAGGGACAAAAAATTGAAGATTTTACGGTTTTATGCACAGCGATAGCATCATTTTTCTGACGCATCACTTTTTTTTCATTTGAAACTACTTCGTCTGGATTCTATCTACGTCGATGCCTGAAGTGATCAAAGCCATCTGACCACGCTGTTTACGCATTCAAAGGGAACGGGTTGACAAGGCTTTTTCAGAGAATGGGCCTGCACTTAAAAGTGTAGGATCTGTCACGGCAGCTTAAGTTTTAGAGAGACTGTAAACGCTACGACCTTCTGGCTCGGTCTCGAATAGGGAGAGCAAAAGTGGAACGCCAGTTGGGATGATATTGTATTCTGTACAAAAGATATGCAGAAGTGGGCAGCCGGATTTACGTCTGATGTCGCCAGAGCCCGCATTTCTGGGCTGAGAGGGGGGAATGCGTTATAGTGCCTCAAGCAAGAGCGCGTCAAACGAACACAATTGCCGTTCAAAATATCGAGTGGCTCCTTCAGATTGTGGCAGCTGGGGATCAGCACCACTGCATTGTTGACACATCGTACTCGCGCATGTCAGATCTTGTGTACTCTGGCGTGACAATGACTCTTCAACTTTAAGTTTTATCTCGAAAAAAAGGCTTAGCAACCTGCTCTCAGGTCTACCTCCAATGTGATCGAGTGCGCTGAGTGTTAAAACCCCCCTGCGACAGCCCATTACGGTGTAGCGACCTTGTACTCTAGCAGATGTATGTCTCGATGTCTGGCTTTCCCGTCGTGGCCTCAATCTGTCTGGAGCTCAAGGTCATTGACCTCGCTAAAATTACTAGCGCGCGTGACGTGGACCACACACATGCTGTCCGCTCACATACTGTCCAACCAATCACAAGTCGACCTAGCCAATGAACCCGCTCTCTCTGTCTCCTGGCCTAACTACTCTCCAACACTCACTTGGGACCTGGTCAACCTACCGAGCGGAAGTGTCTCTCCCAAGTCAATCTACTTTCATCTACTCTCCTTTTCTTTGTGTACACAATACATTCTTCCTACTAATCTGCCCTTTTATGCCTTATCCTATTGCACTAGCTTATACATGTTGGGATACGTTAGATTGCCTATTATCTGGCCGGACCACATCGTATCCCACATTGGCGACTCCGACGTTCACTCCACTTAACTTTACACTGTCGACTCTAACGCCTCTCTATCTCGATGGTGACCCGATTTTCTTCGTCTCGCCTTCAATTCCGTGTACCTGCTAACACGTCCAACACTCACTCTTACCAACGTTCTGACTTACTGGTATACGTTGACAGAATGTTTTTTCCCTCATGCCTACGTGCCGACTTACTGGTAATGGTGACGGGGTTATCCTAGGACAATTGGTCGCCTCTTAAGGTAAGAAAATGTTTCGCATTCATGGCGCATCACGCTAGGAGGTTCTAAGCATGGACTTACTCAAATATGCTCTCTCCAGGCATTCCGCTAGGAAATACCTGTGGTCCCCTTTCTTCTGCGTCCCAGCTCTCTATCCCTTTATCTCGTCTGCTACCTCTTCGAAAATGTCCGCTGTCATCACCTATTATTTCTTCCTCATCAACCTTCAGCATGTAAGCCACAAGACAAACATTCTCTTCCTCTGTGCCCTCTGCTATTTTGCGTATAAAGTCTAACATACTCGGGCGTGATGACCTCTGCTTCATAACTTGGGTGCTAGCCAGTGCAAACGCTGACTCAGGCCTTCTGATCTCCCTTACCACCAAGTCGCGGTAGTCACGGTGCTAGCGTGGCGAGAACTCAAACTCAATCGACGTGCGTCACTTAACCGATTAGCTGTAGGTGACAGAGGATCCACGGCGGACACTGACAGCCAAGTGGCCTGGAGAAACAGTGAGTCCGAGACCGCAGCCGCAACCGTCCGCAGAGTCCTTGGTAGGATGGTTCTCAAAAACATGTCCACTTTTAGCAGTACTATCTGATAGATTAGCAGTGCCGGCAAAGACAAAACAGAGTATAATGGTCATTTCTGGTCCATTTGCATCATCATCTAGACAAAATCAACCCCAGGTAGTGCGCCATCCGAGGTTCGAACCCACGATCTTATCATAAGGGGTTATATTAATAGAGAAAACCTTTTTCCTTGTCGATCTTCAAGCTCGATTATTTGTAGGAAGAGAAGAAGTGGGAGGCCAAAAAAGTCGGAATTTTTTATTCCGTGCAAAAGAAGTGAAGTGCCGTGGGGTCCAGCATCCGCTGTAAGGGAGCGTGAGATTGTATTGGTTGCATCTGCCCGACTCCCACTCTACTCTTGACATCACAGACAAGGTCAATCAGAGCAGGACCTTACACGAATGTACTTTTAGGCCTGCCTCCGACCAAACGCAAACTGGCGCACAAGTCACGGACCGCCAACGCCAGTGTCTACCTTCGTGCGGTTCAACCAATCACCATCAAGTCTGCGAGAGAGAGAAGATTCGGCGGCCGCCCCGATTACTGGCGCCAGAACTCACTCGGCATTCTGCCCTGAGCGGGGCGGACGCGTCGGCGCTGCCGCGCTCTCATGGCGAAAGCAACGCAAGACCGGATCAACCTTCGTCCTAACTATTCTTCTATCCTTCTGCAGAATAAACTGTTCTTAACAATCTGCCTTTCCGAGGACTTCTCTTATCTCCTAAAGGACCGGGCCTGAAAGATCTCAGTGTTAGGGTTAAACCTTAGCATACTTAACCCATTGCGATAGGTTCTTCATGTGCGCCTATATAGCGGCTTTTTTATGTCAGCCTAGGGGAGATAGTTGGCCACACCTGTGTGTACGTTAGCCATCGCGAGGGATCGAGCAATGGCGCAGTTTTCGGCACCTGTAATAACTGTCCCACGAGCGATTGACACTGCCATCGCATGATCCCGTGCGTAGAGGGACGCGGGAGGAGGAGATGGCGCCACAGAGCCATTAAAAGTGCTCCGTTCCCAAACCGGAGTTCAGGGGATGAAGGAATCTGAATGGGGGAAGAATAGAAAGATTAAAGAAATGAGGTACGTACTAACGGTAGGGTTGTGGACACCATAAGGAGCTGTGGCAGGCAAATTGGTATGCCGTGTCAGTGTTTGTCTAGTATAGTGACGGGAGATGCCGTTGGCAGTATAAATATGATCATGCGCTGGGAAGAAAGACTGTGTACTGGCACTCATAGCGGACTTCTCTGGAAAGGAGCCAGTAGCCATGGCCTGGTCTCAATAGACTTTGAATGGTTAACGATCTCCATATCGATCCACGACATGATGTTGGTAACGAATTCTTCACATGGTGATGATATAAGTCGACACAGGGAAGGTCAGTAGAAGTTGAAGGGGGTTGGATGATGATTGCATTCAGTCACTTGGAAAGTTGCGAGTTCAGCTCATGCCACGATCACCGATTTTGCAGGGGGTTAAGTTAATAAGGTGAAATTCTTAACACCATGTTCTTCGGGCCCGGTTCCTTGCGAGAAAATAAGAAGTCGGAGGCCAGAGTGGAAGGAAGAGCTTATTCTGTGCAGATGGAGTACAAATCAGGTAGGAGGAAGTTTTCTATCATACGAGCATAGGTCTGCATCGGAGCGGGGCAAAATCCGAAGTGTCTGAGCCCGGTAGTTGTCGCGGCAAGCTTCTTTGTGAGTCGACCTTAAAGGTGATTGGCCAGACCGGGGGTCAGCCTGCGCGTGTGCGCGTGTTAGTGGCCCTCATGCCAGGCAAGCATTCGTGCTGAGTTTGCGGCACCTCTGCTAAGCTTTCCCAGCGGCAGATCTATGGGAGCCTGCTATGCTGACTCAGTCTGCTTTCGCTCTGCCAGGGCTTACACCCATGCCTAATCATATACTTCGCGCGTTATCGGCCTTTCCCACGTTATCGACCCACTCGCCGTTTCATATGCGCGTATGCTCAAAGGTAATCGATACTTCAGCCTCATCTGATTGGTGGCAGCCGAATGATTACTCATGCTGCAGCGAAAACTTGACAAATCCTCACTTTTGAACCCATGCCGCTGGTTTTTGTACGCGGAGCTTGCAGCGGCTGCTGCAAAGCTAATTGAGCTCATTAAAGTTATTCCAATTCATTCCGTCTTCTCAGACTTGTTTTTGGGGAACCTTCTGCCTGTCGACACAACTACTCGCGACAGAGCGAGACTAAAATCACGTTAGCATCCGTGAAGAGTGGGCTCATGACAAGCTGTTGGTCGGAAGTCATGCGCTCTAGCCACTGCAATAAGATCTGCGCGAGCTTAAGATCTAACGGCATACAAGCAGCATCCTGCATGACAAAACAAGCTTTCCTAAAGAGTGCACGAGCGAATCGGATAGTAGATCAGAGTGGCAATAGCAAATAAGAAGACAAACACCGTTCTTTAGACGTTTGCAAACAGAGGCACATTTGCTGGTATATTTCGTAACACCAGCGACCGCCGAATCCAGATAGACCTTCACCAGTTTTCGCAGACTAAGGCTTTCCTCTAGTATTCATTGTTGAAAGGATACTCCGAATGAGTCTCTATTCTAAAAAAGCGAGAAATGGAAAAAGTAAGCGAGAGGGAGTGACAGAGAGCGGGCAAGAGGTAAGGACATACAGTGCACAGTGAACGACCGAAAAACCCTTGAATGGGTTCAACGACGCTCAGCCAAGCTGGTAAAAGACCAAGGGTACCTGCCTTACGAGGCACGCTTGTCTAACCTTGACTTGTTTCCTCTAAGGTCTAGACAGTTACGCGGTGACCTAATAAAGCGGGACGAGTGACACCAGGAAGTTTGTGAAATGGACTATCCGGATCAGGGTCCAAGACGGCGAATTTTTGGGACACTTCAGATGCCTGGGAATGTCAGCTTCATAGCCTGGCCGTGACGGCGTGAGTGACGACAGTCGACAACAAGACCAAAAGCGGCGATTAAGCAAAGGCTTGGCAGTAAAGAAAAGGTGAGTCAGCGGAAGTGGTGCTGATCTCAGGGATGCCACGTAACCTTGAATTTCCTCGCCCTGGCGAGCCATCCAAGCATCCTGCATTTCCTACAGCCGATTTTGCACAATAATTCAGTAGAGGGCTTGTCGCAGGGGGTTAAGTGAGTTAAACCCAGCAACTGCGATCTTTCGACCATGGTTATTTAGTAGAGGAGAGAATTTGTTAAGGGCCAGGGTAGTGAGAAGAGTATATTGTGTACACAAAAGAAAGGAGAATATATGGAAGAAGTCTGACTTGGGAGACCAGGAGCGTCGGAGAGATTGACCGGGTCCCAAGTGAGGTTTTAGCAGGAGCCAAGCCATTAGACGAAGAAAGAGCACGTTCATCGGCTAGGTCGGCCTGTGATTGGTTGGACGGCATGTTGTTTGACACCGCTGTTGGACAGCGTGTGGGTAGTCTATGTCTCGCGGCAGTAAGTCTGGCGACCGCAAAGACCTTGAAGTACAGACAGATTGAGATCACGAGAGAAGGGCCAGGCAACGAACACTAAAGGCTGCTTTCGTGTTGTCGGTGGGGCGGTCAACGTAGGCTTTATGCAGGTGGTTATTCTCGGCGAGCAGATTTCTGATGACTGGATCATTTTGGTCGAACCAGCCGTGGTGTTCAGGCCGTGCGTGACCAAGAAAATTACAGAGACCTGGCTACAGGCCGACATAATGGATGCCGAAATTGTACCCGGAGCGTACCAAATTTTTCGCCGGGACCGGATACATAGGAGGGGAGGAGGAATAACAGTGTTTGTCAAGAAGGGCATCATTGCGTCATAACGCAAAATTGGTTCCTCTCATGATTTTGAAGCCCTATGGCTTAAACTCAAAACGCGTGGTGCACCCACTTTACATTTCATGACTGTCTATAGACCGCCAAATCAATCTCCAGAAGGTGGCGAGGCATTGTTTGGACTAATGCGTGAACTGGCTCAAAATGAAAATGCGCTGATCACTGGAGATTTTAACGCCCCACTGATTAACTGGGATGAGCTATCAGTTAAGGGTTCTCATGAGTCTTCAAGCTCCAGATTCTTAAAGCTGACGGGGGACCTCTCTATCGTGCAGAATGCTGGATTCCCAACGAGAATAAAAGAAGCACAACTTGCTAACTGTTTGAACCTCGTATTATCGAAAGACCCGATTGATGCAAGCGAAATCAGGCCAATCGCACCTCGTGGAAAGAGTGATCCTGTCATGATCCTGTGGGCATATGCTTCAAACACCCATCAACCGAGAAATACGGAGGTTTTGTTAGACTATTGGCGCGGAAATTAAACCGCAATGAGCAATGAACTAGCAGCAATAAATTGGTATGACCTTCTAACCGGTAGTCCAGATGCCGACTGGAACACTGTCAGGGATCTTATAAGCGAAGTTATGCATCGAAACTGTCTGCTGAAAAAAGTACAAAAGGTTAACGCAAGATCTGAAGAGCCAAATAAACCTCAAGAAAAAAACTCTGGAGAAGGTACGCATCAACACGCCAGCCTTTACACTACGAAGAATTCCGCCAAAAGCGGAACGAGGTCAGATCAAACATTCGAAAAGCGCGGAAAGACTACGAAGCAAAAATTATCGAGCGGGCCGTAAAGAAGCCAAAGGTGCTCTACAGTTACATCAACAGCAGGCTAAAAAACACAGACACAGTTGCTGTACTAAAAGGTGAAAATAATGAGGCAATTATAGACAATATCGAAAAAGCAGAACACCTTAGCATGCTTTTGGCATCTGTTTTAACTGAGGAACTGCATTTTAATCCGACAGACTTCCATGCAGATAGTAATGGCAGAATCATGGAGGACCTCCGTTTAACAGAAGAAGATATAAGGAATGAACTTCGTGCGCTTAATGAAGCTAAGTCTCCGGGTCCAGACAAAATACCAGCAAAGGTACTGCAAGAGCTGGCTTCGGAATTTTCCAGACCGCTTACACACATTTTTCAGTTGTCCTTTGATCGAGGCCTCCTCCCATCCGATTGGGAAGTTGCGAACATATACCCTATTCACAAGGGTGGATCCTGAACCAGCGCGAACAACTATCGACCAGTGAGCCTAACTTGTAGCTGTTGTAAAGTTATGGAAAGGATCAACAAAAAGGCCACTATGAAGTTCCCCGAAGAAAAAGACTTCTTTGATGGTGCCCAACACGGGTCTCGAGGAAACCACTCCTGCCTGACCAATGTGCTTTATTCTATGGAGCAGTATTCCAAGTCATTAGACGAAAATACCCCCATAGATGATGTATACATAGACTTTAAATATGCCTTCAATAGTGTCCCTCACCAACTGCTACTCTACCAGGTTGGCGAATCAGGAATAAGGGGAAATTTACTAATTTGGGTAGGAGATTTTCTCATAGGCCGATTGCAGTGCGTGTGCGTCGGAAACGCAAAATCCTCTTCATTACCAGTTGCGAGTGGAGTGCCTCAGAGCTCCGTTCTTGGGCCACTATTGTTCCTAATCTACGTCAACGACTGTAGGCATGGACTGGTCAGTAATGGAGTCTTGTTTGCAGATGATATTAAGGTATGGCAACCCATCAGAAACGCTTATGATGAACAAACTCTGCAAGAAGGACTTGACCGCCTAGGTTAATGGTCCAAAAATGGTTAATGCGGTTTAACTTTGTGAAGTGTGTCACATTGCGACTCAAGACGAAGAAAGTGAGCGCGATGGATGACTCACACAACTACGTACTCGATGGAAGGTGCCTGTCGAACGTAAATGAACAAAAATATCTGGGTATGGCTATTGTGCCATCCATGAAGCCGTCTTTACAGTGTGCTAGGGCTGCCAAGAGGGCGAACAGTGTTCCGTTTGCCATAAAGCAAACTTTTGTCGACATAGACAAAAAACTATTTGGCAAAATCTATGGAACTTATATTCGCTCACATCTGGGTATGGCGTTCAGGCGTGGCGACCATAGATGCACAAAGATAACCAGATGCTGGAAATAATTTAGCGAAGGGCCTAAAGTCTTCATCTTACGAATGTAGACTAGAAGCACTTACCGTTTTCCCCCTTGAGTATAGACAAATCCGCGGCGACCTCATGCAGACGTACCGCCTCGTGAGGAATCGGGAGTGTGCCCTGAAGGTTGATGACTCCTTCGCCTTCGCCACTTTAACCAACCTCCGTGGGAATTCCCTCAAACTGTTGGGAACCCTATTCCATCTAGAGGTCCGAAAGCAGTCGCTCTCGAAACGAGTCATCGGTGTTTGGAACGGACTGCCCGAGGAGGTCGCAATGGCGAACTCCACAGATGCGTTTAAACGGAAACTGGATGAACATCTACTAAACACTTACTGTTCATATGTACAAGGGAGCAGAAATAATTCAGGCCCCGGAAATACCTATAGATAAAACATTACATTTGTATATGCTTCTCATTTTTTTACAGTAACCCATTTTATGTTGGATATATTATGTACACAAGAGACTATTCTGACTGCTCACACGCACACGTTAAAATTTGTACACGTATGTATGCTACTCACTGTTTATAGTGACATATTTTATGTTGGATATTTCGTGCATACTGTTTTCAATAGGGTCTTCAAATGCATTGCCTTCTACCCTAAATATACTTAACAGTACTGAACAATGTAGTGGCTGCTGGTTTTCCCATGACTTATCACTTCTCCTAAGGAGCCTGGAAGGTCGCAGCCGTTAGGGTTAACTCTATCAACCTGAACATCTCTTGACAGATACGTTGGGTGATGGATTGAATAGTGTCCTGTAGTGGGTACCATCATTTTTCCATGTATCAACAGTTTAGCAGAAGGTAGCCGAAACTCACTCGCTCAAGTATAAGGAACACGATTTCGATGCAAGACCATAATTAGAAGGAGTTGTTGCAAGGCTATGTAGCGACCCCTTATTCTTAGCCATGCTTTCCTCGGACGCCGCGGGGACAAGTCTTTCAAGGTCACTCTCTGTCTATCTCACGGACTCCGGCCTACTCAAGGTCGGGACTTGTCTGGCCTCACTAGCAAATCACTTCTCAAGGCGAGACCAGTGCATAAGATGCGGGGGAGTTGTTTACGCTCAGTCACTTCCGGCACCGACGACCTACTGTTCGGTTGTGGTTGTCCGGACCCGGTGATCTACTTGCCGGACTGCGCCTCTGGACTCCGGCCCATTCATGGCTGGACTGCACCTTTCTGGGAGTCACTTGCATGTTGCTTGCATTCTACGGTTGTTCCACCTTAGTAAATTCTCCCTGACACTATGGCCTTCCATGCCTTATCAAATCCACTAACTTAGACATGTTGGGATACGTTCAATCGCCTATTATCTGGCTGGACCACATTATATCCCACAGCTACTTCGTTCGCTTGCAGTCCACTCGACTAAACGCGTTCGCCTCTCTCTCCCTCTTTCAGTTATTTTATTTCTTGTAAACCAGTCGCTCATAACGATTCCACTATTATTTAGTATGCAGAGGTTATAGGGCTTTAAGTCCAATGGGTTCTGGGAGCTGAAAGTTGGTTCTGCTTGTGGTTCCCTATTCACTGTTCTCCTCCCGATTCCCAATGCGGTAAGCGGCAGAAAAAAATAGAAATTTGATGCTGTGGGTTGCAAACAAGAAAAAGAAAATTGGTGACAACTCTATCTGCGCGACTTTCGCTGTAGCAGTCATCAGGAAGGCTTTGTGGCTGGAAGCCACCTGTGCGCGACAGGTAAATGGGAAAATCTGTAAATCGAGCTATTTAGGAGATTGTGGGGTACAATGTGTTGGAATGATTGCTTTATGGGTGCCAGTAAGTCGGCAAGTTGGTAGGAGGAAAGTGTATATCGTCAACGAAAGCCAGTAAGTCGGTGCGTTGCTAGGAAAAAAGAATGTCCTTGAATAATCCGTCACCATTACCAGTAGGCATGAGGGAAGGACATCCTATCAACGTATACCAGTAAGCCGGAACGTTGGTAGGCGAAGGTGATATTTCAAGCACAAGGTATCTCAGCGAGAACTGAGTCGGACGAATTTTTCAAGGAAGTAGACACACTGTCATCCAGACACAGAATTGAGAAAGAGCTAAGTGTCTATATTTTGTAAATGCATTGATGGGTACACAATTGCATTTTTATTGCATAAGTAAAAAGAGAATACTCACGGATGACGGGGTAAAAATGGTTGAAGGTCTCCAATTTAATTCACGACAGGTTGTTGATAACTGCATCCCCATATAGTGGTCACTCAAAATAACACAGGAAGATGCATCTGAAGTCGAAGGAGGGCTGAGGATAATTAATTGAATGCAGCCACGTCAGAAGATGAAAATTAGTCTCCTGTCGCGGATCATCAGTGTAAGAGATGGAGAATGGTAATTGCTAGCAAGTAAATGGAATTGAAGGCGCGATGAGAAAAATTGGGTCACCAATATGAGATAGAGAGGCATCTGAGTCGACAGTGTAAAATATCGAGAACTTCGGAGTCATTTTTGTAGGGTATGGAAACTTCGGGGTCAACAATGTGGGATGTGATGTGGTCCGGCCAGATAATAGGCGATTGAACGTATCCCAGCATTTATACGCTAGTTACTTATGATAAGGCGTGAGAGGCCAGATTTATATGAATGATTTAATAAGGTTAGAAGGAGTAGAATATGAGGAATGGGTAAGGGACTCCCAGCAAAATGCAGTCCAGACATGAATGGGCCGGAGTCCAGAAGCGCAGTCCGGAAAAGTCGATCACCGGGTTCGGAAAACCACAACCGAACAGTTGGTCGTCGTTTCCGGGAGTGACTGAGCGTAAACAACTCCCCCTACACTGGCCTTGCGAAGTGGGGGGAGGCAGTGAGCCAGACAGAAATTGACCCTGAAAGGTTTGTCCCCGCGGCGTTCGAGGGAAGCTTGGCTTAGAAATGCAAGGTCGCTACCAGATCTTGCAACAGATAAATAGGAAAAACGTGTAAATCGGGCAACTGAGTAGGTGCAAGTAAGTTTATATTACATTTAGTGACATTGCAAGGCATGCCTCTCTCAACTGCCACACAAAAGTAATATTCGCCTACCAAAACCCATTTAGTGGACTCTAGCAGTCACTTGGATCCCAAGATCAGCCGTTGACGCATGACGCCTTTGGTCTGCAAGGCCCGCACGTGCACGCTAGCCATCGCCCATCTCAAGGTCGCGCTCTACCGCTAGTCTAGACATCAGTCACATGATTGGCTACTGTAAAAAAGCATGCACCGGCCATCCGGCTGTTCCTGACACTTTCGTCACTCCGGAATTGACGCCCTGGCAGCCGGACTGCAGTCAACCGAGGGTCAAAACTCTTTCCATCTATTATCCTATCCTTCTGCAGAATACATTATTCCTAACAATCTGGCTTTCTCACCGTCTTCTCTCCTCACCTAAAGTACAATGGGCCTACGTGATTGTAGCTGTTAAGGTTAAATCTTCATAGCCTTAACGCTTGTCGATACCCTCGTCTTCAGATGGAGTGGATAAAACATTGCAAACAGCGTTGGGCATGGAAGCTTGCATGCGTTATGCCGTACCAAGGCAAGCGTTGCTGTTAAGATTCTTTCGTAGACATGGCATTCCATACGAATGTTCTAAACTGGATCGTCAACGCAAGGCTGAATGTCCATATTCAATCGAGATCAATGAAGTTTTAGAGCTTTCACATTAACAAAATTGGGGGTTAAAAATCAACCCTTCTCGATCTGGGGTTGGTTGGCTGAAGATATAAAGAGCTTACCTCAACTCACTCTGTTTTAGAGGTTCACACAAGCAACTACTTTGCTGCGTCCAAATTGCACACGACAACCGCCTGGGCGAAAATGTCAAAACCTTGAAAGTGCATGCAGTCAACCTACGAAATTTCATAATTTCGTTCAGTCGCTAATTGCTCCCTAGATCATCCACTTTAAATGTGAGCACTCTGCAGAGGACTGAACTAACAGGTTGACCGATAACCCTGCAATACAAGTGCAGATCCCTCCGCATAAAGTTGCCTTTATTTCTTATGCTTCAGAGGATGAAGACTAGGACAAAGGTCAAAAAGATGACTGTGCTGTGTTTCTGCGTGTCAGACCTATGTAATGGGTTAAATTACTATGCGATAAGGATACCTCAGCGCCAGTTTACATCATGATTCCCTCAACCATGGAACAGCTTTTTGCAAACGGGTGGTGAAATTAGGCGTGGCAGCCAACGCGGTGTCTGCGTTTACGCCAATGACAGTAGGTTGTAGCTCACACGGGCAACAGCTGCATGCCGTTTGCCAATGTGGCCTTGAAATGCGTCTAAGCGAACAGCCCGCTCTGGCGAGGTGCACGATGTCGGCGCCAAAATGCCGTATATCCACTGCCAGAGGGGTGTACAATGCATTCACGCAGCCGTCGCCACAATTGGTGCGTCATGCAACCAATAAGCTCTGGCAAATCTGAGCGGCCAACCAATCAGAGTACGGGGTATTCCTAAGAAGAAAATGATACGTTGGCGCAAACCACTCAACTGCCAACTACGTAAAGCCAAAGGCTGCCTTATTTTCAGATCAGTCCCATCTGAAATCTTTGTGCTGTCGGTTGGGCTACCGTCTCTCGTCCTATCGCGATGTCAAAGTCTGCTCCCTGCGTGACATTCAACAACGGCCTGAAAGTGCCCGTTCTGGGCCTTGGTACCTTCAAGGTAACGAAACCTCTATTATTTGGTTTTAAACCCCCTTTACATAGGCCAGTCCAAACGAGGTGGGTGCAGCGGTTTCCACCGCTCTCGAGGCAGGTTACCGACATATTGACTGTGCAGCCCTCTACGACAATGAGGAAGAAATCGGCAAGGCTCTGACCCAAACATTCAACTCTGGCATAGTAAAACGCGAGGAAGTTTTTATCACAACCAAGGTACTGCAGTTGCTTCTGTTTCATCCTGTCTCATTAGCTGTGGAACACGGCGCATCGAGTTGAAGATGTGAGGCCGGCCTGCGAACAGAGCCTTAAAAGGCTCGGACTTTCATACGTGGACTTGTACCTTATGCATTGGCCAGTTGCCTTTGGGGTGAGTTAAGAATGTTCAGCGACATATGCAATGCGATTTCGCCCTATCGCCAATAGTGTTTGCTCCTCTTACCTTATTAACGGAGCATAGTATGTTTCAAGTATTCTAACAATGTTGGTTAAAGGCAAGATATTGACTACGCATACGATAATTTTGACTAAGAATTCAATCGTTTTTAGCCTTCGTTACGTAAGCAAGCTATTAATATCGCCATCACCAACGTGTTGGCTACCATGCAGAGTTCTAAGTTGGAGGTACAGGGAGCCTCTCAAGTTATCTTTTTGAAATTAGTTAATTGGGTTGACAATGCATTTATGTCTTTGACATTGTCCGACTGCAGCGATGTGCTTTGTGTATTGGCCTAGGCCATCCTTGGCTATGCAAGCCTGCTATGCATTATAATTATGTAAGAGCAGTCACTCTTGTTAAACAATAAACTATATTTCAATATACTTAAGTCTGTAGAAAAATTAGGTTGGGCAACGGTGATTTTTTGTGTGAATTGTCGACACTGGGTCACCAGGTCGTCGTCAGACAGATGGGAATTGTACGAAACAGTTAATCCAAAATGATGGCTGACAAAAGCTTATACAGTAGGTCGGAGTAATAGTTGACAATGGTCACACGCATGTGATTATGCGGTCAGTGGGGAAGAAAACAGTTGTCACTTAAGTCTAGATAAGGGTCACAAGCAAATGTTCTAACGAATTTCTACCCAGCTGTTTTTCCATATACGATTGTTTGTAGTTTAGAAAATTGTTCTTCTAATAGTCTTCATATCTGAGGAGACGAAGCCCCCGGCAACGTTTTTGCAATACAGCTAAGCGGACTGTTGTGCGTGAGGTCTGCCGCATATTTTCACAGCACTGCCCCGCACTGTTTGTTGGAACGGAAGACAGCAAGCTCTTTAAAGAAAACATCGAGTATCGACTGGACCTTATAATTATTAACACGATAACGGCAAGTTAGTGTGTAGCGCTGGTAGTCGGGGGCACTGCGCACTTTTTGGTCCAACATGCTTCCTTCTTCTGACTGTCTGCCTTTGTGTAGTGTACATAGAATGTTGAATTTTTTGAAGTTACCTTTTGTTGCGAGAAAGGTTTATCGGAAATTTAAACCTACTACGTAACTAGGTTTTGAGAAAGATATAACAGGTGCCGTAGTAAGCTTGCAGATGTTAACTAAAGCGCAATGTTCACCTCTAATGCTTCTGGAACGGGTGAAGCATACTGAGGTGTCTTAAAACACGCGCCATTGAAAGCTTTAACCTTGAGAGTCGATTAATCCGGTGTGCCTTAACACGTAGCCTGCAGTCGCGAGAGCTGTATTTTTTTACGAAATCTTGCACGCTCACTTCGGCCCTGCATTTATCTGTGGTTTCGTTGTCTACCCTTTGCATTTTATGCTTTCGCGGTGGGGATTTGTTTCATTATATTTGCGTATAGGGATCATAAACGCGAGTCCGGCATTATTTATACGCGAACCATTCTTACAGAAATGGGCGCAGACCAATTAGTTGGTTTACCGAAGCAGGCAATTTCCGAACAGCCCCAAAGTTCAACCGTCGATTTTGACGATGTTCCCCGTTTGCTCTGAAGCGGCCTAAACTGTGGTTGTACTTGAAGCACTACAATCATCAGATCGATTCTCAGGTAGTAGGTAAAAGGTAAAGGTCCCCAGAGTGAGGGCTTTATTGTGCACAGAACACGAAGTTGCTGTCACAGGCAGCATTGGCCACTGGCGAAGCCAGGGCTGATGTTGACTGCGTCCAGTCTTGCCCCATAGTCTGACCGTGTGTTGTGCCAGTGTGTGTGAGAGAAGTGATGACAGCTGCTTTTACATGATTGTGAAGCGATTTCAAGTGGTGTATGGTTGGTGTGTTGTATTGACCGAATGGGGTGTTGACTATCCAGGTCGGTGCTGCATCCGTTGAGGGGAGGGGGGCGCGTTCAAATAGCCCTGAGACTGTTTTGGGGACGCGCGTATGCGTGCGAATGCAGTGTTGGCCAAGCGCTTTAAGGACAGCCAGTCGGGAACAGCTGCCTTTGACGATGCAAGACCTTGGGGCAGCGGGCCTTAGAGGACGAAGGGGGCCAGCATTGTTGACTGCCCGCCACAGCTCCACGATAGGGTGGTGCAGGGACGGTGGCTTCCGCTGGATTATAGTGGAAGAAGACTTTCGATGCATCTACCTCACTCTCCCACCACACCCCTCACCTAGATCCGGTGTCAACACAAAGTCAAGAAGACCGTAGATGGGAGAGTGCGCAGACCCACACACAATCAGAAAATAGCAAAAACGTACCGGGCGGCTCGGGTCTCAGTTGCATAGGAGTGCTATGAAAGCTACAGTAAGTTGTAATTGCAGCCTGAGTCTCAATCCACCAGTCAGCAACTTCACATACATTGGGCGGACCGCGCGGAATGAGTTTCCCATCAGTTGGAAAGCCTCAGCTTTTAGTGCACTATGATGCCCTCAAGCACGTCAGACTGTTTATAGAGAGGAAGTGCGCTGAGCCGTCGACCCACCCTCTACTCCCAGATCCAGCATCAGGCCACACTTCGAGCCGGTCAGCTGTCTGATGTGGGGTGGATGCAATGGCGAGCAGGGCTGACGAACCCATCTGCCATAACACGGCCTGCCCCCCTTGACTGGTAGGTATAGGTCACACACGTTAGTAGCCCAGCCTACCCAAATGCTCCCTAACAACAGAAAGACAATCGTCTGCCAGGCTTAAGTGCCGTGCAGAGCTTTGATCGCCCGACTAAAGGCTGAATAAGCTCGGAGTCTTTCACTTTTTCCGAGTTTCTGCCGTCAGGTCTTCCACCTTAACCTTTTTACTGAGCCGATCCTGGCTGTAAGTGGCTGATTACACCCTCTGAAGACGGCAGTGCTCTGTTTAATGGTTGCAGTTTGCGTTTCCACAACTGTTTACCTGATCTCAGAGTTGCGAAGGCTTCACGACTTTGCCTGACTCTGGCTGATTCATAAAAAGCTGTTTTAGGTGGACTTTCTTTTAACGCGATTTTTGTTTTTTTTCTTGCTCTGCAGCCGAGCAAAGAGTTCTTCCCCGATGATGCAAGTGGCAAACGGATCTTTGATTACACCTCCATTGAAGACACCTGGAAGGTCGGTTTCCGGGTAGAACTCTTGAGCTAAAATGTTGCTTCGGTGTCATGCTAGCCACTGTATATCTGGATTCCCCAGACAATCCCATGAAAACGAACAGGGCTTTATTCAAGTAACTGGTAATGCCTTTATTGGCCAATGCCAAAACGTAGAAACTGACTCCCAACTGTTATGTTCCTGTATCCTACGTTCGGGTTAACAAGCAGTATGGCTAAGGCATTTTTGTGAGCTGCTTGTGTTCATGTTGAAGTTATCTAGATTGTGTTTACCCTGATCACTAAAACCATGCTATAATTACTTTGATCGCCGGCCGCTGAAAACTATCACATGCTGGATGAGTTACCTCGAATAGGCTTCGACTTATGTCGCCGCACATGTGATGGTATGGTGATGATGATGATGATGATGATGATGATGATGATGATGATGATGATGATGATGATGATGATGATGATGATGAT
>JAYGXS010000001.1:80408974-80419030 GCA_036362985.1 Ligula intestinalis | reverse complement strand
CCTTCCCCCTCCTCCTCCTCCTCCTTCTCCTCCTCCTCCTCCTCCTCCTCCTGCCACAGCACACGCACCATCATTCACACAACTAAGGGATTAAAAGGAGCCGTCGCCGTCTCACTCCCAGTCCACTTATCAATCATTACACATACCACATGCGCTAGGACGATGGTCTGTCTGGTAAATGCGTCAGCTGGCTGTCTCCTCAACACTGATAAGCCGTGATTGTCTCAGACGCGCATCACACATGCAGCTCCTTTGCTGCATGCGAAAGGAACTGAGAAGAAGTTCTGCCTTCAGTGTAGCGCTGAATTAGTGCAGCCCTAAAGCATGAACTTAGTCTTGCTCCGGGGCATCGCCTCCCTCCAGTTCTCGTCCGCCTGCAGGTTTTCCCACATACAAGTGAAGTGCTAAATTTGGGCATTGCTAACACATTACTTATTCTGCCGGTCTTGACTGGGTTCACCTCCCACCCTACTATTGACACCCGTTGCATGTCAATACAAGCGAACATCCGTGTCCCAGGAAGCAATTGAGAAGAAGAAGAAGACTCGATCGCTGGGACAATATGTTTATTCGCCTGACGTTTCGATATCCGTCGCGGATTCGTCATCAGAGACATGAGTAGCAGAAAGGTTAAGTGTGCACAGACGTTTGCAGTATTTATAGGACACGGTCATTACTGCAAGCATACAGCGACAGCTATAAATACTGCAAACGTCTGTGCACACTTAACCTTTCTGCTACTCATGTCTCTGATGACGAATCCGCGACGGATATCGAAACGTCAGGCGAATAAACATATTGTCCCAGCGATCGAGTCTTCTTCTTCTTCTTCTCACCCGTTGCATGTCTCAGGATGTTGCTATACGATGCTGGCCCGAGTCAGCCCTAAAGCTAATGTTCCAGGGACGGCCCTTCCTACAAAGTCGCTCCATCCCGTCCCCTCATTTGACTATCACCTATCTTGCGCTAGAGGTACACGCTCGCCATAAGCGTGCAACGGCCACGATATCGATTATCGATCTACCCATGCTGCTGCACGCCACGGCATGCCATAAGGATCGGTCAATACCGCCTGACTCCTAGTCCATGCATTTACCACTAAACACATAACATTCACTGGACCGTTAAATAATCGATAACACAATTAACTTTTCAGTGGGAGTTCTTTTGGGAGGGCTTAAGTCAAAGGAGGTGAAGATAATCGTTAAATGCAGGCTATAGACGCTCCTGAAACAGCAGGTGCTTGTGCACAAAGGAACCGAAAGTTTATCTTCCTTATCGGTGGAGGTTTTTATGTTAGTGCTTAAGAGCTAAGCCGGATGTTATCCTTAAAAACAGGCAACAGATACGCATGGATCTGAAGGCCTTGTGCAAAAGGAAACGATAATATGACTTTATGGTGGCAGGCTCTCATTGGGCACTGCATGCGTCACGATGTAGGCACAAGCACGTGTGGCATAGGTGCTGGCGAGGAGTGATATGATGCTGTGGTGTAGACGGCAGAATTTTATTGTAGGTCTTCATGGAGGCGCATATGGCCTAGTAGACCCACGCGGTAGATGAATGTGCGTGGGCAGTACGGACAGTGTAGACGGGTGCGGCGCCTGTAGGTCGGAGCCCCAGACACTAGTTCCTCAGTCTCTGTGCCATGGCTTTGCAAGTGACCGACCAGGCCGATGCTTCATGATATTCATGCGCGGTAACAGTGAAGGCGGGATTGATTGGCGGATGTTGTGGCCACGGAGCTGGGGTTTTTTGGTTGTTACTGGTGGTCAGCCTGGTTGAATGGGTGGGGCTGGAACTGATTATGGGTGTGCAGAATATGCTGGGTGTGTCGACATCGCGGTGAACTCCACTGTCATGTATACGCAAGTGGCCAAATACACTGTGTGATGAATGAATACGAGGGCAGTGAGAACATTGAGGACGGTGGTCTCTCACACATACAAATCTATATAAATATACGCAAATATTCGAGGTGCAGTACTAATATTGCGTTCATCCTCCCCGGAAGAGGAAAAAGAAGATGGAGCAATTCCTGAGACCAATTTTTATTTATACTGACCTTTCAAAAACATTCTCCTTCTATCGTCAGAGCGTAGTGTCTATTCTCCCACTGGCGTCAAGTGAGTATGTCTAACCGCTAACCGTGCGTTAAACCCGTGCCTGATGCACGCGCGTCGATCGATTGCTGGTGGCTTTTTGAATTTTCGTGCCTTCGCAGGCGCATCCATGAGGTGTGTCACGTCGTTCGTGGGCCTCCTGAGCGTTTTCACCTTCGCTCGCGGCTGCCGGCTCTCGGCCCTACGTATCTTCTTTCGCCCAATTTATTGATCCATTCTGAGCAGATGTTATCCTTGTGCGGAGCACTTAGTAGGTGGGATGAAGGTCTATGGCTCTACTAGGTGTGCTAGTCGAGAACCAACTTTTTAGCAGCATTCTGGCCATCTTATCATTGGCTTGGTCTACTAACCTTGCTTCCTCAAAGGCGAACGTGTGGTTGTATTGCTGTAAGCGGTCATAGACCATAGACAGCGTATCCTTGTTGTTGATTACGAGCTGATGCTCATGCAACCTTGTGCCAAGGCGTTTGCCCATTTCACCAACATTCATTGCAGTTTTGGCATCGTATGCTGTAGATCACTGCTGATTGTTCTGACAATGGTAGTGGGTCTTTGAGCCTCATGATCTGCTGTCTGATGGTTAACTCTGGCCTTTGAGCCACACCGATCCCGAATTGTTTCAAGATTCTTGCAGTCCCCTCTGATACGTTCTTCACATAGAAAATGTCGAGCCAGAACTTAGGGTCTTCCTATTTCGGCCGTTTAAGGCGAGGCTTCTTATGGCACTTGGACTTTGGATAAGCGTTGGCTTGAAAGGGGTATGCAAGTGTTTAATCTACTCACTGTCGTCACTACCGCATCTAACGTATGGTTCTATGATTCGATAAAGTCGGTTCCTATAGGTCTCGGCTTCGTGCAATTACATGCTTGCCATCGGTTTTGCTTGCTTTGGAATTTTCTTTATGAGGTGCAAGTCCATAGGCTTCTAGGTGCACGTCTTGCCGGTGTGCCTTTCCTCTAGGAATTCGTTGTCTTTCATTGTTGAGTAGACGCCATTTCTTTGAGTCCCTTCCCATGTCATGTGCCAGGTTTGCGGGACTGCGTAGGTCCCGTGTCTTCGTTCCTCACCTGAGTCTGGTGGTTGTATATAGATAGTTGAAATCACATTTCTTCGACATTTTGACACAAGATGAATTAAGGCAGGTTAGAAGAAGAAGAATGCTATATTGAGGATTGAAAAAACCTGAATTTTCAGCAAAAATGGCTCCATTCACGGAACATACTCGTTTTGTTGATCTCTGGGGATTAATCTCGAGCTCTCACAGGCAATCAAAAATACAAAAGGTTCAGAAGCAAAAGATGCGATTGCCGGAACAAATTTTTTTTTGCCTGTTGTGTAGAAAAAGCAGTAGTGATAAATACAAGGGCAACTAGATTTGACGCTTTTGGTTTGCTAGTTGACATCAGCCAACCCGTGGTTAGGAGGACTTCAAATGCTAAACCGAAGGGAAAATAGGAAATTCTTGACCCCAACGCTCTAACACGGAGACAACAGACGCCCGTGTGGCCGTAGTGTTGCAATTACTCTTACCCTCCTAGGCCTCCAGCTTCGGAGTCAAGAGGGTACTCATTTGTGCAGGACGATTCGATGGAATCACTTATCGCCTAACCAGAGCAGCTAGTTTTTACTCGATTGAGCGGTTTGTTGGTCGAGCTCTGATTGTCTTATTGACTGGTTACCGCTATGGCGTGGGAAGACAGCAGTGTAAGTCCCTTTTTGCTTAACTGATCTTAACAGCGACTTTCCAGTCTTCCAGTTTATGAATATACAGTGGAGTGGGAGCTATCTATTAATGACCTCTTTAAAAATAAATTAAAAATTTGTGCCAAGCTAGTTCTTGACATATTTTGTTCCAACCACCAGGTCGTCTCCATCACCGCTTACGGAATCCTACGTAAAGGCAATTGCAGATGCGCATGGCAAAACACCCGCTCAAGTTCTCATTCGTCACGCTATTCAACGCGGCATTTGTGCCATTCCCAAGAGCTCTAATCCCGAACGGATCCGCTCTAATTTCCAGGTAAGCAGGCAGCTTCGTTTATCTGTTCGATATTTTTTAGCCCACCGTTTCTTTATAACGTGATCCCTTCGAAAAAGACACTAAAATAAGCCATACAACTTGCAATATAGTAGGTTGAATAAGCTTAACTTTTTATGAAGAAAAGTGTTTACTTAATAGCGTCTTGTTCCGCGTTGCAATATTTTTCTCCTTTATGGTTTCTGTCTAGTGTAACGTGTACTTCTACTCAAAAATATTATTACGTCTCCTGCTTCCAAAACAGCTTACAATCAATTGTTCTCTTCCATTAAAAGTTTATCTTCAACTGATTATGTCGCCAGAACCCCTCGGCAACTAGGTGATTTCATTCCCACCCTATGCATATGGGATTTTGAATTTGTCTGCAAGTGAAGCTAAAATCTCTGGCCGTGGGTTAGAGGGCTTCCTAAACCACGCAGCTGACCGTGTGACGATCAATCTCTAATTTTTAAACTGTGGCAACCCTACAAGGCCACAATCAACTTGGGTTTTCTCCACGCACACTGTATCAGAATGCTACCTTGCCAAATGGCGTAAATGCACTCTGAAAACGACGCGCACACTGCACTCTAAAGTAATTCAGCGTATTGAGAATCATCCTGCCGTTCAGTGCCAAATCAGTATGTGTGGACACGCGACCTGACTGAAATTTGGGAAGCCTTCAACCTCGCTGTCCTTTGTTTTCCACACCCTCTATCTCTATCTTTTACTTAGTGGCTATATTCTCGCATAATCTTATCTCAACCCACTTTTCAGGTGTTTGACTTTGAACTGACTGATGAAGAGATGAAAATTCTGAATACTAGCGGAAGACAATGCAGACTCTTCACTGTGCCTTCGTAAGTTTTTGGGAATTTACTTGGATGCTCTTCTCTCTCGATTATTCTCTACACACTCGTTTTTCTAGGATGAAGCCTCATCCGGAGTATCCTTTCAACGATGAATACTAGAGGAAAGGCGTAGTTTGCGAACGCTGCTGGAGGTCTGTCTGGATTCGGCGGTTGCTAGTGTTGCGATTTATACCAATAAATGTGCCTCTGTTCGCATACGTCGAAAGAACGCGCCTATATAATTGGTGATCTTCTTGTCCCTCCCATATGGTTTCCGATTCCCTCGTACACTGTATAGGAAGGGTAGTGTTGTCATTCAGGGTGTTGTTTGTATGTCGTTGGGAGATCTTTGATTTGGGGGACTTTTACACCCCAAGACCACGTCATCTTGCACTGTCTGGCTAACCCCTGTCTGATTTCATCTTTGCGTGGTGTGTGATTACAGTTTGAGACGCCTATTGAAAACTAGCTTTTGGTGGACAATGGGCGTTAGTACACTGTTTTTCGTTCTCGTGTTAGACTAATTCAACGAGGAACGAGGACATTAAAGATGCCCAAGATCTAAGTTCTCCCACTCGAGGACCATTTTTAGCCTTTAAGGCTTTCTTACAGAACACTTAACGCACAAATGTAATCTCCGTGTTGAAGAAGCACCTTTAAAAGTAAGTGAGTTGATTTGAGTTCGTGCCGCTTCGTCTCTTCTGGCGCCGTCCTTATGAGTAAGCTTCCTTGAGAACTGGGCCATAGTGGTGCCTGTTTTTTGTATTATACTGGTATATTCGTTCCTGAAAGTCATTAACACCATCTCACAAAGTGAACACAAAGAAAATCGATGCCCTGCCTTATCTGATTGCCCTTAGGTAATTACTTGATATCATATTTTGCCTTCCTGTTCGCCGGTCGGTAATTCAGCGCACCTACAGGGACGCAGCATATCTGGCGTTTCAAAGGACTTATCTCATTGGTTTAAGTTCAAGATTACGTCATTTCACGCGTTGACATGGTTAGGCCGGGGATCTGTAGTGCAATCATGTCCTCGAAGGCCCTCATCTGCTGATTGTTAGCATTGAACGAGCAACTATCAGCCAAAGGCATTTCCTGTAAAAGTACTTTCCTCTTACTGCATTGAGGGTCCCTAAATTGTTCTGTTATTGTGGAGAAACCCAGCCTACTGTCTTACGGGACTGGTGGGATTTGGGGGTTAATGGGTAGGGAAGAAGGATGGATGGTGAATAATGCATGGAGAAATAAGTCTAAAAATGTCCTAAATTTAATTAAATGTGTTAATTACGGGCGCTATATAGCGCCGGCATAGAACGCGTAAAGCGAAACATGGCATATTTTAGTGGGATGCCCTATATCCAGCAAATTCACGGTACTGAACTGCAAAAAGGAACCCAAACACCGAAATATAAACAAGCGGAATATTAGTAAAACAAAAAATCATAAATATTATGACAATGTCAAAATAAGAATTTTTTAAGGAATAGTTCACAGAAAACAAACATAAGAGCGTTTGGCGCAAAGCCCTATTAAACAAAAGAGGGCAGCGAATGCAACATGCAAACATATTTACCAAACCCAAAATTCTTACCCCAAAAACTAATCCTAAAACTAACCCATATCACAAACCCTAACTCTTACCTTAAATCCAAACCCTAACCCTAAACCTCTACTCTTACCTTCAACCCTAAACCATAACAATGACCCGAAGCCTTCCCCTAATCCTAGCCCTAACCCATACCCTAGCAGTGCAGTAAATGCGTCCTTAATAAAACCAGTGATAAATAAATAACGCAAACCGAAACTTCCCACCTAAGGTATGTTTTTTAATAGCAACTGGAACAGTTGCTTCTTTATAAGCGAGATAATTGAGGTAAGTGTAATAGCAAGGCTGGATAGACGATGAATGGGAACGGTCGATTTAAATGAGTAGATTTAAATACGCCTACTGAAACGAATATAGTAGTAATTTTAGTGTGCCTTTCGAAAATGGAGCTACTGAAGCTACGGTTACCATACCTCTTTCACTCTCCTATCTCACTCACGTGGCTTTTATGACATAGAAGCACTAAGACATCCGGGCGTGGACTTGGGCCCACTGGCCGACAAAGTTAAACAGCTGGTCGTACTGGCAGATATTATCGCCGAAGAAGAGAAGGGAGATTGGAATGGCCATTTTTTGTTTATTAGCCGTCGTCAGCCATCACACCCAGGCCCATTTGATGTCCAACCCAAGCCTCGAACACGCGGTTTTTTTATCAGAGCCAAACGCCCTAACCATTGAGCCACGAGCTCGTTTAATTGCCAGTTTAGTTCAGAGGATATTGGCATTGGTTGATTAACTTTTACCCGATCGCTTACGGAACTCATATGTCCCGTCCTGCCTACAATACTAGCTGGTACGGCTGTCAGGGCCTCTGTCAAGATCCTAGGCAAAGCGGGACAAGTGAGTTCCGTTTGCGGTTCGGGTGAACGTTCATTAACGAAAGCTAAACAGGTCAGAAGACTAAAATGCGATCGCTGGAACCTGGTGTTGGTTGTCCTGGCATTTTGGATTCTTGCTCGAACCCATCATCAGAGACAACCGCAGGTAAAGGAGGCTGAAGGCATCAGAGTTGCATTCTCCATAGGACGCGTTTGTTACGCAGCCATGTACCTGAATCATTCATCGCGCATGACGCGATGATTGTTCGTTAGTCCACGTCCGAGTTGTTCAGTGTCGGTGTCTTCGTACCATTCTCGCTTCAGTTCCAGTTTTAATCACAGCAGTAGGACGGACAAGAAAGCAACTGGAACAACATTTCGGGTGTGTATTGTCGAAGCAGTGTTTGTGCCGAAGCACTTCAATCGTCCGAGCAAATCCTAACTCAAGGGAGCAGACATAAAACACCTGTAGGCGGACTGTAGTGTGCACAGGAATTTCAGATGATGTCTCAGACAGAAGTGGCCATTGGCTTAATCGGACCTAGTGTAGCCTGTGTTCTTGAGGTCATGGGTGCAAATCAAGGACGCCAGAAATTTTAAAATATTGCCTGCCGGCAACAGATGCATGCGTAAAGGGTAGATTTGTAGCGGGTCGTGCCTGGCTGACTAGCTCGCGTCGAAGTGAATTTTCCCAAACGCTCACCGATGTGTTTTATCGACGTCTCGATCAGCCCATCATACTTCTCGCATCTATGAGGCGACGAATGAGGAGCTTGCACGCGTGCCCGACGCAAGTTGCCTCTCTGCCCAAAATCTCCAGGCCGACCTAGCCAATGAAAGATCTCCCTCTCTCTGTCTTCTGGCCTGACTTCTCTAAGACCTCACTTGGGCCCGGTCAACCTACTGATCGGACGTGTCTCTCCCGAGTCACTCTACTCTCATCTATTCTCCTCTTCCGTTGTGTACACAATAAAGTCTTCCTACTACTCTGGCTTTCACCGACTTCTCTTCTGCACTAAGTAACCATGGTCTGTAGATCGCAGTTGTTTGGTTTAACTCACTTAACCCATGCGATAGATTAATGCTATAATTTGTCAGCTAACTGTTGCTGCTGGAGCAAGAACTGTGCAAACCAAAGGCCTCAAATTCGCCCTCGAACCAAATAAACAACCCGAAGTGAAAGGCTCAAAACAGGTACTAGTTAGCTTATATAGTCGGTTCGTTGCCGCTAACCGGCAAATCTTTATGGACTCCCCAATGGCTAAGTCTTCATCACAACTCATTTTAGAGGGTACAATAAAAGCTTGAGGTATTCTTCATGAAGCCCCATTCCTCACCGAGGTCCAGGGCACAAAGTGCGTTCTCGAGATTACAATTTATTTCGGTTTATTTACTGTAAATTATGAATTTGGCCGCAGCTGCGGCCGCACGTAAGAGTTCCTCGTACGAAATCCACCATTACCGATAGTGCGTAATTGGATCAAGTACAAATTAGTATTTCCGACATACATACACATGTTATGGAGTATCACTGTTTGAGTCATAATGGTGTCAGTAAGTAAACAAATCATGTAATAAAAAGGACGTGAGTAAAGGAGAAGACTGCTCGAACGTTTGCTTATTATTCCAAGCTTTGAGAGTTGTGCAAGACTTGAGTCTTAGAGATAGCAGCGACAGCAGCAGCAGCAGCAGCGACAGCAGCAGCAACAGCAGGAGCAGTCGTTCTGTGACCTGGCGCCTTCCTGGTGCTCGACTGGCTCCCATGGGTGGTGCTTCGCTTCCTTTAGTTACTGTGGTTTGCGTCTTCTGGCGGTTTTTGGCTTTCTATTCAGTGCCTACCTTTACTGTCACGTATTCGAACACTCGCGAACGAACTGCCCCCTAAACAACATTGACATGTCGCGCTCTCTGCCGGGTCTTACTCTTGAGCATCTAGAGGATTTCCTTGCGGATTTTATCAACCATAGACAACCGCCTGTGTAGTTTCTTGTGTACTCCTCTCTCGCCTTTTCGCATACGATGAGCTTTTGGCTACTTTTGTAATTGTACATTCTTTAGAGGTATTGTTGCCCGTAGCTCGACTCTGCCCTTTATTTCGTGCCGACGGGTGGATGAGAAAGAAGGAAGGCCTGTTACGGGAACAATCCTTTTAATCTGCTAGTCAGAGTAACCCGATGATCAGCTCGCTAACACTCGCTTTGTTTATTAGACTCATAACGTTCCTTGTTCCGTAGGTGTGCCCTCTCACGAAACGTTCACTGATGTGTTTTCGATTAGGTAGGATTACTTAAGCGGATTTGTAATATTTATTATCGTGGAACATACTCTCAAGATACTTTAGTCAAGCCAAAATGCCGCATTCTGACCGAGCTTCTTTTTAACCGCCTGTAAAAGCTGCACTCTTTAAAAGCGACTACTTTAGTAGTATGAAGTTTTCTCATGGATTCTCCATGCCCAAAATATTCCTTCTTGTAATTATTCGGTATTAGATTGTGTGTTAGTTAAATTTGCCAATCGAAGATTGGATATCTATCAATTTTTGAAAGTTTATAACTGAGATTTTAGCAGTCGTAAGGATGTTCTGCAGCAGCAGCAGCAGCAGCAGCAGCAGCAGCAGCAGCAGCAGCAGCAGCAGCA
>JAYGXS010000001.1:80347695-80408964 GCA_036362985.1 Ligula intestinalis | reverse complement strand
CAGCAGCAGCAGCAGCAGCAGCAGCAGCAGCAGCAGCAGCAGCAGCAACAGCAAAAGGCTGACAATAATGAGTGCAAGTCGATCGATTATAATTGACGCAAGTCTGCGCGAGACTGCACAGGGCTTTGTAAGCCTGTGCCAAATCGATACATCGATTTGTTGGAGTTCCATTTTGTAGACCAGGTTTCAGTCGATTCTCGACCCGTCTTAACGACTTCGAAGTTGGACTCATGGCCCGTTTCATAGGTGCGAGCAGCAACAGCCGATAATTTGATACCCCGTCACACAGCCAGCTTATGCGCACGCATGTGTAATCCAAGTATGCGTTCAGTTTAGCCTGCGTAGTTGAAAGGGCATGGGATCGATACACGATTCCGGATTTCTTTTCGCAATTTATTCCGTATCTACTTTTCAGCACCATGTTGCGCATTATAGCTTTGGCAGGTGTGCATATCCAACACCTAGTCCTGCAACGATACGCTCAATCGATCTTTAGATGCTCCTGCCGCATGTAATTGCAAACCGGACTCTCAGTGGTGTTTCTGTTTGGGGCCTTCGAGGCCAAACGCGTAGGCATAGACTATTAGGATACGAAGTAGTCTGGTCGGATAAGAAAAAAATAGAACGTATCCCAATAGTTATAAACTAATAGATAAGGCGTGTAAGGTCAGAGTATTATCAGTAAGTTAATTAGGCGTAGAAGGAGTAGAATATGAGAAATGGGTACGTGACTCCCAGGCGAATGCAGTCCAGCCATGAGCGGGCCAAGTCCAGAGTCGCATTCCGGCGGGCGTAGTCGCCGAGTCCGGATGTTTGCAACCAGTCATGAGGTCACCGGTTCCGGGAGTGTCTGACCGTAAGCAGTCCCCACAATGATGTCCTTTGTGGACAGGCCTTGGAACGTAATTGGCCAGTAAGGACAGATAGAGGTCCGTGACCTTAACTGGAGCTTTGATACCCTCTGGTGCGCACGTGCTGGTGGAGACGAGAGTCAGACATGCAGAACATGCCCCAAAGGCGGGCGAGCAAAGCAGGGCTTAGAATACGAGATCACTGCAGACTAATACACGTCCTCGGACAGCCATCTCGCATAAATGGGTCGCGGAAATATCCAGCCTCGCGTACCTTTCCTCTGACGAACAAAGCCCTACGCAGGCATCTCCAGACTTGCGTCACTGCTAATTGATTTGCTTGCACCCCCTACAATTGTTGCCCTTTTGCTGCTGCTGTTGCTATCTCGGATGGCGAACTCCTGCACGAATTTGAAAGCTCCGAATAATAAACAACCTGTTCTGATGCTTGACTACTCTTATCGTTTACGCTTTCAAACATCTGGAACGCGAACCTTGACATCCATTCATAAAAGGACACGATGGAAGAGGTAGTGTTGACTGCGTAGACGTTCTCCGTCAACCGAAAAGCAGCACTAGGCTATTAACTGGGCTGTTGCTGAAGATTATCGACATCTGATAAAACTTTAATACGAAAAGAAAAGCAAATTAGCATTCCAGAATCTTTAGCGTTCTTATATTTTGGTATGTAAGAAAATTGGGAAGTCTATTTTAGATCATACTTTTGCCATGTTCCAGTTGGCTGTATGCCAAACAACTTTGTCCGAAGCCGACGCTTGCTTCCCTTAAAGGCCATCATTTCTACTAGAACCGATGGGCTATCTATCAGAAAGAGTGCATATTCACCAGTAACCTCTGAAGCTCTTAAGATATATTTCACGAGCAAGTGAAGGGCACGCCCATGAGTTCTACAATCTCTGGACTCATACCTAAGGTGGTTTTGAAACAGTAGGAGGCGCTAGTCTCCCGACACCACAGACCGAAGTTATGGGCTAGGTGTGTGAATGATACATTCGTCGTACTCGGACGGGATCAAGTGCTGACATTTACTGGGTTTCTTAATACCGTCTTCCTGGATATTCCATTTACGATGGAGAAAGAAGAAACCAACAAGCTGCCCTAGCTGGATGTCCTGATTTGCCGCAAAGCCTGTGGAGGCCTGAAAATCAAAGTGTTAAGTAAAGCGACACTGTGCATGCCATCACACGGTGCTTGGATCCCAACTGCGCGGGTCTGCCACATTAAGAAGGGCTACTAACAATTTCCATGACAGCTAGTCAAACGGCCGCGTAATATCCACCACGGCAGTTAACAGTGCGGACGCCGACTGCCAAGCCATAATCACATCATTGACAACCCCCAACGATGATCACAGGAGCTGCTGATGCAGTACGCACATGCGATCGTGTGGGCATTATAAAATATAAATACTGCAAACTCTGTGCATATACCATCCTTTTCGGCTTTTATCTCTGATAATGGGTTGGAGCGAGAAGCCGAAAAGTCGGGACAATAAACTTCTTTTCCAGCGATTGCATCTTATTCCTCCGAGTCAGTGATATCGCTAGTCGATTTATCGCAAAGGTGTTAAGGCTTAGCCGGTTAAACCCTAACAACTGCGATCTTCCAGGCTCGGTTCCTTAGAAGAAGATAGAAGTCGTGGAAGCCAAGGTAGAAGGAGATTGTAATCTGTACGGAATAACTAGGAGAAGAATTAACAGAAGGGTTGACTCGACCTGGGATGGAGTTCGAGCATGAAGAGCCAGAGAGAGAGAGAGCGCCACAGCCTCGCGTCTGCCGCGCACAGGGGCGAAAGGCCGAGTGAGTTCCGCCTTGCCTGTTGAATGGGCTTAGTGTGAAGTGTGTTTCCGCCAGCGCTGACCACAAATCCGGCGCATACCAGTAATCAGCGGTACGCAAAAATCGATTGACTGATTTGACTGCTAATTCACACTTAGATAAGTCATCACAAGTGGCGAGGCGAGTCCAGTGTGAACCAGTAATCAGCGATGCGCCAAAAATCGATTGACTGTCCACGTTGACAGAGCAGGCAGATGAGTGATCATGGCAGCGCTGGGTGGGGGGGGGGGGAGCAGGCTCCTACAGGTTCTCCCATTATTGGAGGTCTCCTGGTGACGGATCGTTTTATAAAATGATAGTGGAAGACATCCTCCGAAAAAGACCATCATTTGGATGAAGGAGTAGGAATATGGCATTTACATCACCCTTTTCAACATGGAATCCAGTTAATCCTAATTGGGAACCCGATGGTACTTATGGCGCGTGTATCAATTCTCAATGAGAAAAACTAAGTAATCAGCAACCCCTCCAAGAGCCCTAGATCGGAATGTTTGAAGCTTTTTGGGAACTTGAAAAGTATTTCCACTTTAGCAAATAAAGAAGAGTCATGTCTCTAAAAAGACCATTCAATAGTAGAAGTGCTCCCACAACTGTCCATTTTCTACTTTTATAATTAAATCATAAAACTTTTCCGCTATCAGCGAATTCCTATCTTAGGACCGTGTCCACGGATAAGGAGTTAAAGTCATCAGTGAGACTGGATGCTGGGAGACGTTCTCTTCATCAAAAAATTTATAGGAGCGGTTTCATCCGTTGGTGAACTCTCACCAATCCCTAACGAAACTCACTCGTCCAGTTCTGTTTTCGGGCTCACTCTCGAGCCCCGTCAGCAACCGCACAGTGGCTAGTGGTGCAGGTAGATAAACATTGTCGGCAAAGTTAAGGAAAACTGGAAAGACAATTTCTGGCTCATTAGCCGTCATCCGTCAACCATACCCAACCTCAGGTGGTGATCTACCCGAGGCTCGAGCCCACGACCTGCCGCTGACCCGCAAATTTTTGAAACTGTTCCGTTTTCCAACTTGTGTACGCTTTTCGCCTTCTTTACATAAGCAAGCCAGTCTCACACGTCCGGAGAGAAACTATTCCTCGAAAATAAGGACACTAGACCACTAGACCGCACATGTAGCTACCTATCCAAAATAATAAGGGAGCAACATCTGGCATGACTGACAAATAGCTGAAGTCAGGAGCATAAAAAACGCTATTCTCGCGCACATTCTTTATTCCGAACACCATGTGAACTACAACGAAGCCTTTTTGGGGTGATTTTTAAGGTCGAACCAAGCTATCCAAAGTCTCTGGGTCAGCGCCTGCTAGCAACGGCAGAAACAGCAACTAGCAGCTTGAGAAGGCCAGTCTGGTGTACACACAAGGAACTCTTGCAATTTCTGCGCCTGGTGTGACCGACGGTCGCTTGGTGTTGACACTCTTCCGTATTCTTTTTTCCCCTTCCCTCCTGTAACGGCTTCACGAAAGCCTTCTCGTCGCGTGACCAGGTCTCGCTTATTGAACCCAACTCCCCTCCCATTCTCGTTATTCGCTTGCATGAAAAGACGAACACGCTTTAACTTGTACCCCGTTTCCACATAAATGTACTGACCCAATGAGGATTTATCGAAAGCTTGCGTAGGCTTCCCAACTGTCCTTCTGAGTACCGATTTTGGTCCAACCAGCAGGTATGGTAGATAGGGTTTGCGAATGCTGTACCTTAATGTACGTCCTAGTGGTTTCGATCGAAGTTAAATGAGCAAGTCTAGACACGGGTCAGTCTCCTTTTTATGATGTACCTCGGTTGATGAGGTTACTGACGCTTATTTAATTCCTAATTAAGATCTGTATTGTCATAGAAAGAATAAAACTTGTACTTCACAAAACTCAGCTATCACAGAAGTGAGGGAATGAGACAGACGATGTTAATCAGTCAGTAGAATAAATACGTGTACTTTTGACATAAAAAATACCGAGGTTGTGAACGCAACCCGGAATGAGAAAATGAATCGCCGTGTGCATATAATGGATTGGGAAAAATGAACAGAGTACCAGTTAGACAACCACGCACTTTGATTCTGTGGAAGGCTTATCAACGAAAAAGGTTCGTTTTTCAGACCCACGCAAATACAGACGCATTTATTAGTAGAAATCGGAATGCAGACGCAGAATTCAGGTAGATGTTTACTGGTCTACTACGGCCAAGTTGACGGTAGAAGTCTTTCCGTTAATATTCGTCGTGGAACGGATACTCTGGATGAGTCTTCATCCTAGAACAGCGAAGGAAAGCGTGAGCGATAGGGAGGGAGATACGGAGAACAGATAAAAATGCTTCTTTGAATTCCACAAGGTAAACTTACAGAGGCATCACAAAGAGTCTACGCCCTGTTCCACTGGTATTGAGAATTTTCATTTCCTCATCGGTCAGCTCAAAGTCAAAGACCTGGAATATAGGAGGTGTAGATAGGATAAATAATGACCAGAAGCTACAGGTTGCAACTAAAAACGAGAAAAATTGAGGGGCACACATTCGACGACGTCCACCATTTTAGCCACAGAACACGTGGCTTGCATTTAAATTAGTTTACAGTGAGGGAGGTACTTGCACAGCATCTATCACATTTTCTCCATCCCTCACTCACTCAGCTCTAACGTGGTCGTCCACAGGTGCCACGTTCTACCTGGTTCCTGAACGCGCTACGCAGTAGATGGTTCGGAGGTCTATGAGACATTAGTCGCCGGTTAGTTGCCGGTTATTAAGCCCACGGTTAATAGGCCCAGCCGCGCATTAAGCCCACATCAGCTTGGGACGGAATTTTACATAGCAAAATCAGCCGGCAAATAAGCCCAGTCGCCGGTTACAAAGCCCAGTTTGCCAACAGGATAGACTGAGATTCTCACCTCTCTGCGTGCGCAACTGGTGACATCATTTTGGTCAGTCTTACGCAAAACAAGATGCCGGATGTGATTTGTTTTCATTTTTCAAGTTAAATTTCGCGACACGCTGTTCGGACAGCAGCAGACATGAGGGGTCTTTTCTTGTACATAACCAAGCCCTAAACATAATATAGTACGTATGTAAAATATAGTGCCTATCTTGCGTTTGCTAATCAAGAACTAGGACTCTCCGGTTGGTGCGCCCGCCGCTTATTAAGCCCGATTTGGTCTGAGCCCGAGGTGGGCTTAATAACCGGCGACTACTGCATTGGGGATTCGCACACATAACAAGTCCTGAACATGGGGAATTTAGTGGCACACCTAGGCGCAGTCTCACGCCGCACCAACCATCTGCACCTTCTCCCGCATGTGGTCTTCTTGAGTTGTTAATAACGCCGGGTTCAGGTAGGAGAGGAGAAGAGGGTGCGGTAAATGCGGAGGAATTATATTATCAGTGTAAATTAAAACACGCGCACGTCACCATCCCTGTGTCCACCTTGCTGCGGAGCACATGGCGGGCTCCGTCGGAATTGACCGTCAACTGCAGATTCTCATTATGTATACTGGGTTCCTGTAAGGATGACTCTAATCTCAAATGTATGCAAATGTCTTAAATGGCAAGTAATACGGATATATTGTAGTATGATACTCTGTCAACTAGTTAACCCAAAACATTTCTCATAAGGACCGAACAACTCCGTCAGTTGACAACCTTCCAGGGGGTGCACACGCCTTGTTACTTACTGATTGTTAGCTCTGACCGTAAAAAATGCACTTCATAATTGCCGATATCCTCTGACTTCTGTGTTATTGCTCAACATCGCAAGTCACAATTTTGACTGTTTCCTACTGCTCGAACTGATCATAAAACGGTTGGACGCGAAAATAGGTACCATCTCTCCTCCCATCTCACCTCAGTACTGCGCTAAATTCCAGGGTAGCTACCTATTTCCACGTCTTAACCCTAATCTAACCTCCAACCCTAATCCTTACTTAATGGAGTTTAGTGGAGGACAATCTACGACAAACAGTACTACGCACACAGTACTAAAGAACTGTAAAATAAAAACCCGACCGACAAAAGAAGCTGCCTGCTTGCCTGGAAGTTAGAGCGGATTCGTTCGGGATTAGAGCTTTTTGGAATGACGCAAATGCCGCGTTGAATAGCATGACGAATGAGAACTTGAGCGGGTGTTTTGCCATGCGCATCAGCAATCGCCTTGACGTAGGACTCCGTAAGCGGCGATGGAACCGATCTGACAAGCAGAAAGAAAGTGTGCCACAGACTTATTTTGGGCAAATGGGTATATATTGGAGTATAGTTACTTTGTAAACCGCCGTTAATAGGCAACTTCCAATCAACGTTGTCTTTATACAGCGTAATAATAGTAACTTAATGCATAAACCGCTTAATTGCAAGGAGAAAGCAAACTGTTCTTCTATATCGCGACAGTAAGCAAATCATCTCCCGAACGGCACTCCGCTTATTACAAATGGAGCTAAGACTAACGACTCTAATGAAGAAATAAAATGCCTTATTAAATTATTTTCCAAAAATGGCAATTCATCTAAAGAAGGTTTTGAGAACAAGTAAACACTTACGAGGAAATGTTTCTCGGTACCAAATAACCTGACCACGAATACTTGTACTTGTTACGGCTGTGATCATGCCTGATCCAGCCTGCCTCAATGATGTTACGAACGGTACCTCTCCATGCGTGGCGATTGGCGGCAGCGGATCTGGAAAGCTCCACCCAGTCCCTTCTCCAGCGACGGAGACCAAAGATAGAAGGTCCAAGAACTGCTTCCATGTCTTGACGGACGGTGTCGAGCCAAGTCTTCAGTTGCCCTCCGCGTCGACATTTCCAGGTGGGCTGGGGTGCCGGGTGGAGGGCAGCATAGGTAAGCTCGTGAGGCGGACGACGGAGAACGTGTAAAAACCACCTCAGTCGCCTTGCCTGAATGGCCTGAGATATCCTCGTGATACGATCGCAGCGAATGCGGACTGTCTCATTTGAAATGAAGTCGCTATATTTAACTCGCAGGATCGTCCTCAGGCACTGGTGGTCAAAGACCTCCAATCTTCGCTCATCTTCAGCACGCACAACCCAGCATTCACATCCATAGAGCAGGACTGACCGGATGGATGCACGGTATACACGAATCTTCGTGGCGATGGAGATGTCAAGTCGGATCCATAGGCGCTTTCGAGGGATTGAGGAAACCCAGCGAGCAGCATCGATACGGGATACAATGTCATCCTTGCTCTGTCCATTAGGTAGCAGCCTCACCCCGAGGTATTTAAAGCTGTCTACTTCTTCAAGTTGATGGCCATTAATCCCCAGGGGTGCCTTCTCCTGGTCAGAGATGCAGCTCGAGAACAACTTCGTCTTTCCGGAATTTATAGACATGCCTACCGACATAGCGATCTCATTTATCCGCGACACTTCCGACTGTAGACCACTAAAGCTTGAGGCTAACAGCGCAATATCATCGGCGTAGTCAAGATCAGTTAGTCGGCGTCCGGGTGCAAGTTCAACACCGTCCTCTTCATGTAGGGCCTTGTCGAGAATCCAGTCAATTACGTAGTTAAACAGAATGTGCCAAAGGACGCAGCCCTGACGGACACCAGACCAGATATCGAACGATTAAGAGAGATTGTTGTGGACCAGGACTCGTGCGGTGGTAGACCGATAGTAGGCCTTAATCATGGCAATGAGTTTGGTCGGCACTCCATCCAGTTCCATTATTCGCCACAGGGACTCACGATGGATGGAATCGAATGCGGCGGCAAAGTCGACGAAGCAAAACGGCCGTCGGTTTCCGGTAGCTATGGCGGAATTCTAGGGTGCGCCTCAGTGTGAATATTTGATCCGCACATCCACGCCTAGCTCGGAATCCGGCTTGGTTGGGTCGTGTCCTGGAGTCACGTACAGACTGGAAGCGCTTGAGAAGAACAACAGCGAAGATCTTTGCAGCAACGGTAGTTCGCGCATCTTGTCTTATCTCGCTTTTTGTGGACAGGTACAAGGATACTTGAGCCCCAGTCATCGGGAACGGCCTCGTCTCTCCACGCTTGTCGAATCACCTCATGAAGCCAAGGAATCAGAGAGGAGACACAAGACTTGTAGATTTTAGCAGGAATACCGTCCCCTCCACACACCTTGTTGTTGCGTAGCCTCTCAATTGCATCGGCAACTTCGTCTTCGGGAGGAAGGTTATACGACACTGCACAGGCTGGGCAGGGTCGAAACTTCTTGCGGAGGAGAGGAAGGGTGTGATGGGTTGGTCATCAAAGTGGAGGAGGTGCTCAAAATGTTCACACGCCAGCGATCGACCTTGGCCGAGTTGTCAGCAATGAAACCTCCATTCACATCGCGAACAGAATCACAGAGTGTCGGGCGCTTACCACTAACCTGGCGGATGATTTGGTACAGTTTTCGAGTGTCCCAAACATCTGAGGCCTGCTCTATGGAGGTCGCTATTTCGGACCAATACTTCTGCTGGTCATCCCTAGCCGACTTTGCTGTCAGCTTTCGGAGTTGGCGGAAGAAGGCATCGTTGCGGGACCTGGCTCGAGTCGTCTCGGCCGACAACTGCAGGGTTCTTCCGCTGATCCAGTCATTGCGGCGCCACTGAGTGAATCCGAGAATTTTCTCAGCTGCCCCATAGATGGATGTCTTAAGTGATGGCCACCTGCTACGGCCCTCGTTGTCAGCCTGGGTTGTAAGGTGGGACCGGATTTCTGTGCTTAGAGCCTCGGTAGTGTTGGTTTGCCGGAGCTTTGCGACATCAAGGCGCCTCGCACGTGGCAGTTTGGGCGCAGATGAAAGGTAAACCTTCAGGCGCGTGCGAACGAGAGCATGCTCAGACCCGTGGACGTTACCAGTTTCGGCACCCCGCATCGACCTGCTATCGTGGACCCAGCTGCGAAACCGTGAACCAACTAGAATGTAATCGATCTGACTGGCGGTATGGCCATCGTTGGAATACCAAGTCAGTAGATGTTTGTGACGATGCTGAAAGCATGTGTTGGTAAGAAACAGTCGGTTCTGTTCGGCAAACTGCAGCATCCGCTCACCATTGTCGGTACGAGAGCCAAGCCCACAAGGACCAAGAATGTGGCTGTCTGTCGGGTCACCGGGACCAGTCCGGCCATTCCAGTCCCCGGCAGCAATTATAAGATCACGGCGAGGGAGTCGTTCGACTAGGTCCTGCAGCTGCGAGTAGAAATGGTCTTTCTCTTGCTGTTCAGCCGCCGACGTAGGTGCATACACAGATACGACCGAGATGTTCGTAAAGTGGCCTTTGAGTCGATCATAGGCCATTCGGTCGTTGACTGGTTCCCATGCTAGTAGTGCACGGTTAGCTTCTTCCGAGAGGGCAATAGCCGCACCGTGTCTACCAGATGAGTCACTCGGACCACTGTGATACAAGGTGAGATAGGAGTCGACTCCCGGGATTTTGATTTCTCGGGTGCCTGAATCGGGGAGTCGGACTTCTGACAGGCAACAAACATCCCCGTGATATTCATGGAGACTGTGCGCTGTCAGCCTTTGAGTACCAGGTTCCAGAAATGTTCGCACATTCCAGCATCCAATACCAAGAGTCCGTTTCTTTTGAGTTGACCCAAGTGTGAAAAACTCTAGGCGTTTGGCGGGATTTGAACTCGCGCATCAGAGAAAGCCTTTGCCGGAGGCTAATGTTCCACCGCTAAGCTACAAACGCCCGCTTCACGCCATGAGTTTAATCACACTTGGATCGATATTACCCGCTCAACTTTTCGCTCATATGGAATCCACCATAGGAAATCCTGCTTGGGCAGTCAACTTGCTCCCGCATTGGTGGATTCAATATGAGCGAAAAGTTGAGCGGGTAATATCGATCCAAGTGTGATTAAACTTATGGCGTGAAGCGGGCGTTTGTAGCTTAGCGGTAGAGCGTTAGCCTCCGGCAAAGGCCTTCTCTGATGCGCGGGTTCAAATCCCGCCAAACGCCTATAGTTTTTCACACTTGGGTCAACTCAAATTAACCAAATCTGCCAAACCAACTTAAAAGTCCGTTTTTTGTTTAGTAGTCCAGCTGGCACATTATTCGCCCGCACCACCGGACAAGGGTTGCGGAGCGCGTCGGTTCCCGCGGACGCCGTGGCATTGTTTGTAGAAACGTAAGTAAGCATGTCATGAGGTTTCTTGGGAATTATGAATACAGGCGGGTTCCCAACGGCCGCTCGGATTCTTTGTTCGAGGTTATGTCCTCTAGCACTTTGGCTCAAGAACCTAACCACAAGGCAGTGGTGTTGGTGGCAAGCAAACCTATTTAATGGCGGTTCACGCTCACCATGTCACAATGTCATCATTTGGCCTTGCGGCATTTTATAAGGCAGTCGGTGCGCCAGACCTCAGCCCACCGCGCCCTGGTAACACTGCCGCTGCTGCGTCCGCGACTGCTTATTCGCCAGACCCGGGAGCCTGCTTATTTCGCAGCTAACCTTCACTGAATGCCGCGCCACTATCCGCCACCTGTGGACCCGTCAGGTAGTCAGCAGCTAGGCTAACGGGTAACCCTCCTTTGCACGATATACATGAACCTTCATGGCGATGGAGATATCACGTCGGATCCATCGGCACTTCCGAAGGATTGAGAAAGTAGAGGGAACAACTAGTAACTTTGGCAACCGTAGAGGTTGTGTAACAAAAACAGAATCACAACAAGATGCAAGCAACACGGGAAAGTATATGCAGAAAGTTACAGTAAAAGTTAAGGTTAACCAGATGGGAGAAATCAGCGCAAGTGATAGCATGCTTACTTTTTCATGGAGGGCGAACCAAAGGGAGAGTAGGCGGTCACCTGAAGGCCGACCGACTTAGCGTACTGAATCAGTTTTTCGTTCAGAAAGTTCACTGAAATCTCCACTTGTAGCATAACCGGCTTAATGCGACAGATCTTCAGGATACGTTCAATCTGGGACTTGTTGAAATTTGATATTCCAATAGACTTTACTAGGCCAGCATCAACCAAGGACTCCATTGCCTATACAAGAAATCACATAGGAAAAGGGGATTACTAATGTTGTATGAAAGGAGAGGTGCCAAGAAATGAGCATGAATATTTTATTCGTTTTTAAATAATTTTAAGGATTTCGGGGTAGAAAGGATGTTGTGGAGAGGCAGAGGGTGCAAAAACTCAAAGGTAAACAAAACCGGATCATGCATGCATGCAAATCATCCGTAAAGTATATACACGAAATAAATCGCTTATCAAAACACTTAAGCAAAAACAGGAAGCAGCTGAACATCTATTGCTTCCGAAAGATGGCCTGAACCAAGTCTCAGCATGGTCTTGGCAAATGTTCTTTTACTAAGTAATCAGAAGTCAGTTAACTTCCCTTCATATTGGAAACATTTTTACTAAAATTGGAAAATTCCTTTACTATATCCATCGGTTATGCTCCTATTACACAGATCAAGCCCAGATTTGGAGATTTATAGATACCGGCATTATTTTGTATATTATCGACAGCACATATGACCCTAGAATGGCCATTTCTAGCTCATTTGCCGTCTTCAGCAAGGGATACCCAACTCCAGTGTTGCAGCTGAAATCGCTGTACAATTAACTACTATATACTCCCGATCTAAAACCGACGTGACAGCGGACTCGTGGCTCACTGGCTAGAGCGTTTGCCTCTGACCGGAGAGATGTGGGTTTGAGACTCGAATGTGGCAGCAATTTTAGCTGCAACACTGGAGTTGGGTATCCCTACCTGGCGACGGCAAATGAGCTATAATGGCCATTATAGGGTTCCGTGCCTTGTCGATAATACATTACATTAAAATATGTTACTGAAACTTAATTAGTAACATTACAATTAGTAGTAGCCTTGCGAAACATACTCGTTTGGTCCGAGCTCGCGAGGCATCAACCAGGATCGGTGTACAATTGACTACAGTACCGGCAGTCTCTCTTTCAGTATCTATTGCTGCTGTTTAAACGTATCCTTCGAATGCTTTCTTCAGTTGGTGGTGTTTCTCATACATTTTAGTTGACATTATAATACAACGACATTTTACAACAGTCAAGCAATTCGTGAATCGAATGCTTGATGAGGTTTTCCATCCCCTGCACGCCGAATTAATTGCTGCAGTCTTTCCGTGCTATGTGCCGAGGCTTCTGACACATGTGCTGCCGTATATCGGCACATCAGCATTCAGTACTGCCTTTCCTAGCATGCTAGTTCACATATAAAGAAAGGGGAATCCAGAAGCTGGGATTGTATCTCTCTCCATAAAAAATGTGCAATTTATGCAAAGCTATAGATTCTTGCGTATTTTGTTAATGTATCCTGTGATCTCGATAAATGGGTCATTTTTGCTGAAACGCTTGGATGCTACTTTCAAAATAAAGCGCATTTCAACCCCTCTTCCTCTAACATCGGGAGAATGCTAACGTCAGCTACGAAAGATAACCGCTCAGCTGAAGTTCAAGATGGGCAGTCGGTACATGACTTAGGGTACTTCCATTAACACTCAAAGGAGTCATATGTCAGATTTAGCCTACTGTCAATATTACATCAATAAGGTATCTTAAACTCAAGTGGCTGCCAGAGTAATTCGAAGTGGGTATCCAAGAGTTTGCTAAAACAAGACTCGTAAAATCGGACAATTGACTAACTAGTTGGCATTTAGACCTAATTATCTGCGAGCTTCCTATGGCCACGTGTTACTTCGGAGTAATATACAAAATAAAATGCATCTCAAAGACTAAAATGTTGGAAGCCGACACGACTAGTATCAGAAAAACAGGAAAATCCGGACAACATTACTGACGGAAACCTGACGCTGGGTTAGGGCGGTTGAAGCCAAAAGCAATCACGGTGGTCAGTGCGCCGCGCTATTTATATGTGCAGTAGTGAACGTTCAGAGATTTTTTGAATCGATGCTTCGATTTTCATCAGGGAACCCAAAAAACGAGAATTACTTACTGAACATTTGAACATCTTAAAAAATTGATCCTCTTCAAAATATTGCCTACTAGTAGATATGCTGCTGTCCCCAACGGCTTTTCCATTATTATTCGAACCATTTTTTTCGTAATAGTTCTCTAAAAGAATGCTGCTAGGTGCCTCCAGGGATTGCTTTTCTCAATCTCCTGTACGTTCTGAAAACGCGTCATCTTTATGTTTTTTTTATGCTTGGGCATAAGAAGACGTCATAGGGAGCTAGATCAGGAGATTAAGTAATGGAGGTGGGTTGAGTGTTTGGAATGCCCTCATTCCCATGAATGTGCGTTCGACAGCGTCCCGCCTTGGCTGCGGACACAGGATTATCCTCGGATCTGATCGGTGCACGGCTGCGAGAAACTGTTTGGCTATTCTAGAGCTTTCGCTTCATGCGGATTGGATAGAACATAGCCAACCTGGGTGGGATGCTATAAATGCACGCAGCCTTTCAGTGAGAATGACTTATTGGGTTTTAATTCATTTTCCTCGTGGCCGATCGTGTTCTTTTCCTCATCCGTACTGCTGGTTGGAACCACAATCTGGCAAACATACGTTTCGTGTGAATTTCAAGTACAATGCCAGGTCGAAACAGTGTGAAACTGTTGTCATGCCGTTGTCGCGCAAAATAGTTGACTTTTAACGCTGTGTGGACAGGCGCGATGTCATTATCAGGCAGCCAGTCCCCCCTCTCTCCGATCGCCACAATCGAGGTTATTTTTTCTCACTGCTTCAAGAAATCGCTTCAGTCCTTGCAGATAATAATAATAATGTTGGTTCAGTGTGATACCATAAGGCACCAATTCAACACGATAGGCTCCTTTGATATCCTAAAAATATAAACCATCATGGACGCGTTGCTCCTTAAAGTGTGCCATCGATAAATCACAGGGAATGTTAGGAGATGATTAAATAAAATAATGACTCTGTCCACTGTGATGGTTTCCCATGAGCGCTACTTAACCAAGTAAGCAGAAAGAGTGACTAGTAAACGTACCTAACGCGATATGGCAACCCCACGAACCCATTCACATACAAAAAATGAGTTTATTTTTTGGGGGAATCCCTAGTAGAATGGTCGAAAATTAGGGATATTAGTAGATAGTATATCCTTAAAATTAATGAAGGCTATCTCCCCAGGACCACTTAAACGCGAGAACAGACGGATGGACTTTAAGCAGGAAGTACTGTGATTTCTTTCCACCGAAGCACACACAATTAAAAAAACATGATTAAGAATAAGTTCATGTGTAAGGTAGACAAACGAACGTTTTATCATATCAGCTGGTTTATCCGAAAACCTACCTTCCAGGTCTCTTCAATGGGTACGTTGTCGAAGATTCGATTGCCGCTTGCATCCTCGGGGAAGAGTGCACTGCCCGGCTACAAAGTAGGTAAAACGGGAAATGTGTTAAAGCCCACAGAGACATGGGAAGTCGTCAGGCTTTATTCACAATCTCGAATCAGTTAAAACCTTCTGAAAACAACAACTACAGTCACAAAAGTGAAAAATGCGATATTTGGACCGATTCGGTTACTCGCACCCAAGATGAGTTAAGTGAAGGTCAATGGGTTTAAAGCAATTTAGACACATGAGTAACTTCAATACACACATATAAGGTAAATGTCCCGAGATAAGGGGCGACTAAATGCAAAATCTAAATCGAGGATCGTTCTCAGTGCTAATGTCTGGTACTCAAATCTACGCCCAGCGCGAAATCCGGCTTGGTTGGGTCGCGTCCTAGAGTCACGTACAGTCTGGAACCGCCTGAAAGGAACAATAGCAAACATTTTTGCAACAACGTCGATATGACTTAGGCCGCGGTAGTTCTTGCACCTTGTCTTGTCTCCCGTTAGCAAAAGTAGTTTATGTAGGCCCACTCATATATTCCTAGTCCCAGCATTTTGTCCTGCAAAAACTGTGGTTATAGAGTTTTGGGGGGGGTAGGCAAATAGGATAGGCAGAGCAGGAAATTTTTAGAAGTAAGTGTAAAGGGACAAAAATTAGTCGAAGTTGCTTCTCGCGGCCGCTGGGAGCAGGTTGTTCCGCATGTAAAATGAAGGTGTGCGCGGCGCTTGGCGTCGCGGACTATACTAATCTAACTCCAGAACGGTAAATTGGACCACAGGTAAGTTTAAGTAGACGACCTCCTAACCACCAGTTCAATCTTTCGGGAAATTCAAAAACCTGCAATTTGATAATCGGGTTGAACGATAATAAAGATTAGAAAAATCTACATATATGAATCAACAACACTTCTAAATGCAGTAAAATAAAAATGCACTTGCATTTATTAAAGTATATTCCACTGCGTGTCCTAATTCCCCACCCATAAAACCCTATAACCACCGTTTTCGTAGGAAAACATGCAGGAACTAGGGGTATATGAATAGGCCTACAAATACTACCGTTGCCCTTCCTTCTTGTAGACAGGTACAAGGATGCTTGAACCCCAGTCATCGGGAACGGCCTCGTCTCTCCACGCTTGTCGAATCACCTCATGAAGCCAAGGAATCAGAGAGTAGACACAAGACTTGTAGATTTCAGCAGGAATACCGTCCTCTCCACACGCCTTGTTGTTGCGTAGCCTCTCAATTGCATCGGCAACTTCGTCTTCGGGAGGAAGGTTGTACGACACTGCACAGGCTGGGCAGGGTCGAAACTTCCTGCGGAGGAGAGGAAGGGTGTGATGGGTTGTTCATCAAAGTTGAGGAGGTGCTCAAAATGTTCACGCCAGCGATCGACCTTGGCCGAGTTGTCAGCAATAAAACCTCCATTCACATCGCGAACAGAATCACAGAGTGTCGGGCGCTTACCACTAACCTGGCGTATGATTTGGTACAATTTTCGGCTGTCACCAACATTTGAGGCCTGCTCTATGGAGGTCACTATTTCGGACCAACACTTCTGCTGGTCATCCCTAGCCGACTTTGCTGTCAGCTTTCGGAGTTGGCGGAAGGAAGCACCATTGCGGGACCTGGCTTGAGCCATCTGGACAGACAGCTGCGGGGTTCTTCCGCTGATCCAGTCACTACGGCGCTGCTGAGTGAATGTAAGAACCTTCTCAACTGCCCAATTAACGGATGCCTTCAGTTTGTGACGATGCTGAAAGCACGTGTTGGTAAAAAAAGTCGGTTCTGATCAGCAAACTGCAGCATCCTCTCACCACTGTCAGATCGAGAGCCAAGCGCAGCCGACAAATAAGATGACTGTTTGAAGAGTCACCGGGCTCAGTCCGGCTATTCCAGTCTACGGCGACACTTACCAGATCACGGCAATGACGTCTTTTAAACAATTCCTGCAGATGGGAGTAGAAGTTTTCCTTATCTTCCTGTTCGGCCGCTGATGCTAGTGCATATATAAAGACGACAGAGATGTTCATAAAGTGACCCTTTAGTCGAACGCAAGCCATCCGGTCGTTGACTGGTTCCCATTCCAGTAGTGCATGGTTGGCTTGTTACGAGAGGGCAACAGCTACACTGTAATACAGGATGAAGTGGAAATCGACTCCCAGGATTTTTATTTCTCGGGCGCCCGATTCGGGGATTGGGACTTCGGACAGGCAGCAAACATTCATCTGGTATTGATGGAGACTGCAAGCCGTTATACTTTGAGTAACAGGTTCCAGAAGTATTTGCACATACCAGCATCCAATACCAAGAGTCCGGTCCCGGTTGAGTACTACAGTTTCCATACTATTCGCCCGCACTACTGAACAAGGACTGCGGAGCGCGTCGGTTCCCACGGAACCCGTAGCATGGATCGTAATATCGTAAGTAGACATGCGCATGAGGAATCTTGAGGATTTTGAATACAGACGTGTACCCAAAAGCCACTCGGATTCTATGCTAAAGGTTGTCTCCTCTGGCACTTTGCCTCAAGAACCTAACCACGAGGCAGCGGTGGCAAGCAGACCTATTTAATGACGGTTCACACGCGTCATGTCACAGTGCCGTCGTGGGAATTGTGACGTTTTATAAGGCAATCGGTGCGTCTCTGTTGTCCCATCGGTCACGAGAAGCTTGCTAACCAAAGCCTGGCAGCCTGACCTCAGTTTAGTCAAGGTCGGGCTGGCACACAACATTAGTTTACGTGCATCGGCCAGCCGGCCTCATCATCCATGGGTCCTCGCGGTTACGCGCCCCAGACTCTGTCCTTTAATTCAACTAACCACACACCCAGCATCTAGCCCGCGCTCTCGCATGCGAACACGAATATGCGCAAGCGTGTGAGCAAGACACCACTGCTCGCACGCCCTCCCAGTGGACACCTTTTCTTCAGCCACACAAGCATACAGCCATCTCATGGCAACCTTCTGATATCACTGAGCATCCTCTTCACCAGCCTCCACCTCGGCTTCACCCTGCCGTTTCTATGCGTCATTTATCGTTCCCAAGGATAGAGAAACGCGCTTACCGACGATCTATCACCAACCGAGTTGGAATTGGGTGAAGATGATGCTCAGCCATATTAAAAGATTTTCATGAGGTGGCTATTTGCTTGTGTAGCGGAAAAACGCGTTCGCTGGAGGGCATGCGAGTAGCGATGTTTCGTTTACGTGCTTCTGTCTGTTCGTGCCCGCACGTGGGAGTGAGTGTTGGGTGCGTGATTGGTTGGAACAAACGGCAGAGTCTAGGGTGGATAACCGCAAAGGCCCATGAGTGACGAGGCCGGCTGGCCGATCCTCGTAGGATAGAGTTGTGTGCAAGCGTGACCCTGGCTGACCTAAAGTCAAGCTAGAAGGACTGCCGTGCGTTGACAGGGGTTCTGTGGGTTAGCAACGTGGGAAGCTCTACATGACCAGTAACTTCGTAATGGCGACTTTTACCTCGAGCTGCTAACAGCCTTCCCACGTTACACTGACTTGAGAATAATGGACGGCTTGCTAACAGTTAATCTCCCATTGCAACAATCGTGCATAATGTTAATATAATTCACCTAATCTAAATGGTTATAAACACTACCTAAAACAAATCTGTCCTGTTTACAGGAAAAGAAGAATGAGTATTACATCGAGAAGGTCACCTATTATTGCAGAAGTCGGTAAACTCACCCCGAAGGCAATTGGCCAATGCATGAGGTACAAGTCCACATATGACAGTCGGAGATGTTTAAGACTCTGCTCACATGCCGGCCTCACATCTTCAAGTCGATGCGCCGTGTTCCACAGCTAGCGAGGCAGTATAAAACCGGAGCAGTTGCGGTACCTTGGTTGTAATGAAAACCTCTTCACGTGTCACTACGCCAGCGTCGAAATTTTGGGCCAGAACTTTGCCAATCTCCTCTTCATTTTGGTAGAGGGCTGCGCAGTCGATATGTCGGTAACCGGCTTTGAGAGCAGCGGAAAGCGCCGCATCGATCTCGCTCGCCTTTGTCTTGATGAGAGTAGTTATAAACGCAGTAATAGAGCTTTTGTTACCCTGAACGTACCGAGGCCAACAACGGGTACTTTAAGGCCGTTATTGAATGTCAGACAGAGAGGTGAACTAGACATTGCGGTACCACAAGAAAACAGTCCTAAACACAGAATGGTAAATGAATTTGACTCGGAAATCCACGACAGGCTATGGCTTTGCCACCTTTGGCGTTTGATTGGTCTGCACTAATGTCTTATAACTGCCAAGCATTCTCATTGGTTAACTAGCCACGTTGTCATGAGCTTATTGGTTGGGGGATGCGCCAATTGTGATGATGCTGTTGTCCGAGCGCAATTATGGCGCGACCCTGCGCCCTCTCCTCCCGACGAGGCTACGCTGTCATCGCGCTGAGTCGAAAGCAAGCCCACGCTTACTCGCGCACGTGTTTTCTGGCGTGCTGTGTCCCTGTGATCCCTTCAACGATTGTCGTGTAGTGCGCGGTAGACAAGGTCAGCCGCTGCACCCAATCTCATCACATGCTGGCCGATGGTCTCAGACAGTAAAATGGTACCAATGCAAGCGAGCATGCGGGTCCCAGGAAGTGATTGAAAAGAAGCAGATGTGATCGCTTGGACAAGATTTTGATTGGCCTGACGTTTCAAAATCGGTCGCGCATTCATCGTCAGAGACAATAGCAGATATTGACACGTCATGCACAGGGATTTGCTGGATAGAGTCACTATGCTACTGCATACTTATGACAATTAACAGCTCACCCCTGTCGAGGATAGTTGTCTGCTTGTGCGCTGGCCGGTGTGTGGGTCGTAACCTGCTGAACTTAAATCACACGCGGTGGACTTGGACGTCATGATTGCTCGGCCAGCTGGTTCCCCCGCCGCTGGCGATAGACGACGCGTTGGCCTGTGCGGTTCCCAGGTGGCGACTTGCTGTGGCCAAATTGAACCCCAGCACTGAATATGGATTGGGCAGGTAATTGCACAGGTTTATAGATTAGAGGCCCGTGCACCATGAATCAAGTAACTTGCGACTCACACGATTTTCACCTCTCACGAGCATTTCGGCCTCATCAATTTTGAATGTGTGGCCGGGTCTCATCGAATGAGCCGCAACTGGAGAATTGGCATCATTTTTCCGCATTGCTGCCGTGCGTTTGTAAATTCGCGACTTAAGGAGGCTTCCAGTGTCTCTGACGTAGTTGCTTTGTCCGCAACTGTACCCGATCCTATTGACGTCTCCAGATGTTTGTTGTCGTGGCAGTGGGTCTTTTGGTTTCAGTATCTGACGCCTCCAGCCTGTGTGCGATTCCAACTCCAAGTGGTGTGCGGTGGCCGACGGCTTTCGACACATTTTTAATGTACAGAATCACTCGCCAAAATTTGGGATCCCTGTGATTCCGTAGTATGTCTTTTCTGCGTATGCACCGGTTGACAAAATTGGGTGGATAGCTATTTTCTCCAAACGACCGTCGAGGAAATTGCATTTCGGCAACTTGGTCTTCCGGTTCACCGTGGCGCATCTCAACACGCCGATAAAACGTCTTTACGCATCTGCGTTTGTTTTCAGCCACACTCCCCGAGTATGAATTACTCGTTTCTTCTATTGTCTCTGATGATGAATCCGTGACAGGTTTTGAAGGGACAGGCGCATAAAATTCTCGCTCCAGCGATCGCACCTTCTTTTTATTTGAGTGGTACATTAGAGAAGGAAGACGGAGGGAGGTGGAGATTTAGGTGCATTTCCTTATGGCAGCATAGTGAAAGCGTACAGTTGCGAATCCGAATCCGGTCAGACTGCGTCAACCGTTTTAAGGACGATGACCTCATCCAACGGTCTTTTGGACTTTTCGTGTCTAGCTCGTGTCGAAGTGGACTTTGCCAAAAGCACACTGCCGCCGATCTCGATTTCTGGGAACAGCTAATCACAGACGGTGCAAAGCTGGCTCCTTGCCTTGCAACGAATAGCACGCCTGCACGCATAAGCCGACGCAGTCTGTATGGCCAAAAAGCCTTCAAGGTCGACCCAGACGATGACCGTGCACGCTGGCCGCTGGCATGCCTGTGGCCCAGCCGGCACTTAGTACCTGGCTGACCTCCTAGTTGGTCGTGCGCTCCGAAGTCGAACTTCTTCCTGCTTATTCTCCGTTCTTCCGTTTACAAAATAAACTATTCCTTCTATTCTGGCCTCCACTGACTTCTCCTCTACCCAGTAACCATGGTCTGAAGATTGCAGTTGCTAGGGTTTAGCTTACTTAACCCCCTGCGATAGACTTGGTCATGACACCTGGTGGGGGAGGAGGAAGAATGCAGAAGGTTCCGTGTAAGTCTACTCTCACTGTACTCTACTTCACGTGCAAGTCACCGCGCTTGCTTCCGGCCTGCTGCGAAGCACGAGGTCAGCCTTAGTGAAACCGACATTCGAACCGACACTTAGTGTCGAGCTCTTGAATGCGCGAAAACCTCACGACTTCCTTGTCACAAAATAGTCACGAGACAGAAGGACAAGAAAAACCGACGAAAACTATATCACTTAATCGGAGAATGAGGATGTGGCATCAGCGTACAGAAAAAAAGGTCTTTAAGTCTAAAAACCAAACACTTCCGGCAAACAAGATCTGTTCGATTTTATATGCAAAACGCAAGCCTTAGAAGGGCCTGCGCACACACTTGCTTGATAAGGTTCGTTGTAAGCAATAGAACAAGTGACGGGCAAATGGCTCTGATGTGATCGCTGTACAGTAGTCACCGGCTATTAAGCCCACCTCGGGCCCAGACAAAATTGGGCTTAATAAGCAGCGGGCTTATTAACCGTAGGCTTACTACAGTAGTCGCCGGTTATTAAGCTCAAATCGGGCCAAGACCAAATTGGGCTTAATAGGTGGCGGGCTTATAAACCGTGGGCTTAATAGCCGGTGACAACTGTATTACCCAAAATCCACAAGAAGGTGGCCCGTTTCGGTTCATGGGAATAGTCAAAGGCATTCTAACTTTCAAGCAGTTAAAGAGGCCGTTTTGGCACTTTGACTTTCTGAACACTGGCTCATCCAACTGCTTCTCTGTCTGCTGGCGGATCCGCAGGGGGACTACGAAGGGTGAGGCTAATAAAATTCTTGTTCTAGCACTCGCTGTTCTATTTTCACGACTGTTTTCCTGGAACTGAATTCCGCCTATATTATAAAATTATGCCAATCGATGGTGGCACTTCGTGAATTAAAACAGATCGGTTTGTAGTCAGATGATACAGTCTGCAGTTGAAGGAATATAAGTGGTTCATACAGTAGCAATTCGCGGAACTTTGCTTCCTGGTCAGGATAAAAGGGTAGTAACATTGCGATCTAGGAAGGAAAATGCACTTAGTCTACGGTTTGGGTATTATTATCAACCAACGCAAATTACATGGGGAAGGTAAGGATAGGTTACCAGCTCAGACCACCTCAATGTGCATCTACTCTTTCACTTGCTTCTGTGGAGCAGGTTATATTGGTCGCACGAGCCGGCACCTATCCCGGCATGGCTGAGAAAAGGTGAAGTCAGGAGTATAAACAGCTCCATTCTGGCGTATACGGTCGATTCTGGACATCGCATGAACCCCAACGACGCTTTCCGAGTGATCTACAAGGTCCCACCAAGTTATCCGGGTCAGCACCTGCTAGCAACAACAGAAGCGACCGCTGTCAGCCTGATGAAGCCCGCGTTGTGTGCACTAAAGAACTTCCTAAAAGCTGCACAGCTGGCCTGGCCCACAGTCACTTAACGGCATGCAGTCATCCACGCTCTGTGTTTCGCTCCCCCTCCTCCCTCCCCTAGACTGCTCTATCAAACTTTACCCTCACAACCAGCCTTCGCATATCGACCCCAACCCCATTCCCACGACTCTCTTGTCCGAAAAGACGAACACCTTTGGACTTGCACCCAGTTTCCATATGAATGCAAGGCCTGACGAGAATTTATCGAAAGTATACGTATACTCGCCGAACAAGCCTTCTGAATTCTTTGATGGAAATTTTTGCAACTCTAGATAAAATACGTTTGCTTCGCGATATCCAAAATTAGACTCTAGATTTATGCATCCAATAATCCCTTCGGCTAGGGTGTCTGAATAAGCATTGCATTTTGGTCTCAGGGGACGCGTCTGCTTCACCTTTTGAGGGCAGTTGCGTCTACTTACTGCTTTGTCTCGCTGGCCGCACCACGACTTGGGCTATCGAGTTTATCGGTTTGCCCTATTTAATACGACACATTGTCCGCGAGGTAAGTGGGTTAGACTTAAAATCCAGCCACGTGCTTCGTCTACATTCTACCGTTGCAGGACAACTGTAAGCGGCTCTGCTCATCATTGGGTCTCCTAATGTTCCCCATGCGCAATTTCAGCACAGGAATATCTAGCAGAAAGCACATGGAATACGCTGGGGGACCCACTGATGAACTGAACCCCTCGCAGCTGAGTATTCCAGCGGCTATTAACTAGTACCTGTGCTATCATGTATGGATACCACGCCATGATGTGGTGTAAGGGAGTGAGTAAGAGCTCACTGTACAGGCAGCATTAGGTTGCTCCACTTGCCTTGTGCTTGTGGTGAATTTTCTTTAACGTTCCTTAACTGGCGTTAGTGCGGTAAAGAATGGGCGATCTACTATAACCACAACACTAAGAATATTCCGTCTGATGGAAGTAGGCAGTCAAATGTTAGGAGTGACTTATTGGTATACAAGGCAAGCTGCCATAAATCGACTGTTTACTTGCGTTTTGTAAGTGCGCCCGCCTGGAAGCGTGTGAGCAGCGGTCTCTGGACTGTTTAACCGTTCGGAGACTTGCTAGCAGAGTTGTGGTGTGTACGCGCTGGGGTCGGTTGGTGTACGAGTGACTGTAGTGGACCTGACCGCCACTGCTGCCAGGCGCGCAACTGAGTCGCACCCAAACGTACGCACAATGTCTCCGCCATTCTGGCCTCGACCCACAGTGGCTTGACCTCAGTCGGTCTGAGCAAAGCTCTAGGCTGATGCTACCGCCAGAGGCATTGACGCACTTTCTAAGGCGTCCATGCCGATTGGCCCACACGTGGTCCAATCAATGACCTTCACGGTTGCGGCTAAAGCTGGCGACTCGAACGTCTGCTCCCTAGACAGGACTTCGGAACTGGCCTGCCTCGCGGCCGGACGTGTGCTCCGATAGTCAACTCTCTCACAACATATTCTTCTATCCTTCTGCAGAGTTAACTATTCCTAACAATCTGGCCTTCCCAAGACTTCTCCCATCTCCTGAGGAAGAGTGTAGGTGTTAGGGTTAACCATCTTAGCCTTAACCTGGCTGTGGGGCGCGTGAGTGGTTGCGTCAAAGGCCGTGGTTTGGGGGTCTGATGACAAGGTCACTTGTGCACCAAATAGACCGACTGACGCGAGTAGCCTGAGGTGCGGGCGCGACCATGACTAAGTCCAGCTCAAGCTAGCGGGAGGGGGGGACGGTGTGCTTTGGCAGTGCTGACTGTCAGTTAACGGACCTGCCGCGAGCATTGGGACGCCAGAGAAGGCGGGCATTAGAGCAGGTGCAACAGCGTCCCACTCTCATCTGCGGCTCTTCGAAACTGCGCTCTGGCCACACCCCAGTGACCGCCGCGACCGATAGGCTAAACGAGAGGGAGTTATGCGATGCTGTGTGTCTATGACAGTCTTTTATCTTAGCCAACGGACACAACTCGGCAACGGAGCCTGGGTAGTACCTTTCAGTCGATGACTGAATGGTTACCCGTCTAAGAAGGGTGTTGGCCCAGGTTTCGTGCAGGGCTGCTCTCACCCTTCGGAGACCGAAGGTCTGCATGCGTATGCGGTGTCAGCTCTCGGCCAAACACGGTCCTTGCGGCCTGGTAGGCGCTGGCACTTTCTCTCGGTTCTCGTTCCGTTTCGGTGCATGCATTCGCGCTCCCACTGGGTTTCAGGCCCCACCTCAGGTGCCCGAGTAGCTAGGCGGTCGGTAGACGGTGGGGGAGAGAGTGAGGTCGATCCTCGGCGCGTTACTCTCCTCACTATACTAAATCTGAATTCGCCTGAATCTATCACGGTGCACTAAAAGCCGTGGCTTTGAGGGGTTTCCAACTGACAGAAAAACTCGGGCCACCTACGTTGCTGCTCCTCTTGTGTGCGTGTGTTCGTGTGTGCGTATGGGAGAAGAAGGAGGACTGAGAGTCAGACTGCAATGGCTCCTTCTTAATGTAGCATCTATGGCGCTTGGGTGCACACGGGATCATACCTAGCGAACTGGCTGTGTCTCGTGTGTGCGTGCTGAGTGACTATCGCGCCAGCCACCTACACCCTCCCTCATCCCCGGTCTTATTGACTTTGTCTTTACACCGGAAATGGAGGTGGGAGTGGCGAGCGACAGGGCAGATTCTCCGCAAGTCTGCTTAAACCCCCTGTTTTCTTTTGCGGTAGTTCGCTGCGTTGCTTCTGCTTGCTGTAGCCTTCATGTTGCTTGCCCAGTTTGCCTCAGTGCCTGTTGCGGCTTGCTTCAGCGTTTGCTGCGGCTTGTTGGAGCGCGTGGTGCCCATCTTCGAAATCGACGGGGAAACTGTCGTTATCTTAGCCATAGCTTGGTCCCACGTTCCTGACATGGAGATGGCGGGTCACAGCTTAAATACATGCAGTCATCCAACTCTGAGTGCAACGTTCAACTTCTTGCCTCTAGTGACTGCTTGCAAGTGCGCACAATTGTCTGCCGGCCCCAGTCCGGTCTGACCAATCATCTAACTGAAGCTGACTCACACATGACCGCTCTGGAGACGCTGTGACGACCTCCGCGCGCTCAGACTTCGGTTGCGGCCCCCTCGCGGTTGGTCGTGCACTCGCCCGACTGTCAACTCCCCCCACTATTTCTGTACCGATTATACGATTCCTCCCACCTGACGTTCCACTGCTTCTCTCCCCACACGGAACCATGTCTGAAGGTCACAGTAACAAGGCTATTCCCTATTAAGCTAAGCCGCGGCGATATACATGTGGTAGGAACATATAAACAGAAAGCAACATCAATTTAAACGCCACGGTACCCTTTGCGCTGCTAGGGTAAGTTCATTTATTCTAGCAGCCTGGAATATTAATTTCCTTTTCGAACATTTGAGGAGCGGCCTGCCGAAATGGAGAACGGTACTAATTGCCCGAGAATCAGACATTACTGCTATCACCGAGATCCGATCGACTCAACAGGAACAACGGTAGGAGGTGGAGGGCAACTAAACTGTCGTCTAGAGCGACTGCTCAAAGGCAGAGAGAGCGAGAGGCGACACTGACGACACTCTATCCACCCAGAAGGACTTCGTGAGATGACTGTCTTTTATGTCGCAGAGAACAGACGACCGATATATTACTCTCTACTGGCGTCTTCGGGACCTCATATGTGCCATCATCTTCAGTGTCGTAGAACCCCTCTCCCTCAATTGCGAGTGCTGAGGAAGCGAGGCACAAATTCTAAGAGAACTTGCACACACTCTTAGCGTCTGTGCCAAAGGCGTCTTTAACGCCCCTGTCGGGACATAATTTTTTGCCTGGGTATGAGTGCTGGTGCCCCATGGTGGCTGTAACGATAACAGGCTCCCTCTTCTGTGAACCTGCGCGAAACACCGTCTTCTGCTGACCAAAGCCTTATCCCGCCTATTAACTGGGAAATGGACATGTAAATGCATCCAGTATCGCGGCGCGTACAGTTGCTGCACTGTGTCCTCGCGACGCCGATGATTGGACCGATCACTACCTCGTCATCTCTGAGACGAGGCGTCAAAGTCAACCTCACAGGAGGCCACTAGTCAAGTGACCACTAAATAAGTTAAAGACTCTTCTGTTAAGTTTTCCAGCTCGATACTTTGATTTCATCAAACCAATTGACCCAGCAACTACAATACTTGCAGTTTCATGATGTTATTGCCACTGCACAGTGCCATCCAGTTCACCGTCTTCAACGTTCTCGGATACACACATCGTCAACACCAGGATATTTTGCTGCCAAACACGTACTCGCTGCCACCCTGGTCACTCTCATGTTCGCTGCCATCCCACTGGACGCCTATCTTGATCCATTCCTTGGGATCTGCATCCCTACAGTATTGACGGATACCTTCTTCATACCCGGCGCATTTACCTAAGGTTACAGTCCACGACCGTATACACAATACACTTGTAGGATATGAAGTAGTCCGGCCGGGTAATAGACGATAGACGTATAACAACGGTTATAAAGTTGTAGATAAGACGTGGAAGGCTAGAGTCTTATGAATCATTGAAGTAAGGGCAGGAGTAGAGAGTAATGAGTAATGTATAATTGACTCTCGAACAAGTGCAGTCCAGTCATGAGCGGGCTGGGTCCAAAGTCGCAGAAGGGCAGTGAGATCGTTGGGTCTGGTGTTGCCTGAGCGTAGAGAGTCACCATAATCAGATCCTTTGTGAACTGGCCTTGGAAAGTAATTGGCCAGTTATGGCATACAGAGGGTGGACACACGTTCGTGACCTTAATCCACCTTTGACACGCTCTGCTGTGCACGTGCTCAGTATACACGCGAGACAGACATGCCCTAGAGGCCTGTGTGCATTAGAATATGAGGTCAGTACACACTCAACACTGTATGCAACACGTGTTTGCAACCAGCACCTCCCGTTTGACAGGGTAGAATGATCCTCGACTCCTCCGCCACGTGTACCCTTTGCTGCATATGTGATCCGAGCCCTGAACTATCGCAGTGCGCTAGGCGCTGTGGTTGCCACCTGCGAGATAACTCGGCCGCGCAGCCAGCTCAGGGAGTGGAGTGGCCGACTCGAGAACTGCAGGTCAGGCTGCAATGCCTCCTGCCTAATATGGCAACAATGACCAATCAACTCCGTGTGAGCCGAGTCAGGTGTGGCGGCACGCTAAGGGGCAGCTCCGACCACGTCAGCCACCCACACCCTTTCCGGTCTCCAGTCTTCTTGACTTGGTCATGACACCGTGTCCAGGTGGAGGGAAGAGATGCAGCGCAAGTCTTCGCTCAATCCACCGTCCCTGCGCCACCTTGTAGGAATGCAAACAGTGGACTTCGATGGATACAAAGGCCGAACTCTTATCATGTAGGTTTATATCCCCCCCTCTCAGACACCGATGTGTTTTTACTTCTAGCACTAGGTGTGTGGGATGGAATGCAGGCGCATCTCCATTGTGACTACTGACGAGTTTCCAAATGGGAAATTATTCCAGATTAAGCTGCGCGTATATACGCAGAAGCAAAAGCCTATATGACTGGGGAAAATGACGGGTGTAGTAACGAAGGCGGGGTTTCTAGCGGTCTTAGTAGTGGATGTATCAGATCAATGCAATCATCAGGCCGAATCCCACTTCGAAAATAAAAAGGCAGAAGTCACCAGAAAGAGTGGTTTATAGTTAACAGAACTCCCAATTGCTGTCTTAGGTGGCAGTGGCCACTGGCGAAGCCAGGGCTAGTTTTGACTGCGTCCAGTCAGAGCTGAGAGAGAATGAGACAGTGGCGGCAGGGCTTAAGGAGGATTGTGTTCTGTTATTGGTGTGTTGAAATTGCCCGAGGGCGTGTCGCCTGCAAAGGCCCGCTGCTACGTTGGCCAAAGAGGTGGCCCCTAAGAGGTGTACTTATTTGGACGCGCGCGTAAGCGCGGCTGTGTGTGCACGTGTGTACGTGACTGAATAAACTGAGGTCAACTGTGGGGGGCTGCCGGAAAGCCGAAGAACAGGGGACGCTGACGCAGGTGTGGAGGGAGGTGAAGGAAGGAGATTAAGCGCACATCTACTCCCAAATTACCGTCGCTGCTCCCCCTTGCCGTGATGCAAACAGTGAACTTCGTCGAATACAACGGTCGAACTCTTTTCATGTAAGTACATAATCCTCAGACATAGATCTATTTTTACTTCTTACATTATTTGTGTGGGGTGGAACGCAGGTGCATCTGTATTGTGCCTACTGATGACTTTTAAAATGAAAGATTATTGCAGATTAAGCTGCGCGTATATACGCAGAAACAATATCCTATATAAATGGGGGTAATGACAAGGGTCTAACACGAGGTTGGTTATAAGATGCACAGCCGGGTTTCAATAAAATTTAATTTTGGTACTCCACTTCTTCAACATATAAAGTAGTGGTGAGATCAACATGGATGAAAAGTTTTCGAGAGAAGAAAGACAGATTGAACTTCGACCTAGCGGATGTGCGAATAATTTGGCAGATTGCCGGCCGGCAAAGTAACATCTTCACTGAAAGAGGGGATCTAGAGTTTAGCATCTCGTTCTTAAGATAGCTGCCCTGACAGTAAGATAGGCGCCTCCACTGATGAAACAAGAGCCGTCAGCTGCATGCAAAGCTGTTCCTGTCCTTTTCTGCCTACCCGCGCTAGACTTACGCCTGCCACCTCGATTGAATACATGTCGATAAATTAGACGGTATCCGATTGGCGTTCAACTTTGCCCTAAAGTCCACATGCAGTGTCTCTGACCCCAAATTTCGGAACCTTTTGGTTGTCGCCTAGTTATACGATGGTATCAAAGGACACGCAATTACCAGCCAACTCGAAAGACAGGATCGTTCCATATCCTATAAGATTGGTGAACCACGGGTTCCGCTCGGACACCGACGTCTATGCTCTCTTGCTTTAAACTCTGACGTCAGTAACATGGGAATGGTGTCGATGAAAGCGACTTTCTAAAAAAATATACCAAAAGGAAAACAATCTTATTTGCACAGCATGCATCTTTTACTGTACTGATACGAACTAAGTAATTATTTTACGGAAAATGTTGCAGAGGTACACACAGCCGGTTTGTTGGGATGAGAGTGTGTGCAAAACAGGGAGTCATCTAATTCTGGATAGCTCTCTCCGGAGGCAGTATCTTCGTTAAGTGAAGAAAGCGAGCTTACAAGCAGAGCAACGACTTTCTTTCCTGACCTTTTGCCTATCTCTCGAAACCACCACGGAAGAGAGCAAAAGTTAGTGCACACGAATAGGCAATAGGTGGAACCGATCACACGCCTGTTTAAGTTGGTCGTTATCAAATTAGGCATAAATGTGTTAACATAATGTCATATCTGCTGGTTCGACTACACCAGCTTTGTAGATGAGCCGATTTAAGTAAGGATGTTATCCATTTGCCAGTATATGCGATACAGATTGTGAACTATCCGGATGACTAATAAACATGCCAAAGTTGCGCAGAGTGGTTAAGGTTTGGAATGCTTTACCGGAGGTAAGTGTGATGTCTAAAGCCGTTGAAGTTGAAAAAAATTTTGATCAGTATTGCTGTACGCACCACGATGTTATCCCGTCGCTGTCGTCTTGGTGCCTTAGTCCAATAATTAGTTATCGTCATCATACTACTGTAAATATTGAAGTAAAGTTTATTACATACGAACATTCGCCATGGCACCTGCACGACCCTGAGATCGTATTACTGTATTTTGTAGCCACCGCCACCCAAGACCACTGATCGACCACCGCTCTTTAAATACATGTGAGCGTAGTAAAAGTGAAAGTCAAGAGACTTTTCAATAAAATATCAAGGTTTGGGTGGTATCATCTATTCATTATGCCAGGGGTCAGCAACCTTTTTGACTCAGAGAGCAAATATTTGGAAATATATTTCAGGAAGAGCCATATAGTATATTTTAAAATGAAATTCTATTAAATTCAAGTCTTAAAAGCCTTTGAATTTATTCTTTTGAATAATGTTCGTATAATACTCATTTTTAATGGGATTTCTGGCGTTGCATTGATTCGCTGAGGGCTTTATAGTCTGGCAGTATTCTGGTGGCAAAGAGACTGCTGCCCAGTCGAGCGCAGTTTATTCAGTCAGGCATACACACACGAGCATAAACGCGCATCCGAATACCTTAGGGCCATTAAAATACTCCACCTATCGGCCGATGCAGCAAAGATCTCTGCAGGCAACATCCCCTCGGGAAATTGCAAGACACCAATAACAGAACACTTGAACCTGCTCCGCAATCCTACTGAATCAGCTGTCACCACTGTTCCAAACTCTCTCAGGCCTGGCTGGACGCCGTCAAAACTAGCCCTGGCTTCGGCAGTGGCCACTGCCACCTGGAATAGCAATTGGGAGTTCTGTACATAATAAAACACTCCTTCTGGTGACTTGTGTCTTTGAAATTCCAACCTGGGATTTGGCCTGATGATTGTAGTGATCCGAGTACAACCCACTACTTAGACACCTAAAGAGTAACCAAAATACTAAAATCTGAAGTTTTTGAATAAGCCATACGCGATCATCAAAAGAGCCATATGTAGCTCACGACCCCGGCCTTATACTGTCAGCCGTTTCTTTGAGAAAATCAAGATTTAGGGGTTTGTCAACTATAAGCTGGTCTATGCGCCCTGTTTAAAATAGACTCTAGTCACAATCATCTACGATTTAACGCTCAGACTACAGTTGATTGGTCTTATTTTCACATGCGGTCTTCCTACCTGTTTGTTCTAATAGGTCTAAACGCATCTAAACGCTCAGCGCTTGTGGCTCAAAATACGCTTTCTGATGAATAAATCATGCAGTAGAACTACGTTTGGCTTCCACCTTTTCGCTATTCCAATTGAACTAACCTGAACACTACGTCGCAGGGTATAAAGTCATCATTAAGCTCAATCCCAAATACTTGTCTTCAGTTTTGTGAAAATGCGTTCTCTGGGATACACTGCTAGCTTGTGCAGGCTTTTATTCTTCAGATGGAAGCTTTTACTTACTTTAAGCATCTCTCATGATTTTAAGTGGTACTGGATTGTACCAACATTATCTCCCGCTGTGTCTAATGCTCGATTTGATTCCTACAGATCAATTGGCGAGTTGCTCTCTTTCAATGACCTGTCGGCAGCTTGTTCGGTCAGCAAAGAAGGGTTGTGGGCGATGGGCCCCTGCTGCGTGGCCACGGCTTATCGTTTTCGAGTGGCACTCGAGAAACCGCAACTAGTGGGGTATGCTAATACCTGCGTGTGTGAGTATGTGCGTGTGGAACTGAATACCGATCAAGTGGTCTTGAGATCAACAAGTGGAAACAGCCACCTGCAAAGACACATGACGTTGACGCAGCAAGCACTGGGAGGGGGAACAGCATTAATAGTCGTTCGCCACAATATTGCACATAATATGAAAACATTTGCATCTGAAAAACGTTTCGTGCAAACAAACGAATGAAAAAAGCAGCACATGCAGAATTATGTTTGAAAATAAGCCCATTTTAAAATTTCTGATACAAATGTTTCGATATTATGTGCAATATTGTTTACACGTCCGCCACAATATTTTGGATTATGATTATTATGATTATTTTCAAACTTCATTCTACTTGCGCTGCTTTATTCATTCGTTTGTTTGCACGAGCAGACTTCCTCTATATTTGAACTTAATTTTACTCAGTAACCCTAATCATCCACTATTTCAGAATTTTCCGTTTTTGTACAAAACATAGAATTTCTAAAAAAAACTTAATATAACTTGATAGCGCACAAAATATCGCCTTTTTATTAGGATTTTTACTATTCTACTGTAAGATTTTGTGGAATGCAGCTACAGCAGTTACGGAAGGTCAACATAGTGTGTTTAGTGGTGCCAGTTCGTATGAACATGAGACCTCGACATCTTATTATCCAGAATTCAATTCTGATGATAATTTGCAGCAACTGAAATGGGAGCGCACGCGCGCGTCAAGATGAATATTGGAAATGCGCCGATTCCCACTTTTACTCAGATCGCCGAGTGCAACTCGCGCCGCTATCATGAGAGCGCGCCGTGGCTGATTGGTCCGTGGTCACTGACACCTGTTCATTGAGCGGACTGGATAAATACCCCGCAGCCTTTTTTAGGAGGGCTTGCTTGACTGGCAGTGACTTGCTTTGACTTGCTGTGTGTGAATACGCTTATCCTCCTGGCCGATTTACTTTTCTTGCTCCCTCGTGGGCGCTCGGGACAACAGACAGGCTGGTCAGAGTTCGTGCTTCTAACAAGTACCAGGTGCGGGTCATAACAATGACTCAACTTACAGTAGGTCACATATCTGATGCAAGGTTGGGGATTGAGGTTGGCTTGAGGCGCAAAATACTGTTTATTAGAATTGAATTCCATTCAGATCAGTATATTTGGAGAAAATATAAGCGAAGTGGGCGCAATCCAACGTTTGTTGATATCCAAGGAATCATCTATGCTATTAAGCGCTGCAGAGAAAAGATTCCTATTTGTGCGTGCTGAAGTATAAAAATACATTCATAAAAAGCAGTAACTGTTGAAATATATTTGTTCACAACAGAGAAAATTTTGTTTTGCGTCCATGATTCGATGTTAGTGTACTTAAGAGATGCAGCACAAGAGTCAAGAAGAGGTTGATGAATTTAGTTAATAAATGTTTGCTCTACAAATATGTTATGTTTGGTGCCCTTAAGATAAGTAATAAACTTAACAGAGGCAAAAATGTGTTTTACTATGCCGAAATTAGTAGGCCTATTTGACCTTACATGAACTTCCTCGAAATTTAATGTTTTCTAATTGAAATCGTTAACTTACTCCATGCAACTGTTGTCAAGAAATAGATGAAAAACAATCGATATAAAAACTTTCAACGAAAGAGGCTAAAGATTATCACATTAAACAATATTGGAGGATATTTTGGGTCAATCTGTTGTGCAATTAAAATCAAAGAAAGGTGCTCTGAAGTAAACGAACGTATTGAAAACTGTTCTGGTTTTCAAAGAAAATGTAAGCTCTTTCATTTTCAGCATCGGTTTTCCTCTAAGTTTTAGGGAAGTCAAAACCGCTCAAAATATCTCATTGTGATCCTGACTTTATCTTCGAAGAAGATATCGTACACAGATATTTGACTCCGAAATATCTAACTTAAGCGCTTTTTGAGGAGGTTACTTGTTCAAGAAAGTTCTTTAGTTAAGCTCAGTCGTCTTCATTCTCGGCTTTTGGTGTGGAAATTCATTTTTTTCGGCAATGAGTTTACATGCCTGGAGACATGTTTGGGCGATCCTAAACTCATGACCCACACAGGCTGCTATCCGAGGAGAATTGTTTAAGAACTCATTATTTTTATAAATGCTTTTAAGATATTTCATATTTCTACGTTTTTGGTAAATAGGTTAAACGAAGTCGGTATTTATGGACAAACAAAGCAAAGCTGTGAAATTAGTAATGTGTCAAACGGAATTTCAAAAACAGTTTGCTCCTCGTCACACTCGTAATCTCGAAATAATTTTCTTAAATGTGACAAACGGAAATTTCTTTCAACATATACGAGATGGTATGAATTTGATTACAAGTAAAACCGTAATCTTACTTTTCAGTAAACAGCCAGCCTATCCGTGCGTGGCAGTCAATGTATTTTTATTCCACTCAACAGCCGGGATGCGATTGCCATAAAAAATCTTTTTGCAATTTTCAATAGAAATTGATACAAAGCACGCAAGAATCTTTTCGTGAGGAAATATGATAAGCAGTGTAGAAAATTAGTAGAAGTAAGTGGAAAGTGCAAAAATGTAGTTGAATTTATTTCCCGCTGCCGCTGATGGTAAGCTGTTCTACGTGTAAATTGAAGGTGTGCACGGTTCCTATCACCGCAGAGTATACGACTCTAACACCAGAATGTTAAGTTGAACCTCAGGTAGGTTGAAGTAGATGACGTCCTTACCACCATTTCCATTTTTCAGGAAGTTCAAGAAATCTCCATTTCGAAAATTGGGTGGGTTCGCAATACGGTAAACGATAATAGAGATTAGGAACGTCTACATATAAAAATCAACAGCATTTATAAATAAAATGAAGGTGCAAATAGCAGTTATTAAATTATATTCCACTACCTTTCTTAATTCTGCAGCCATAAAGCCCCTATGACCACCATATCCGTAGGAATAATGCTAGGACTGGGGGTATATGAGGGGCACTTCATAGACTACTGTTGCCCCTTGGTCTATAGGCCCGCTTGATTAACAAATAAATGTTGTTCTTATAATTTTTATGGTGTATAGGTTTCTTCTGATAACCAATAGAAGTTTGTGTTGGCCTTTGTTGTTCTTTTCGCAAAGTTTTCACTGACATTTTAAGTTCCGTAAGATAATTAAAATTGGCTTTAATCTACTTTCTACGGTGCACTTATCACACATTAACCAAGAATTAACTGCTCATTAATCAAACTTTCAACTTTTACTTACAAAATATATCATACATTTGGACTGAAAGACTTTTGCCATCGGGCGCCCTACAATTTATTCCTATTATAGTTGCTAAACTGCCTGCATGTCATCCATTACAGTATCGATTTCCTATCGCCACCGTAGATTTTAATGCAATAGGATTGTATGCTCGTTAGCCATTGCAGTACTGAGTGTCATGGAGGCGGTGTTGCATATTGTTCGGAAGATTTAGAGGAGACTAATTCGCGTGCGGAAGGTGCGTTGGTGGCGTGGAAATGTTGAAATGACGGATCCGGTGAGGTTTAGAGGCACTTGTGGTCTCAGAGCCACCAGTTTTGCCGTTGGAAACGATGACCTGGATGGTTTCGGAGATTAACGCGCCGGTCTATACTGCTCTTCTTCAGTCCAGACAGTACAACACCTGGATACGCACAGATCGTTGGATTGACTTGCAATCGCTTTAGAGAGTCCAGATTATATCCTGTCATCTCTGCTCAGTGGAGGTAGCTGGTTCGTGCCTTGGTTAACGTAAACGGTCCAGTAGTAATATATAAGAGAGAATAACTAACATTTTAAGCATGCCTGGAAAACCAGCCTAGTCATCCGTGCCAAGGGACAGTCACTGAATGCCAATATTCTTGCGCGAGAAGGAAACATGAAAAAGTCAGGAAAAACCGTCTACTTAAATGTTGAAAGTAGGTTTTCATTTGAAGCAAGACAGAATAGCAGAATTTATTCGCGCGAATAAATTTCGAGAGCGCTTTTCAGCTGCTTCCGCTCCGTGCATGATCAACGGAATATTAAGAGAACACATCAATTTGCATTTGCACAAAATCGATAAACGCAAGGTTGTATCAACGTGGCAAGTGGCCAAAAGTTATGTCAACTGTAAAAATTGGGACTAAAAGTAGGGGGGGGGGAATTTAACAAAATAAAAGGGTGGTATGTATTTACCACGGCAATTGAAGATTCACTACATAGTCTAGTTGCTTACATAGGTCGGGTTTCTCCCGTGGTATGTAGGATACTTCCATGTAACGTAAGGTCCGGATTGTTAGTGCTCGAACAAGAACGCGGAAAGATGTGTTAGTGTCAACCGAATGACCACTGTCTAGTAAGTGTTTTGTAATAGATAAACGTGGTACTTTGTTCTCTTGCTTTAAAAGCCAAGAAGGCAAATGTTCAGCAGCCCTTGTTGCCAATTGCCTTTGCGTACGGCCAATGTACTTGCATCCGCAAGTGCAGGTAAATTCGTATACGCAGTTTGAGCTGGCGTGCAAAGGCAAGGCTTCCTTTGGTCGGTTAATTGGGAGCCCTTTTGTTGGAGTGAGGAAAACAAGTTCGGCTGCATAGTAAATTCTTTGGATAGAACGAAGTAGTCTTCGCTTGATTGTATTAACGATGTTGTCTCCTTTAAATGGTAAGGATATAAAAACGGGCTTTCTCGGAACCGACTGGTCCGTAGATTTTGGCATTTAAGGGCAACTGTATTTTTGGATGAAACGCAAGGGGTAGCCACGCTTGAGTAGGGCCTCTTTTATGCAGGCAAACTGTGTTAGTAGGGTCTGGAGCAGATATTCCTGGCTCTTTGGAAAAGGTTAAGAACCAAATTCCGTTTCCAGTGTATAGCCACAAAACTAGTAAAATGTAGGTATTGGCCTTTCCGTGTAGTTTTGTGGATGACGGTGCGCCCTATTGACCCATCATCCTCTCTGAAGGAAAGATAATTGTTTGTTCTGCTCCATTTCTATCGTGAACTTAATCTTTTGAGGCAATGTATTAATCAAAGTTAGAATATTTTCAGCATCTCTTTTGGTATCAACAATAGCGAATATGTCATCCACATATAATCTTTATATTGTTGTTTTATTAAGTTCCGACGAAACCTTTTCCTCTAAGTGACTCATTAAGATGTCTGCAAAGGTAGGCCCGAGTGGGCTGCCCATTGCTACTCCATCAATTTGTCTATATATAACTCCATGGAAGAGAAGCTGTACGTTCTTCGTACAAATCGTTAGCAAGTCCCTCAGTATATCAGGTGGCAGTCGAGTTTCTGATGCGCGATTGCATATGACCTCAATTGCTTCCTCCAAGGGCACATTTTAAAATAATGACTCAACATCTAGAGAAAAAATAAAGCTGTTTGTAATATGTTTGAGCTTGATATCTTCAATAAATTGAAAAAAACATCGTTTGAAGCATAAGTGGCGAATCGTTGCCGAATTGGCTTTAATTCGTTGACAAGCCACTGTGCCAGCTTGTGTTGGGGAGAATTTGTCATGGACAGAATAGGCGGTAGAGGTACGCCTTTATTATGCGTTTTTGGCAGACCCTATAGTATTGGAATATTCGTACCTCTAGGTTTCAGATTAATAGCAGTTAAAGTATCTATCAAGTTAATGTCTCAAAACTTTTAAATAATTTTCCAGACTGAGTCCTTCTTTGATTTGGTTTCGTCTTTGCATGAGGTCTCTAGACAAAATTTGGTCTGATCACTTACAATGGCTTCCATTTTTCTCACATAATCCTTCCGGTTGAGAATCGCAACTCCGTGGCCTTTATCAGGCTTATAAATTGTTATTTCTTCGTGATGTTTTAGTTCGGTAAGCGCAGCCATATGCTGTTTAGTCAAAGGCGTCATTTGTGTTACCGGAGCAATACGATATTGGTGAGAAATGTCCAGAAAGTTTGCTTGAAGCCAGCCCGCATCTTCATTCGACCTAGGTATTAAGTCAGAAAGCTTGGAGTACAAGTCTTCAAATTTTGCCTCAATTTAAACTGGGTTTATTCTTCTGTTTGGGACACAAAAGGCTTATCCCAGTGATAAAGCCTCTGACTGTAATTGAGTAAGTTTAAGGTCTGAATGGTTGAGAATAATTTCGTCTGTAGACTTCTTGGATGAGGACTTCATGTACTTCAAGCGGTATGTCTCTATTGTCTTCCTTTGTATGAAACATGCATGTTTTATGAACATTAACCAACAAAAGGGGCTTATATTGTCCAGAACATGTCTTGTCTGGTCCAGCTGAGTTTTGATAGTACACACAGCTAACAATGAGTCCCATACCGTGGATTCCAAATTTCCGGTCTAGCATCACAGTTACAGACATCCGACCGCCTTCTCATTCTCGGTGTATCTCCTTCCCGGGATGGATGAAGTGGTGAAATCTTGTTCCCGCTGCCACATACTTGCTCTTCTTCAGTCCAATCTGTCCAGCCAGAGGTACTCACATATCATAGGGGTTGATTTGCAGTTGATTTACTAAAGTTTGCTTGGTAACATCAAACATCTCTGATAATGCATATGGAGTTTGTGATAGATGTGACTCAACTGCGATTTGCAGCTCAGCACTATCTGTGTGTATTGTGCTTGTAGTGCGCACGAGGGCTGAAATAACGAAATATAACGTGACGATATTACCGAAATACATTCAATAAACGTCTTCCGTTCTACAGACGGTAAGCCCTTATGCAGACGTCCTCCTTAATGATGGCTTAAATTTCACGAGCGAGAACACACAGCCCTTGTCCTACGTATAGTGGTTGCAGCAGCGACCATTTGTGCATGGATTCGCTGGTAGTCTTGCGGTGTCTATTTATAACCGATCCAGTTGCGATGACAGGCCACTTTCAAGACGATAAAGAATTTTTGGTGCGGGCACAATGCCTGACGAAGTTAAATAATCCTTCCGATTTTGCCAGGCAAGGTTTTATCAAAAAATAAAGATAAGGATATAATATTTGCGGCGCTGAAATATAATTTCAATCAAACCACGGCAAAAGCCGCATTAAGAAGGAAACATTGGGCATAAATCTCCGTCGTCCAGTCGGTCCCACCACCATTACTCAGCATTGACCGGCATTTAAAAGTTATTCTGTTGATTGGCAAAGTTTCCAGTCATGAGTCGAGTGCGTCAGGCTTATATCAATGAGGAATATGCTGCGGTCACACGAGTATGGATTCCTCGGTCTGATGCAAATGGGAACAGCATTTAACATAATATTCTGTTTTGGCGCGCATACTTCCTTCGCTTTAACACTCCTATATTCTGGCTGTTGCCCAATGTGAAGGCCCTCGGCCTTAAATTAAATCCTCGAACCTAGCATCATCTGCGTACCGTCACCGTGGCAGCACAGCCGTCAGAATGTGTCTTCTCTCTTCGTTTGCTTTACAGGCTGAGTCTCCTGTCATTTGTCTCCTGGTTCTTAGAGTTTGACGACTGTTCCATGGCGTGACTGGTACACCAAACTCTCGTCTGAGTTTCTCAGATATAGTGGCCGTGGTTAGTGATGACGCTATGTTACAGGCCCTAGCAACGCCCAGCACCTCGTCATCCACGCATTCAAGGACTACCGCAGATCTGCTTCCTTCATCAATTGTCTCGATGAAGGTCTTCATGCGACTCTCCCATAGGTCGTAGTCGTCTGAGGGCGAGAACCTATTTGGCCGCGTTGTCCTTGACGCAGGAGAACTCACCTTCACCATTGTCGTTACTAGACGAGCGAGTAGGTCATCGATGTCCAGATCCCACCGCTGCCACCAATTTGTAATGAACCGAGACGACCAATGGACGATTTTGTGCGACTATAACCCGGAACAAAACAACAAATTCGATTACTAGATGAAAACGACCGAACCGAACCCAACGAAGAACAAGACCGTTCAAACAAAGACTGCTACTCTTAAACTTTACTACTATTTGAAGGAGAAATTGATTAGTCCTGGCTACAACAATCGGAACAATCAGTAAAGTCGTCCTTTGGCGGGGATGATTGATTGTCCTGGTCCTGTTCCTGGCCGAAGATGACTTCTGGGAGACGTCTGGAGGCGGCTGCCGAGAGAGATGATCTACCTTCCATAGGACCGTCTATATATAGGAAGCGACAACAGGATTATCTCTATATTATAGGAGATAAACAAATGGGAATGCTAAATTTATACAATAGCCAATAGCATAAACTCGCCGACATAAAAAAGCCGATCAGTTAGCCAATAGGATTATGTCTGCTTGAAATAACCAAGTCGTGATGTAACGGGCTAACCCGACCCACTGGATCTAGGAGTTGTTTGAACGTTTTCAAGGTCAGTCTTTTTCCTGGTTTCGAATTTTCAGGACCGAGCTGAATCACGCTCCGGATTCGAGGATTGATTTCCATCAGTTCGCGCACTGGATTGCTACCGCCTCGCGTCATTCCAGTATCACGTCCCTTTTGTTTCGAATTAACGAACGTTATCCCTCTGGCTTGTCCGTTTCAATCTTTATTAAGTTTGTATCCTCAGAGTTTGGAATTCCAGATACTTTTTCCTCACCTGTTTTGTTAGACTAGTTTTCCTACGGCTCTCATTGATTACATATCGGTCCATTAAATCTATCTCCATATCTGATCCTTTCGTCCTCATACCTTCTGTGTGCCACGATGTCTGAGAATAAGAAAGTTTTGTCTGCCGTACACGCTGAGTTTAATCGTCTTTTAGAAGAAATATCTATTCTATCTGCTGAGAGTCGGCGTCCTCCTTTGTTATCAGTTCACGCGCCGGATTCTTCAAGGCCACAGGTAGTACGAAATGCTACAGTGACACGGTACGCCGCCGTCTTTAATATAGTGCAAAATGAACACAAAATGAGGCCATCTTAAGGGTATTTGCTACAAAACCAAGTCTTTTTTAAGTTTTTATACGAATGTCTAGAAACGTATGTGCTAAACGTTTTGTTTTTAGTTAATTTTTGAAGAAAATAAGTATAATAGAGAGTGCATAACTTTTTCAGGGTGTTAAACCTTTATTTATGACGCTTTTATTTCAGATATTGCCAAAGTATTCGAACGAATAATAGGAATCCAACTGCCTTGCTTTCTGGTGAAATATACGTGAAAACCCGCACCCACTGCAACGGTATAACGAGGATATCTCAGGCAGCGCATTTCATCAGGGTGCAACTGATGGCAAGTGGATTTCAGTCAAGGTGCACATTGATTGAATTAACCAGTGTCGCATACGTTCTATGCTGTGGATACAACAGGTACTTGTATTCCACGTAAAACGAGGCTTTTTTGAATTATATGCATATGTGTACATACTACCATTCTTATTTTAAGTAACTTGTTTTCTTAATGTATTTTACCTCCCGGTAGGTTTCTGGATGGACCATAAAGCTATTTTCCTTAGTTTATTTGAAGTAATATTTGACGTAATCAAAACATTTCTATATTTCGCTGTGGGACTAGGTTTACGTTAGAAACAAAGGGATACTTTTTATAAAATATTTCTTCAAAATGCACCAGTCTACCTAGAAGCAATCACTTCCTTATTTTCGAGGAACTAGCTGCATATGACGAAAGCGATGCTTCGTTGACTTTTCGAAGAGTCGGGAATGTGATTACAGATGTAGTGTTGTATTGCCATCTGCATGTTTTCTTCTATAAAAACTTGAACAAACATGTTTGAACATCTCTTATCTGTATCTTTATATTACTTTTGTGACGCTTTTGAATACCGATTTGTTCAAACTCCTTTAGCACCTGTTTACTTTACTAACCAACAGATTTCTACTATTGTAGGAGCCACCTGTGGACAGCAAACAAATGCTTCCTATGAACTGTGCCATCCGAGGACGAACGATATTATCTACTGTATGCATTTTCCAATTTACTTTTTCTATCAATAAATTATCCATCACCCTTAATCAGCGTATTGCATATTGCCTTATACGACAGTGGATTCGTACGCCGAGCTTCCAGTATCGCGAAAAGCAGCGTCCCCGTGCACATTTTTGTCCAGTGAGGGGGCACGATGGAGCCACATGGGTGACTGGCGCCCGGAATCTGCCCCCTCTATGGTTAAGAAATCGCCCTTGTGCCCCACGGGGTATGGAGGGGCTTAGAGGGACTGGTGCTGGCAAGGCAATCATGTCTTCACAAAGGAAACGACATACAATCACCCCACCGACGTTACCGAAATGGATATAATAGTTGAGACTGTCCGATTCCCCGAGGCTGTTGCTCTTAAGGAACGCTTAAACTTAAAAGAATCGAAGCCACCAAGTCCCGACAACGTACAAGTCAAGATTTTGAAGGAGCTCGCCAATGAGATGGCCAAACCACTCTCAATGCTCTTCCAAACCTCCTTCGAAACCGGATGCCTACCAGTAGATTGGAAATCCGCGAGGATTACACCGCTATACAAGGGGGGAAGCTGGATCTCAGCGAATAATTTCCGGCCGGTCAGCCTTACTGGAATCTGTTGCAACATCATGGAAAAAATTATTCAGCAAAACTTATGCAGTTCCTGGAACAAAACCATCTGCTATCAGATGCTCAGCACGGTTTTCGTAGAGGTAGGTCCTGCGTTACAAACTTGCTTTACTGTTTAGAACTGTCGACTGAGGCAGTCGATGGTGGAAACTCAGTGCATGCTGTCTATATTGCCTTTTAAAAGGCTTTCGATAGCGTGCCGCACAACCACCTCTCATATAAACTCAGCCGCATAGGAGTAAGGGGTCGGCTCCTTACGTGGATAAAAATCTTCCTAATCGGTCGCTCGCAAACAGACCACATCAGCGACAAACAGTCAGCCAAGGTTGAGGTTGAGCGTGGTGTTCCCCAAGGCTCTGTTCTCCGCCCTATCTTGATTGTTATTTACATCAACGACTGTGTCTGCGAACTGGATTGCCATGTTTGCCGATAATATAAAACTTTGGAGCGTAATTTGAACTGCGGCTGACGAAGTGCACTTACAGGAAAATGTAAATAGACTTCAAAAATGGTCGGCAGACTGGCTCTTACCGTTCAATGAGAGCAAGTGCACCACCATTCGAGTCGGCAAATCCAGATCTTCAAACGGCACGGCTTACCGACTGAATGACATACCATTGAAGGAAGTAAACGCCCAGAAAGATTTGGGAGTGTGGATCAAGCCCTTGCTTAAACCCTCCCTGCATTGCACAAAGGTAGCCAAGTCCGCGATGTCGATACTACACCTCGTCAGACGAGCTTTTTCTACCTTCAATGAAGAGTGCTTCACAAAAGTCTTCGGAACCTTCGTACGACCGCACTTAGAATCCGCTATCCAAACTTGGAGACCCTGGGCCACGAAAGACATCTACATCCTGGAAAAGGTACAACGGCGCGCAACCAAACTTCTTATGGGGCAGGGCTCACAGCCTTATGAAACACGGCTGTCGAACCTCAACCTCTTCCCATTGCGCTACAGGCAGCTTCGGGGGGACCTGATACTAGCATTCCGCGTATTACGTCTTCAAGACTGCTGTCTTACATCAGGGGATTTTTTCGAATTAGCAAAGACCAGGAATCTGAGGGGTCATCCTCTCAAATTAAAGGTGACAGGGGCAAGGCTGGACGCTCGGAAACACTTCTTTTAAAAAGCGTGGTTGGAGCGTGGAATGCGCTTCTTCAGGACGTCGTTATGTCGGATTCACTAGAGAGTTTTAAGCGAAAACTGGATCGATATAGAAGTGCACGATGATCGTAGCTGACGATTTGCAATAATAATAATAATAATACTTCCACTTTTTCAGTTGTATTAGTTTTAATATTTATTCACGTTTTCTATTTATAACGCCCTCCCACGCATAGCCTCATGCGAAGGTCTCCGCGGTGTACCCTACTTGGCTATCTGCGTACCGTGATTACCCCTCTAGCGATCTTATCAGCCAGAACTGATGGCCTAAACATTCACCCTTGGTTCGACCCAAAGCGGACTGTCGACGATCTGGACGGATGCCTCTGTTTTTTCAGTTCCGTTAGCGGACTCTGCAGCAGCGATGAAGAATCAGGACGTGGCTTCCACACGTTGATGATCCTGGGAACCTTTGCAATGCCCCACCCCCAGTTGGAACCCCCTTTTTTCTCCTAAATCCTACGCATTAACCCCACAAGAGCGACAGTTTTTCTCCTAAAAATCCCTGGAAGTTTTTTTCACTGTCTGCTCCTATTTTCATCCTATGACACAGGACAACTGGCCTCGCCAACAGTCTGAGAAACAAATTGTCTGCTACCATTGCACATATGTGCAAATAGGGCACCCAAAGGAATTTTTCCTACATATCCCTCAATATACTGATGCTGATACTGATACTGATACACTTAATAGATGCCGTGGCAATGACCGGTAATCACCCCAATCCATAAAGCTGATGTGCTGCAGTGATACTTCTAAAAAGTACCGTATTTCACGCACTATAGGACGCACTTGGACTATGCGTGTTGCCTCCTCTACCTCGCCTCTTGAAAAACCTTAGATAATCAATTCAGTTACATAGCAAAATACTAAAAAGGATTGCATTTTTGTTTACATCGACATATGCCAACATAAAATATCTACTGCAGTGAGATGCTCTTCCGCTCCACCTTGGACGTATTACGATGAAAACAAGAGAATATATGTGGGGAGAGTAAGCAGTGTCTTTTCAATTGTGTTCCGGCACACTTGCGATCGGAAGATAAGTACTTGCAATTTCTTTATTCCTTTGTTATAGCAGCTGTTTGTTTTGGTTGCCCTTATGTTTTCCTTAGAAGTACTTGAAGAATACAATAGAATTGTAGGCATTTGCGAGGTCGTTCATGCCGCGGCTTCAGAAAGCAGGTGTCAGGTCAGTGGATTTCACCGACTATAAATAGTTAAGTTCTTTAAGCGAGAAAATAGTTAAATCGGCAAATGAACGCCCTGAGATACACGCTGTTAGCTCTGACGCTAGTGTTCGCGAGTGTCCTACTTGGCGGACCGATGAGAAATCAAGTAGACGCAGCTGAGGAACATCAAATATTACCGTCGTTTTCACCAAAGAATTCGGTAGCCTCAGATCCGAACCTAGATAAAGATGCGAAAATAAGACAGCAAAGAAGAAGAACACTAAGAAGAAGAAGAGGGAGACCATCTCGTGGACGAATGGGATCAAGACGGAGAGAAATTGGAAGTAAACGAAGCGGGAATGAAGGGAGCCCTTAGACGTCGGTGAGTTTGGCAGGGCTAATGAAAAATCTTGGCTGGTACGTTGTCGGGACTTGGTGGCTTCGATTCTTTTAAGTTTAAGCGTTCTTTAAGAGCAACAGCCTCGGGGAATCGGACAGTCTCAACTATTATATCCATTTCGGTAACGTCGGTGGGGTGATTGTATGTCGTTTCCTTTGTGAAGACTGACCGGAAAAATTTCAAAAGATGATCAGCCTTTGCTTCATAATCTATCAAGTCTCTTCCCTAAGCGGTCATCAGCAGGGGTATCGGATCCTTGTTTTACGTACTCTGACAGAGGTAACTCTAAAACAGTTTGGGGTTCACTGTGGCCCGGGTAACATGGAAGTACACGCCACTTTATCCATTTTGTCTAAAACTGTGAGTCCATATTTCACGTATGTTGCTACGCCACCGCCTTGACGACCTTCGCTGTCTTTTCAGAACAGTTGATAGCCAGGCATAGATACCTCGCCGTCGGCTACTTGTTCAGACAGCCAAGTTTCCGTTATTGAAACTATATCTGGTGATAATTCAAAGGCACGAATCTTCAGCTCGTCTAGCTTTCAAAGCATACTCTGTGCATTTGTGTACATGAAAGTTAACTTTCTGTTTGCTCGAGAATTGGTTACAGTCAGGCTCTTCCCGCCCCTTACCGGGTCGACTGTACGGTCATCCGGGGAGGATCTTTCCTGGGGGAGAACAGTGGACGCTGGATCACTTGGTTGTTGTAAATAACCAAATGTTTTTCCCCTTCGTTCTGCCTCTGTATGTTTTTTCGATTGGGCTCAATCTTCCCCCTACTGAGCCGACTGTGTGGTTATCCGGAACGGACCTTTCCAAGGCGAGAACTATGGACGTTGGATCACTTGGTTGTTGTAAATAACCAAGTTTTGTTCGCCCTTGCTGACCCGCTCCCTCTTTTCGGAAACAAGTTGACGACATATTGAAAATATCTGTGGATATAAAACAACTGACTGTTGACCTTCTTCTCTTTCCTTTCTTTGTCAGAGGCGTTTGTTGAGATAATTAAAGTGGCATTTTGTCCGTACAAAACTGGCCTATCTTTCTAACTCTTGAAGAATATTGCCAAATAAAGCTATAGGAACCGGAGCACCGCAGCTACAAGAGTTTATGTACGTTTGTTAAATAGGACCCGCAGTGTAAAAGCAGTACAGAGCCATTAAAAAGTCGCACTTTGTCTGTAGTACAGTTACCACCAAGCCTTTCGAAATAACGCTCAACAAGTACTTCCGCTATTCTCTGGCACCGACTTCAACAGTTTGATAGAGAGTATCAGGTCTTCATCCCAGCCAACTCTCGAGGTTTACTTACATTTCCTAGCAATGTCGCTTTTGGATAAATGTTCTGGTTTCGAAATGGGTCATAATCCTACTGCTTTCACGAAGGCCCTCTTCATGTAATGCACGACGAATTTATGCGCAGTCAAAACGATGGATGTCTTCATTGCAGAACATTCTCTAACGTCCATAAGGCATTCACCACTCAGTCCGATGAGTTATCCTTACTGGCGGGGTCCGAACAGTGAGATCTAATGTTTCCTCCTGCGATAAATGTGTGCTAATAATAAACCACCACATGAAGACTGCGAATGAGACGCTGCGTTTTAAAACTCCATGGCGACTTTTCAATATGGAGGCGATGTGGTGCGACAACGCTGTCTCTTATTCCGAAATAAGTGTGCATTCTCAGTGCAATTCCAATCGCAAAGTGGATTCTGTAGAGAGAGATGCGATATGAAGCATACACAAATAGTAGTGTGTCACTCGGAAACAGGAGCATGGAAGTTTAAAAAAAAGGCTTTAGGGTCGAACGAATATAGGTTGCAGAACTGGCTTTACATTATATTACGTTGACGACTGACCTCTACGTGGTCTAGTCTGTCACGCCGCCAACGTACAGTAATGACCCCCTAGCAATATGCTCTCCTATCGATTATCAATGTTTAATGTCACGCCGCAAGCGCATCGAGCCTATTATAGAGTGAAATTGGTTAGAGTGCGGCCGGTCTGGACTAGACACAGTCAATCTCACTCGCTTATCAACTGTGACTATTGAAATAATAGAATAAATTGCGATTACTTCCTGCGTGCTATCTCTCAGTTATATACCGTCCAGGTAATCGACTGACTTGTATTTGGAAGCTACGTGTTTGGGATTTCTTTATTTGTTTGTTTTAACATATTTTTGCTGTGACTGCCCCTAACTTTCGTTTAGAAGTAATTGAAAAAATGAAATCGACATTTGGTAATTTACTAGGTCATCCATGTCACGGCTAAAACATGTAGGTGTTAGGTCAGTGGACTTTCCATGTCGCTCTCTTTGTTTACTGTCCAGATAAACTCGTCTATCCTCGGACCTGCGGTGAATTTACTTTAAGTGCAGTCAACAGGTCTGTTCGTTGAAAGGCATATTCTAACGTCCAGACTACACTGACCACTGAGTAATATCACCTGTCTTAACTCGCCAGTTATGTTGCTTGCTGTAGGCGTGTACTAGAACTACTAATAGCACTAAACTAGCGGGTGCGAATATGCATTTTTCAACTCCATGGACGCTTTGAATTCAGGGGAAAATATTTGTGACAGCCAACCTCTTTTTCATCAGTTGTTAAACAAGTATATCGGCGCGGTTGACTTTGCTCAAAGCGCTTCCTACTACTCATTTATAAATGATTTTGTGTTACTTTAAAAAGGAAAATAGGACAGGTAGAAAGAAACGCAACCAAGCAAATGCACGTTGCAGTACTTTCTCCTCATCAGTCTGCAAAGCAAACGAAGAGAGAAGACACATTCTGACGGCTGTGTTGCCACGGTGACGGTGACGGTGTAGTGGGGGAAGGGACTTCCACTTGGATTGCGATGGGGGGTAACAGGTCATCTGGTATGATGTCTAGCAGCCCATCGGGGAGAATGGGGAGTGTGTCGGAGGTGCAGTTAGGGGGTTGGCCGCGGTAGGGTTTGAGTTTGGAGAAATGGGCGGTGAACGAGGGAGACTCGGGGTGTAAAGTATCGCGAAGTATATAGGTGGTGGGCGAAAGAACCTGTAGCACGGTAAAGGGGCCTTGCCAAGGGTAATGAAACTTGGAAGAAGCGAAGATCGCGACCGGTCCAAAGATAATGTGGAGTGAAGCCGGTAGAGGAGTGGGTGGAGGCTCTATAGGCCATGAGGCAGATGGGGAGGTAAAGGTCCCAATCGTGACGGTGATCCTCCTCGCAGAAGGCCAGAAGGAGATTGTTGATTGTCCTTTTGGTCCGCTCGACAAGACCGTTACCTTCTGGGTAGTAGGGTGTGGTATCTGTTTTTTTTACCGCAAGGATCTCGCAGACATCATGGAAGAGTTGGGACTCGAAGTTGCGACCGCAGTTGGAGTGGAACGATAAGGGGGTGCCCCAACGGCTGATCCAGATTCGGCTTATGGCGTTAGCGATGGTAGAAGCATCTTGATGTAGGAGGGGAACGGCCTCAACCCACTTTGTAAAGTAATCAACCATGACCAGGACAAACTCGCAGTCACGGTAGGTAGTAGGGAGTCGGCCAATGATGTCTAGTCCGACGCGTTCGCCAGGGAAGCCTGTATTCACAGGTTCCATTGGGGCACGCGGAGCGGGGTCAGGGGATTTAAAGGAGGCGCAAGTGAGGCAGGACTGGCAGAAGTGGCGGACATCCGAGCGGAGTTGTGGCCACAAGAAACGGGCACGGACTGGTGACTTGGTTTTGAATTGGCCGCAGTGTCCCAGCTCCACGTGCAGACTGTCGAGAACCGGTGCAATTAGGGAGCCGGGTACCACTGCCTGCAAGTGGTTTGTGTCTGGATTGCAGCAGAATAGGATATCATTCGTGACAATGAGGTTGGGCCAGTGGTTACGAAGAAGGCGAGCGCGTTGGCTACAGCCTCGCATAAGGCGTTCCGATGGCCGGTGGAGGCCATGGGAAAGATGATGGTAAACGACAGCGGTATCGGGGTCGGATTTCTGGGCCTCGGACCACGTATGATGGGCGGGTTCAGAAATGTTAACCACATTTACGCTGAGGGAGTGCTCGCCCTCGCTGGGGGATGGGTGGCCCGTCAAACGGGAGTGTGCGTCTGCATTGTTGTGTTGACGACCTGGGCGAAACTCGCATTTATAGTCAAAATCCTGAAGGAACTCTTGCCACCGGGCAAGTTGGTTCATGGGATCTTTGAGAGAATGAAGCCATGTTAAAGCCTTATGGTCGGTACAGAAGGTGAAGCGTTGGCCTAAGAGGAGGTGTTTAAACTGGCGAATGAAGGTAATTATCGCCAGTAATTCACGTTTGAAAACACTGTAATTGCGCTCGCTGCTGGATAGGGTTTTGCTAGCGAAGCATATTGGGTGTTCTAGTCCGTCTTTATCCGCCTGAGAGAGGACAGCACCAATGGCAACATTGCTAGCGTCAGTATGGAGGATGAAAAGGGGAGCCCCAGGCTCGAGGTTAGGGAGGGCAAGGAGAGGAGCCGAAAAAAGGGCAGCTTTGAGGTCGTTGAAGGCTTTATCACACTCTGTAGTCCACTTGAAAGGTTGGTTTTTCGCCGTCAGTTTATGGAGAGGGGAAGCTAGGTGGGCGAAGCCTTTGATGAATCGGCGGTAATAAGAGGCTAAGCGGATGAAACTACGGAGTTCGGTGAGGTTGGTAGGGGTAGGCCAACAACGGATCTCATGTAGGCGTTCTGGAAGGGCAGCTAAACGGCCGGGCGATAATTTGTGTTCAAAAATTGCACCTCTTGTCGAAGGAAAACGCATTTCGAAGGGTAAAGGGTCAGGCCGGCGGCACGGAGGGCGGCAAGGGTGGCTGAGAGGTTCTCATTATGATGTGCAATGGAATTCCCGAAGACAATAACGTCATCGAGGTAAACCAAGCATTTAGTGGGGATGAGGAGGTGTAAAGCCTTAAACATGAGGCGTTGGAAGGTTGCGGTGGCATTACAAAGGCCGAACGGAAGAGTTTAAAACTCAAAAAGGCCTTGTGGTAGGATGAAGGCCGTTTTATGACGGTCCTCCGGATCGAATTCCACCTGCCAATAGCCGGACTTAAGATCAAGGGTGGAGAACCAGGATGCGTTGCCTAAGGTGTCAAGAGTGTCGTCGAAACGAGGGAGGGGAAACGAGTCCCCTACAGTGACTGCGTTTAAACGGCGGTAGTCGATGCAGAGTCTGAGGGAGCCGTCTTTCTTAGGAACAATGGCAAAAGAGGATGCCCAAGGTGAGGACGAAGGACGGATGACGTCGCATCGTTGGAGTTCGTCAAGAATTTTGTCGACTTCAGCTCGATACTTGACGGGGATACGTCTGGGCGGTTGCCAAATAGGTTTGGCGTCCCCAGTATCTATAGTATGTCGGATAAGCTGTGTGCGTCCTAACGTGGAAGGGGACCAAGTAAAGAGACCAGGGAAGGAGGTGAGGATTTCCTTAAGCTGCGAATAAGCAGTTTCACCGACTGACGGGAGAGGAGGTAAAACTGAATATAAAACAATGGGTTTGAGGGCGGCGGCCGACATAACAGAGTTGTAAACGAGATCGAGATCAAACTCGGTGTCAGGTGGCGAAGTCTTAACAGACGTGGGGCCAAGAGTTACTAAGCGCTCACGGATGTGAATTACGCAGTCGTGATCAGAGAGAAAATCGAGACCAAGGACGAGGGGCCAAGAACTGTCCAGGGCAATGAGAAATCTGTGAGTAACATGTGCATGGTCGATAGCAAAGTCAAGGGTAAGGGAGCCTGATATGTGTATGGCTGTACCGTTAGCGGCCCTTAAGTTATGAGTAACGGGAAGGGGGTGAACGAGATTACGAACATAATGGGGGAGTCTAGACAAAGAAGCTAGGGAAACATTAGCCCCTGTGTCAACTAAGGCTTGGATATGAGAGTCAGACAAACAATATCTATAGTAAACGCGGGTGGGTACAGAACGTCAACAGCGGAAGAAGAGTTAAAAGGAAGGGACTTACATGGGGGATTGTGGCCGCAGTGACGAGCACGAGGACCGAAGACGTCACAGTACTCACACCCAGGATGGTGATTGGGGAAGCGGACAGGTAGTGGTCGACGGCGATTATTTTGGGCAGAAATAGGCGGCTGGGAGAGAGGCGGTTGTGCCGAAGGAACCGGCGGGCGAGGGTGGGTGGGGGTAACAGGTGGAGACAACTCCTGACCAATGACTTGGTTAAAACAATCGCACTGAACAAGGGCAGAGCGGAGATCTTTAGGGCGACTAATGCCTAGATGGTGCTTGAGGGTGTGGTCATTCAAACTGACGATGAAGCAGTCGAGTATTATTTCGTCGCGTTCATCGGGTGATGCAGATGAATAGGCCAGGGAGGCCAACCACTCAAGCTCATGGGCGAAATCCTCTGCCGACTGTTGGGGGCCCTGCCTGAGGCGATAAAACTGATCGCCAGCGGCGGAAGCGGAGAGGGGTTTGACGAAAATAGAAGCTAAACGTCTACGAGCATCAGCAAAATCAGTTCTAACCGTACTGCCATTCTTGAGGACAAGGGAAAGAGCCTCGGGGGAAAGAAGGGCAAGTAAATAACGAGTATGCTCAGAGGGGGAAACGTCAGCCAAGAAGAGGTCGAGTTTAGCCAGCCAAACGTCGATGTCCTGACCGGGTTGGAAGGCAGACGGGACGAAAAACGGGCCGGGGTGGGAGGTGGGAGGGGACGGGGTGCTGGTGGGAAAGGTGCGTACACGATGGATGGGGGTGGGGGCAACACTTGATAAGACGTTGGGTGCCAATGTAGTATTTCGTACTACCTGTGGCCTTGAAGAATCCGGCGCGTGAACTGATAACAAAGGAGGACGCCGACTCTCAGCAGATAGAATAGATATTTCTTCTAAAAGACGATAAACCTCAGCGTGTACGGCAGACAAAACTTTCTTATTCTCAGACATCGTGGCACACAGAAGGTATGAGAACGAAAGGATCAGATATGGAGATAGATTTAATGGAGAACCGTAGGAAAACTAGTCTAACAAAACAGGTGAGGAAAAAGTATCTGGAATTCCAGACTCTGAGGATACAAACTTAATAAAGATTGAAACGGACAAGCCAGAGGGATAACGTTCGTTAATTCGAAACAAAAGGGACGTGATACTGGAATGACGCGAGGCGGTAGCAATCCAGTGCGCGAACTGATGGAAATCAATCCTCGAATCCGGAGCATGATTCAGCTCGGTCCTGAAAATTCGAAACCAGGAAAAAGACTGACCTTGAAAACGTTCAAACAACTCCTAGATCCAGTGGGTCGGGTTAGCCCGTTACATCACGAATTGGTTATTTCAAGCAGACATAATCCTATTGGCTAACTGATCGGCTTTTTTATGTCGGCGAGTTTATGCTATTGGCTATTGTATAAATTTAGCATTCCCATTTGTTTATCCCCTATAATATAGACTTAATCCTGTTGTCGCTTCCTATATATAGACGGTCCTATGGAAGGTAGATCATCTCTCTCGGCAGCCGCCTCCAGACGTCTCCCAGAAGTCATCTTCGGCCAGGAACAGGACCAGGACAGTCAATCATCCCCGCCAAAGGACGACTTTACTGATTGTTCCGATTGTTGTAGCCAGGACTAATCAATTACTCCTTCAAATAGTAGTAAAGTTTAAGAGTAGCAGTCTTTGTTTGAACGGTCTTGTTCTTCGTTGGGTTCGGTTCGGTCGGTATCATCTAGTAATCGAATTTGTTGTTTTGTTCCGGGTTATAGTCGCACAAAATCGTCCATTGGTCGTCTCGGTTCATTACAAATTGGTGGCAGCGGTGGGATCTGGACATCGACGACCTACTCGCTCGTCTAGTAACGACAATGGTGAAGGTGAGTTCTCCTGCGTCAAGGACAACGCGGCCAAATAGGTTCTCGCCCTCAGACGACTACGACCTATGGAAGAGTCGCATGAAGACCGTCATCGAGACAATTGATGAAGGAAGCAGATCTGCGGTAGTCCTTGAATGCGTGGATGACGAGGTGCTGGGCGTTGCTAGGGCCTGTAACATAGCGTCATCACTAACCACGGCCACTATATTTGAGAAACTAAGACGAGAGTTTGGTGTACCAGTCACGCCATGGAACAGTCGTCAAACTCTAAGAACCAGGAGACAAATGACAGGAGAGTCAGTTGGCGAATACCAACGCCATCTCCGCGTTTTAGCCCACAAAGCTTTTCCAGACTCCAGCTTCGCTGATCTGGAAACATAGATCCTAGACATCTTTCTAGAAGGTGTAGCTAGTGATAAAGTTAAGCGTGAGTTTGCTCGGAACACACTAACCACCATCAAGAAGGCTCTAGAGTACGCCCAGCAAGAGGAAGCAGCCTTCATTGCCGTGCCCCAGCGTAACGCTGTCCCACCGATGACTCGCAACATACTCGCTCCCCGGCTTCCAACGACGGTTGGCGTCTACGCCACGAGACAGTGCCAATCCCGCAAAATTGGCACGCAGACGGCTCAGTGGCAGATGAGTCCTCCCACGCAGATGAATCCTCCACCGCCAACCTATCCGTCCTACGGCTTCCCTCAACCGTGGCAGGGTCCTTCACAACCTTGGCATGGAAAGCCGGAGAATGTTGCTAGCTGGACTGGACCTCCACAACCGACCTATTCTTGGCGATGCCCAACACCGCCCACTCCACGAGAGGATTGGAGACAGTAACGGGCGAGACAGAACCGCCCCCCCCCCCCATATAGTTCCGGTGTTCATGTGATCACCCCACGTGAGAACGAACAATCCGGTATGTGCCTTTTGATAACTGATATGTGTATTACGAACATAGGTTCCACTAAGTATTTCCCAGTTATTAATTCTTCTATAGGAAACTCTAAGTCGCCGTGCTTAGTTGATTCAGGGGCTGGGTGCTCCTTTATTAGGCTAGAAACATTTCTTAAACTTCAAGCGAAGGTTAGATATTGCAGTAAGTCCAAATTAGTCTGAAAACGGCTAATGGCAACACCCTGCGACACAACGGCATAGTAGAACTATAGCTTTTGTTTGATAGCATTAAATTTACACATACATTTTTTAGTTGCCCAGATATCATTTGGAAATGTATATTAGGAGCAGACTTTTTACATGCTTTTGAATGTTTAGTAGATTTTAATCTTAATTGCATACGCTTTTGTGGAAGTGAAATTCCCTTTAATATCGAGGCGCCACGTATAATAGTCGAGGTTAACACGTCTCAGGTAGAGGAATGTGTTAAGGAGTTAGTTCCATGCTGGCTTGATTCGGTTAGCTCTTCGAAGCTAGGTAATCTAATTCATGAGTTTAGGGACCTTTTTGATTGGGACGGTCGTTCGTACGGCCGAACCAATGCAGCTCATCACGAAATACATACGGGAACAGCCCGACCTATTAAGATTCCGCCTCGACGACTTCCTGTGTTCTACCAGACACAGTTAAAGGCGATGATAGACGATATGCTTGATCGAAAGATAATTAAGCCATCTGGCTCTCCCTGGTCGTCTCCGGTCGTTCTAGTCATGAAGAAAGACGGGACATTAAGACTATGCGTAGATTATTGTACGTTAAACGAGGTCACGACTAAAGATTCCTTTCCGTTACCTCGCATTGATGAAACGTTAGATGCGCTTTCGGGTAATCGGGTGTTCTCAACGTAAGATTTAGCTGCTGGGTATTGGCAAGTAGAAGTCCGGCCGTCCGACCGTGAGAAAACTGCTTTCTCAGTCCCTTCTGGACTATACGAATTCGAGACTATGCCTTTTGGTCTAGTTAATGCGCCTAGTACTTTCCAAAGGCTTATGAACCAGGTTCTAGCACAATTTATCCCGAGTACCTGTTTAGTGTATCTCGACGATATCATTATTCTTGGAAAGGATTTCGACGATCATTTGCATAATTTGCGTAGGATATTCAACGTGTTGAAACAGACAGGTCTCACCCTTAAGCCGGCAAAGTGCATACTCATACGAGATAAGGTTCAGTTCTTAGGACATGTCGTGTCAGCGTCGGGGGTCGAAACCGACATAGATAAGGTTGTGGAGGTCCACGAGTGGCCGACACCCACCAATGTGACTGAGGTCAGAAGCTTCACGGGTCTCGGTCCCTACTATAGGAAGTTTGTTAAGGACTATGCACATAAAGGTGCACCGTTAAATAAGCTCACGCAAAAAGGAGTTCGCTTTAAGTGGACACCCGAATATGCAGCAAGCTTCAACACTTCAAAAGACAACTTGTGTTCCAGTCCAATCCTCGCGTTCCACAATGTTATTCAACAGGCGGGAGAATTCATACTTGACACAGATGCAAGTGAATTCGCGATTGGCGCTGTTTTATCACAAAAACAAGCTGATAAGACAGAGTGTGTTATCCAGTACCTAAGTCGATCCCTGAGCAAAGCTGAGAGGCAGTACTGTGTGACTAGGAAAGAGATGCTTGCCCTCGTCTTCTTCGTTCAAGAATTTCGACCATTCCTACAGTACCGGAAGTTCATAGTTAGACCGGATAAAAGCTCGCTAACATGGCTTCGTAATTTCAAAAACCCCGAAGGGCAAGTCGCACGATGGCAAGAGCAACTAGCAGGCTATGAGTACGAATGTTTATACTGACCGGGTCGTCTGCACAACAATACTGACGCCCTATCTAGGAAACCCTATAGACCGCACGGTAATAGTCCATCGTGTACGGACATTAACATAAGTGCGATATCGCTTCACGATGACCAAAGTTATATGTGGGCACGGGCACAACGTGAAGACCCGCACATTGGGCCGATACACCAGAGAAAAATTAGTGAAACCCGGTCGTTGAGCACGACGAGTTAAGGGGGCAGAGCTACGAAACGCGCTGCCTGCGCACAGTTTGGGATAAGTTATTTTTGGATACCGGTATCCTGTATTATAGAGATATTGATCAGTATCCACGACGTATCTTGCTACCTTTTTCCATGATAGACGAAGTAATAGCGAGGATACATACCGAGTTCGGACATGTAGGAATATATAAGACCGAATGGGCACTCAGGCGTAGATATTACTGGCCCAACTTAAAGCCTTCCGTGTGGAATCACATTCGGTACTGCACCTTATGCAATCAACTTAAGCCACCGCGACAGCTAAACAGGGCCCCTCTTCAGCCAATATTGACCGGGTATCCCAACGAGCGCGTTGGTGTCGACATCATCGGACCCATTACTGAGTCGTACAGGCATAATCGGTACATTTAACTGATGGTTGATTTTTTTCGTAGCCTTGCCCGATGTCTTTGCCGACACAGTCTCCCAGGCCATTTTTAATGATTGGATTTGTAGATGGGGTGCCCCTGATCAGCTTCACTCTGACAGGGGAAGTTCGTTCGAAAACACAACTATACGCGACTTATGTAAGTACCTGCGAATCAACAAAACTCGCACGACTGCGTACCATCCGCAAGGTAATGGACAGGTAGAACGGACAAATAGAACCCTAATCGGTTTGCTCAAAGCGTTCGTTGATAGACAGGCTCCCCGAACGTTGGACGATGCCTTACGAGCCTGTATGCTAGCCTATCACTCCACGGTACATGCATCAACCCATCAAACCCCCTTTGCCCTTACATGCGGCCGAGAAATGCAAATTATCGAGGACCTTCAAGTACCTCGCGATAGTAACGAAGTTCCCATCAGCGTTTACCTTACGAGTCTAAACAATAAGATGCGTATTGCCGCAGAAGAAGCGCGAATACATATTCAGGGGTCCCAGAGGCGTCAAAAGGATCACTACGAACGTTTGGCCCACGGCAGTCCTTACGAAGTAGGTGATTTCGTTTGGCTTCGGAATTATTCCGTTGCTCAGGGAATGCCATCTAAGTTTTTAGTTGATTGGTGCGGCCCATATACCGTTACCCGAGTTATTTCGGACACTACGTGCGTTATCCAAGGACACGAACGGCCTTTCAGCCCCGAGTTTACGGTACACTTCAACCGTGTCAAACTGGGCGGCCGCCCCGCCGAACCAGATCGTAACCCCGAACCCCCCCGCGACGAGGTACCACCCGAAGATATAGAGGAGACATTAGTACCCGTAGGAAGTAGGCCACATAATTCGGAGGATGAGGTGCACGCTAAAGACAGCGATACCTTTTTTGGGGAGGATGCAGTGTAGCAAATACCCTTAAGATGGCCTCAATTTTTGTTCATTTTGCACTATATTAAAGATGGCGGCATACCGTGTCACGACTTGGTTATTTCAAGCGGACATTATCCTATTTGCTAACGGACCGGCTATTTTATGTCGGCGAGTTTATGCTATTGGCTATTGTATAAATTTAGCATTCCCATTGGTTTATCCCCTATAATATAGACTTAATCCTGTTATCGCTTCCTATATATAGACGGCCCTGTGGGAGGTAGATCATCTTTCTCGGCAGCCGCCTTCAGACGTCTCCCAGAAGTCATCTCCAGCCAGGACCAGGACAGTCAATCATCCCCGCCAAAGGACGACCTTACTGATTGTTCCGATTGTTGTAGCCAGGACTAATCAATTACTCCTTCAAATAGTAGTAAAGTTTAAGAGTAGTAGTCTTTGTTTGAATGGTCTTGTTCTTCTTTGGGTTCGGTTTGGTCGTTTTCATCTAGTAATCGCATTCGTTGTTTTGTTCCGGGTTAAAGTCGCACGAAATCACCCATCGGTCGTCTCGGTTCGTTGCAGTTTACGTACCAGAATATCAACGTTGTCCGACCTTTGAGGATAATTTCAGAAACCATACAGATTAGCACCGTTGCGTACTTCAGCGTATTCGAACAAAATTATGTGATAAATTTACTCAATTAGATCTAAAAATATATGTATTCAGTATATATTCCATATTTTGAATTAATTTGCTTCAATCAGCATTAAAACAGACCTATAGACACCTTATATTGCCTCTCCTCCCTTCTTGGTATTTTTCAATTTTGGTTGCATATCTGCGGCCACTGAATATTTATTTAAGTCGACCACCATGAAGGGGTCCAATCACCTCCTACCTCTCTGAAACCCTCCATTTAATGCACTCACTCACTTATTTTTATACGTTAAGGTTTACTTTCCTTCTCTGATCCCTTAAATAAACACAGGGACACCTACTTTTACATATAAAATACTAATTAGCCCTAATTAAATGTTGCCGGAGCTAACCCCGCCTAGCTCCCTCTGGGGCCGCTTTTAATGAAGGGACCATGTGCTGTCAGAGCGGTATCCGGAGTGGCTTATTAAAAATAAGTAGCCCTGTAGAGAATCAAATATTTATGTGCTACGCTGTGGACTCTCCAGACAACTTCCATGTAAGAGTATGATGCTCAGTCATGGCTTAACTGCATACCTTTAATAAAGTAAGATATCTATATACTAAATGCTAAGGGATATAACCCAGAAAAATCAGGTGATTTCGACGCTTAATTCACACCTTGAATCTGGTCGTTGAAAGGCCCAATGAAAACACTTTGGCTTAATGTTGAAGACCAAAAGTTTAGCAAGTAAACATGCGCGACTTTTGGTGTTAATTTAGCGAACATTCAATGGTCTTCAAGTTTAGAGTGAACGGCTTGTAATTATAGATGCCAGCTAACCTCAGGTGCGATACACAACATTTTTGGAAACTGACAACACTGATTGAGGACATATTTTGCATTGAATTGTACCAAGTAGCTGTTTACTGAAAGATGGACTACGCGGACCAGTTATTTTAAAAAGAATGGTGCTAAGCTGCCGAGCAAATACGTAACACTAGGAGAATTGGACATCCACATGGTTTCAACAGCGCAAATACAACTGCGTCTGCAGAACAATTAAATGTCGTCTCAAAATGTGAAGACCTCTCATTCAATTGCACACGGTCCTTCCATAATTGTTTGGGTAATATGAATGAACATTTGCTGCTCATATGAAGTTCCCAGTTATAGGAATCACATTTTTGCGATAAAAACTGTGCCGAACGGTATTATGGTTCGATACAATTTCGAATTTCAGAAACTAGTCAAAACGAATACTTTTCGATCATTTGAATATCGACTATCTTCTTCCGATATTACGGCTTAATATTTCCGTATCCTAATCCCAAACAGAATGTCAATCAACTCTATTCTTGGACAAAATCCTAACCCTATCATTAGATTAGAGCCGAAGCCTCAACACCAGTGTTTATAAATTTGCAAAACCTACCGTGGAAGAATTCAGAATAGAAGTTGGTGAGCCTACGTTAGCGTTGCATTCTCGACCCCAGCAAGCCTTTATTCCCGTAATTGACTTGTATGAAAGGACGCATATTGCTAAGCACATGTCTTAAGTTTGACCCGGTTCCCACATTATAGGTATTGGCCCGATGAGAATTTACTGAAACGTTTAGTATGCTTCCGATTGCTCTTGTAAATTAAACTATAGAAATTTAGCAACTTAAAAACAAACCAAAGATACTGCGGTGTTAAAGTCACTCAGTGAGTATGTTTGTTTCAATGTCAAAATTAAGGATACAAAAAAGCTGTTCGGTGTTATTAGGGATTTTAGTGAAAGGAATGAATAAAAGAAGAACTGCTGCAGAACGCTGTGACGTATTCCTACAGTAAGTAGCAGTGAATGCCCTTGAAGATACACCAAGGATCAACTGGAAAGCACTTGTGTAAAGACGGACGAACTAGAACGTCTTGCGTGCTAACGCGCTGCCGTTCTGGATATCTTGACAGTGAACGGACGACAAGAATTAACAGGTATACTCGGCCCACAGGGATACAACAGGGAGGTGTCAAGAGATCATCTCTTTCTCAAAGGGTGCTTGAAATAAAAACCACCATCGAGAGTCTCTTAAGACCCCGATCGGTATGTAAGCAACCGCTTGTCTATGTCAGTTGATAAAACATCGTTTGAAGCATTATCCCTGGGTCCTTAAATCTACATGTCCAGGCAAAACGTTGACCATTTAGAGTTAAAAACCCAGTTAAAGGACCTCTACGACATAACCTACGATATGACACCGAAATCCACAGGAATTAGCAGCCAGTTAAATCACCACTGACGAATTGTAGTTACCAGTACCATAGAAAAGGAAACGCTTTTGATCTAAGCCCGCTTTCAAGGAGATGTGACAAGGGAACTCCCTTGAATGTCCTTAAACAAGTTGTTTTAAGGATATTCCCAGCAGCGAAAGTTTGCTTATCATTCTCAACATAACCCTGTCTTACACAAGGAAGGAACGGATAGGTTGGCAGATCAACCTTTGTCTGTTTGCATTACCTTATATATTTGCTCTTCTGGATAAGGTTGTATTGGTCCCCTGATTCGGTGCTTATCAGAAATAATAAGAGAAGTCCTCCTGGCACGGTTGAGAATTAAGCGCATAAGCAGCACTACTTTCGGGCATATTCGTGACTCGGGAAATCGATTGGATATTACGAAAGCTTCCTGATCATTTATAAGGTTTCACTGAATTACAACATATCCACGGGACAGCATCTGCCAGGAACGGCAGAAGCAATCACTAGCCTTTTATTAAACCATTCTGAGACGTAGCACGCAGGAGCTAATCGCAAATTATTCTATTATTTCAATGGTCACAGTGGAGAAGCGAGAAGCGAGTGAGATTGACCGTGTCTAGTGCAGACCGGCCGCACACTAACCAATTTTCACTCTATAGTATGCCCAATGCGCTTGTGGCGTGACATTAAACATTGCTAATCGATACGAGAGCATGTTGCTAGAAGTCATTACTGTATGTTGGTGGAGTGACTGACTAGACCACATAAAGGTCAGTCGTCAAAGTAAAGTAATTTAAAGCCAGTACTGCAACCTAGATTCGCTCGACCCTTAAGTTGTTTTTTTAAATTTCCTTGCTTCCGTTTCTAAAGCGGCATATTACTCTATAAGTATGACTCGTATGGCATCGTTCTGTACAGAACCCACTTTGCTACTGGAATTGCATTGAAAATGCGCACTTATTACGAAGCAAGAGACAGCCACGGAAGAAAGAACAGTGGCACACGAGTGAGAATAGTCAGGAAACAATGCAACCTTCTTAAAAGTCCACTGATCTGAAACCTGCTTGCTCTAGCTGCGGCATGAATGACCTCGCAAATGCCTACAATTCTATTGTATTCTTCAAGTACTTCTAAGGAAAA
>JAYGXS010000001.1:80328168-80342262 GCA_036362985.1 Ligula intestinalis | reverse complement strand
AAAGGTGCGCCACATGACTTATGTCATTATTCGGTTACGGTCTGCAAAGGATTTGACATGCAGAAACCAGCGTATGCCTGCAGATGAGGGCATTTTAACTGTCATCTTGAACTAAAATACATCCGCAGTCTACGCCATCGTTACTTGGCTCAGACAGCACTAGCAATTATCTGGATTTGCGTCCTAGCATCACATCGTTGCTCGATGCTGCACAAGAAAGCGATAATACTGAGGTCGATAAGATTAATAAGCCAAAAAAGCATAGGGCTAGAGAGGCTCGAAGGTCTAAACGGGCCAGGAATGCGCAGTCAGCTAACCCAAAAACCGGCACATCAGGACCCATCGAACCTAAAGTAACGGATACAGATGCCCGCTTGGTAGTAACTCGTGAGCTTGCAACATATGCCCCATTGAGTCGCAAGCAGAATATAGTTGTAAAAAGGGCTCCAGAGATAGTGTCAACAATTGCACAAGAACGAGTTGACGCTGATATTGACTTGGATTTGGACATGTCTGTCGACACGCCTGAAACCTGCATATCGGACCATGTGTCAAGCCCACGGGCTATACCATCGTCACTCGGCTTAAGCGACACTAGCAATTATCGGGATTTGCATCCTAGCACCACATCGTCGCTCGACTCTGCACAAGAAAGCGATGACCAAGAGTTTGAAAAGATCATAACTCAAAAGAGGCATAAGCCTAAGAAAGCCAAACGGTTCACGGGTTTGCACTCAGCTTACCCAATAGCCAGTACATCAGAACCGCGTGTACCGGATAAAATTGCTCCCTCGGCCGAAACATGTGTGCTTGCAACATATGCCCCATTGAGTCGCAAGCAGAAAATAGTTTTAAAGGGGGCCCCAGAGTCGGAGTCGTCAATTGCACGAGAACGAATTGACCATGACGTGGGTTTTATGCGACTCTACGCCCAACCATTGCTAAAACCAGGCGAGTCATTCCGCATTCTTTAGGCATTTTGAATAGGAAAGGCTCCAACAGCTCCAGAATCAATTTCTCGGCCACGACCTCTAAAAGTTATTTTAGAAACTGAAGCACAGGCGAAACTCTTGCTAGAGCGCAAACCATCCTTACGGAGTCTGCATTCGCAAGTTTTTTTCAGCCGGATTACGAGTTGAAAGAGCGGACAAAGATGAGACAGCTAAAAATAGAGCTGGATAAACGGAGAACCAATGGCGAGACAAATCTCAAAATAAGAGAGGGACAAATAGTGCAAGTCAAAAGGACATCTCTCTGGTCGAAGCCGGTAACAGTGACGGCCTAGCTGTCCCGCCACCGAAACCTCAGACATGCCCTCTTAAATTGGTCGTTTTAAATGCCAGATCACTGATTAATAAAATGCCTCTGCTCCAGACTATGGTTTTCGTCAACGGCCCAGACATTGTTATGGTAACTAAGACATGGGCATCGGCCTCTGTAGCTGACTCGGAACTCTCTTTTCCAGGCTATTCATACGTTCGGAACGATCGAAACAATGGCCGTGGCGGAGGAAGCTGCATCTTTATTAAGCAGCCACTTGCATTTCTCCCGTTGGACTATCCACAATTCACAGCGGTGGAGGAGAGCTGCTGGCTACGAGTTGTTCTAAAAAACAAATACTCCTTACTTGTCGGCTGTGTTTATCGCCCACCTAATGCCAATGCAGACTACGATCTTTGTCTCTCGCAGGCATTTCATGCCACTGCTGACTTGAATCTTAAGTATTGCTTGATTGCAGGCGATTTTAACCTTCCTGACGTGCAATGGTTTCCACCATCCGGTCCTTCAAAGTTCGAGAACTTACTTGAGGCAATAGATATCGGTATGTGGGATCAGGTAGTCGATTTTCCCACTCGAGGAACAAACATACTGGACCCAATATTCTGTAGGGGATACGAACCACTTTCAGTGCCACCCTGAGACGCCCTTGGGAGTTCAGACCATCTTACAGTTGTTAGTGAACTAGAACTGGAGGCGGATAAAACATTTTCCCAAAAGTATAGCCTTTATCATGACTTCCGATCAGCAAACACAGCTGACCTACTGGCACATCAAAACTCTCTAGACTAGCCTGAATTTTTCCAATTTTTGGATTTAAATGTTTGTACCGATGCACTGTACAATGTGCTGGATCCACTCATCCTCCACTTTGTCCCCCGTAAGAAAGTAATACATGTCAAGGATAAAGTGTACCTTACTCTGTCTTTCCGTCGTAGGCTGCGTAAACTCTCTCGTCGTTTGCATCGGCAGAATGACACTTTCGTTCTGCCCTTGATCACACTGATCTTTGAGCTAAGAAGCTCTCCGAAGAAAAGCAGATAGCCGATGAGGCTCATTTCGCTGAAAATCCTTCCCTTAATGATGCGAAACTCTTTTTGCGTACAATAAAAGCGTAGAGGAAAACGCAACACCCCATACTTCAAGATGCTTTAGGAAACCCCATAGCTGACGCTAAGTTAACCGCCGATAGCTTCAATGCGCTCCTATCCAAAACGTTTAGTGAAAGCTCGTTCACTGCACCTCCGGCTATCCAGGCTTGGACGGGTGCCATACTCGAAACCATAAGTTTTACCCTCTGGGATGTGACTGTAGCCATTCATCATTATCGTCAATCCTATAGTCCAGGACCAGATGGCGTCCTAGTTAGCCATCTAAAAGCTGAAGCGAATGATATCTTTCCGTCTATTCTTTGTAAGGTATTTAATCTTGCATTTGAAAGCGAAACCTTTCCTTCATTGTGGAAGGAATCGCAGATAATGCCTATTCGCAAGAATGGCCGATCGACGTCATTCGACAACTTTAGGCCAATAAATACACTTCCCGTAGCCTCGAAGATCTTGGAGACCTTAATAAAAGAAAAGATGATGCGTCACTTGACAGAGAACAACCTGCTCAATACAGCTCAACATGGCTTTCTCGAGAAACGATATTGTGACACCTGTCAGCTCTCTTTCTTTGATTATGTGCTGCAATCTAGAGACAGCGGTTTTGCCACTTATAGCGTCTATTTTGATTTTACTAAGGCCTTTGATCGGGTCGATCATAACCACCTCCTTCTGAAACTGGCCTCCTTCGGCATATGTAGCAAGCCTCTGAACTTCATATCTTCCTATTTGGATGCTCGCACACAACGAGTAAAAATTTCCAATGTTATCTCCAACCCCACGCATGTGAGGAGTAGAGTTATACAGGGTAATGTACTGGGTCCGCTCCTATTTTGCCTGTTTGTAAACGACGTTTCAGATTGTTTTCAGCATGGCAGACCCTTTATATACGCTGATGATTTAGAAGTCGCTTATCGATATAAACCGGCAGATCGCAACATCGTGCTCGAGCTGATAAAAAAGGATCTTCAGGCCTTCGCTCAGTGGTGTTGCACATGGCGCCTCACCCTTTCATGGCACAAATGTTCCGTTATGGTTTTTGGCGACGATCATCAACCGGAATTAAGCATTGACGGCCACGAACTAAATGTCCCAGGAGTTACCAAGGATTTGGGCATATCCTAATCTAATAGTCTCAATTTGTCAGAGCACTGTGCCCTGATAGTCTCGAAAGCACGCCGAACCATCGGATTTATCCTTAGAAATTTAAAGACTATCACGGTAAGAACTAGCCTCTATAATATGTACGTGAGACCTAGTCTTGAATACTGCTCGCCCCTATTCAATCTTCTGCGCAGTAGTGAACGGAAGAAAATAGAATCGGTGCAGCACTTCTTCACTAGAAGAGTTTTCACTACAGAACACCGTAACTTAGCCTTCCAACAAAGGTGTGAACATATAAAGCTGGATCCCCTATGGCTTCGTCGATTACAGAAGGGTCTATTTTTACTATTTAAACTTTTGAATGGTAAAACCTTTAATCCTCTTAGTACAATAAGGCAGCTTGAGCACTCTCGACGCGCCAGTCATCGAGACGTATTTTCATTTCTTCCTATGGCACCTACAGTTAAGTACCGGCAATTCTTTTCAGTAAATGCCATATCAATCTGAAATAAGCTACCCAAAAGTATTAAAACCCAGCAAAACTATTCAATGTTTAAGAGAGCTTTAACTAGTTTTCTACATTCAGGACAACTTTCACGAATTTTGGGTGCTGACTCGGTGAAATCTCTCTTTCACTCTGATGGCATTCGTGGACTTTGAACCCCGACATGCTTCATGCTGAAGATAATGCTGCTGAAGCAGCAGCCCGCAGTCTACAAACCCTTCAGCCGATAGCGCGTAACTTTTGCCGACAACCATTGAAGGAAGACTGAGAACACTGTGTTCTTGTGCCAACCCTCTCCGTCTGGAACTAATGTCCTTAAACGATTTGAAACATTTCTCCTGCTGATGAGTCAACTCAGCTTACAACTATACATTTATTCCGTTTGTATCATACCTTTGAAGGCAGGTTTTTTACTTGAAACAAACCCTCTATCTCGTCCCGTATTGACAAAACAAAAAACCTGAAACAAAACCAATACTGGCTGCAACATAGGGAGTTTTTTTAAGGTTTTTTTCCGGTCTTCGAGGTTTTGGAAGGTGCCCAAGAGGTGCATTACCAACTCTTTACAATTGCCTGTAAACTGGCATAATAAACATATTATTATTATTATCATGTTGCTGGTCCTGCGGGTCTGTAGGCGCCATGGCTTGCCCTCCGTTTGCGACTGCATCTGACGGTCGTGCACGCTCGTTTGTGTTGCTGGTTGGCGCGCCTTGTCTCTGTTCCTTTCCGTGGTCATGTTCTAGTGCTTAGTCCGTAAGGCTTGGTAGGCTGCTGGCAGCGTCACACAGCGGATGATAGAATTGGATGTGGTATGCCAGGCTTCGAGTGTCTCCATAGCTCTTTGGTCACTTTCTCGCCCCAGGATCTCAGCGTCTTGAAAAGCGAACGTATGCTTCGTAGCTGCGCAATGTTCCGCAACTAGGGAGCGTTGTTCCTGTCTGCGCACCGCTTCTTCATGTTCAGTCATACGGGTTTGCAATCGCTTGCCCGTTTCGCCAACATAGTTCACTTCACAGGAACTACATTGAATCCGGTACACGATGTTTGCCGTTTCACCTCGGGACAGGGGAGCCTTTGGTTTCATTATCAATCGTCGGATTATTGCTTTGAATTAAGTATTAAAGTATAAGTAGAAATATAAAGTATTAAAAAAACTAAACTCAAACCAATAAATGTAAGTAATAAACTTAAATTTACTCAAAACTTAACTTAAATTGAAACAACGAAAAGTGAACGCAGGGCCCTAAGGAATACCGCATGGGGAGTGAAATATGGATAAACTGCGTCGTTTCGTTTTGGTGAGAAAACACGCTTACTACTACGAAGTACTTGTAGGGTAATGTGAAGTTAGCTTTGGAAGCCCTAAATGAGACTCATCCGTATAATAGATGACCTATTTCTTCAGTAGAAAACGGCCACAAAACCGTTCGTATTAATAAAAGCGATGGACTAATGCTTCATAAAACAGCTGAGGTTTTCCCAGTTGTCCATCGATAGTAGAGCTAGAACGATGACCAGACGGTCAAATTTAGGGATATTTTTTATTCTTTAGCTTAAGTTTGACCTCTTTATACTGTTGACTGCTGTCGATAGATTGGTCCGAGCTTTCGTAAATCGTTGGGGTTCTAGACGAAGATACCTCGCACAAAAGACTTTTCTTAGTTTGCTTGCTTTTGCAAAATTTCGACTGCGTTTAGTGTATTTACTGTCCAATATTCCACTAAAGTTAAAGGAACGCATATAGTGCTCAAATTTTGCAGTAAAGTATAGACTACTGCGATTATATAGTGATTCTCAATTACGAGAGTCCTCAATATTTTCTGCGGATTGATTTTTGGCCCAGTCAGGTTATATTTTTTCATGCTGCCTATAAATCATGTAACATGATCATTTTATTTTAGGGAAATTCGCGGTTAGCTATTCAACAATCTTGAGGGCAGGTAAAAACATACTGCTTCAAGGAGGCCGGATTCAGTAAAGCGATAAACTCTGTTTTGTGTCTTCTCATCAAAACCACTACTAAACTAACGAATTTAGGGATGAAAATTTAGGAAAATTCAGCAGCAAGAAAAAAATATCCACTAGGAATGTTTTCTCAAGAAAAAAATTCCAGAATACTTTCCCATTATTCATCTGTCAAACGCATTTCCCCGATCGTTCTGAAAACAGTAATTTTATCGGAGTTTCTGATTATTCCACAAAACGATCATTTTGCTGTTTGGTGAGGGGCTTGGCATATATAACCGGTGACTTCGAAATCCATATTCCACCAATTTTATGGAGAAAGTGGTAACTGTTTCGAGAAAAGAGCTGGAAGTAATTTTGAAACGAAGCATGCAACGCTAAAATTGTTAAAATAAACTATAATTTTGAGTTGGAGCGGTGATCGTTAACAAACTGTATTGCTTATACTGTCTAGTACTTTCATGGTTAATTGGGTAACGTAACGTTAAGTCAACTCACCCCCAACGACACTAAAAGAAGCACCATGACGTTTCTTTCATATCGGCTACCCAGTCTTTGTTTTGCAGATGAGAATTGAAGCGAAGGACTGAAAATCGGTCCTTCTTTGCATTTTTGCCGAAAGCAAAGAATGCCTGAGATGATCTGGCACGGCTTATAAAAGGACACTGAAGTCTGTCCCTATTTGCTGAGCCAATCCACTGCTCAATTGAAAGTATGAATCGACTTTTATTTTATAACCACCACACTAAACGACAAATATTCACGCGCATCCGGGATTATTCGATAAGATCGGATACATATCCAATAGACGTTTTCTGAGTTCGAGGTCAATCCGGTGCCACTGGACTTCCTTCAGCATATCCAGAGCGTGTAATCCCACTTTGTTACAATCAATCTCTTCATAGGGGCATATCCAACGGATAATTGCTCCGAAAAATTGTTTCTCTGATTTTACGAGCAGTTCATTGATTCGAAGCAAAGTGAGAACAGTATCGGCCGGTACGCGGAAAAATAGTTCACTATAAATAAACCAATTAAAATTCATTTTTCATTTGTCGGATGCATGCTTCCATCAATAATGTAAGATTCGCACTTCTGGCAAAATCCCATGTTACAGCAAGGTTTTTTGAATCTATACTATCAAAGAATAAGAAGTAAAGGTAAATAACTACGAAAAAATTACTTTTTGACCATAAATTTAACTCCCCACTTATCAATCATAGGAAGTTTGATCATTCTGTAAAAAAAATTATTATTCTCCACACATTGTCATGTGTCAGTTCCAGCTGACCGGTATATATGTAGCTAATGACCGAATTTGCGAGGCTATAAAATGCGTAAGTAGTAGGCCATGTAAAATAACTGGTTTAACTTTTACTTTAGAGGTGCTGACGACCATTTATTAGCCGACTATGTTCCCTAACAGGAACACTGAGAGTAGCACGCAGGAAAGGAATTTGAGCAGCGAGTATTAATCTGTAGACAAGGAGTTTGGCCTTATCCTCTTTCTAACAGAATATTGTTTGCATACGGTGCAGAAAAAGGGAATGCTACCTCTATGGCGATATACTTAATATCTTGAGCAATGCGGATTTCGTTGAGTAGGGGACTGGGAAGTTGTCTTTCTCTAACACAGTGGTCGACGTTTAGAATACTCCATCGATAAATGTCGTTATGTCGGAATCCTAAGAGATTTTTAGACGGAAATTGGACCGCGTCCCAGAGAAAACTCATCTTCAAATATCTGAGCTTGAGAATGCGGAATTTCGTACAGTAACCGGAGCAGGTGTGACGGATCGCAATTAACGCCCTCTTTTCTTGTTACACTACACTCTACTCCTTTATATATGTGTAGCGCCCTCCACTCGTAGGGTATGTTCTGATGTTGAAGCAGGAGTTTCTTCGTGCGTCTTCAGTATAATCTCCGAGCTAAAAGGCTCACGTTGGAGGTTTCCTGCATAATCCACATTTATATCATCCATACTTCTGATAAGTAATGAAGCAGTGAGAGAGATAAGAATGGTTTATTGTCTATACAGATGGAGGAAGGGAAACCAGGGTATACAGTGCTGGAAAGTGGTTACGGGGAAATCTCACGGACAATACGGTCCAGAATCGTAGGCTGACAGTCCAAAGGGAGTGTAGAGCTGGAGGCTGCTACGGGGGATGGGACAGTCTTGGCCACAGTTGATTCTACAAAAGAACCACAAGAAAAACACTGTACGACCTCTGCACAACCGGATCCAGACCACTTTAGTAAAACACCGGAAAAACGGTTGTGCCAATTCAGTTCAGCTGTATTACATATGCACTGATGCTTGACAGTTTCTGATTGGCCGATCCTGGCAGACAGCTGTTCCGCGCATTCAATTAAGCAGTAGCTTGCGCAGTCACATAATTGAATGATTTAGTAAGAACCTATCAGATTTTTATTGCTCCTGGAAGTTCTATCGGAAAGGGCCTAGCGACCTCGAAGCCTCCTGTGGCCTTTTTTGTTGGTACAGTGTGTTGGCAATGTTATGCACGTGAGCAGGAATTCCATTAGGGTTTTTAAGGATTGGCATTCATTTGCACTCAGAAAGTATTTTGGTGAAAGCCGTTCAGGTACCTCGATTAATGGGGAGGTGAGACCGCGTTTGCCAGGAAGAACAGCCTTTTTCTTGTTGACTGTTGTTCCTTTCTGTTTTCATTGAAAAAATAATTTCTGAATATTTAATTCTAAACTTTAGCGAGGAAATAGAGCACAAGACCTCCTGATGAATGGGAAAGGTGTCAATTTCAGTATAATAAGTCTGGCAAATCGATATGGGAATTCACGGAATTAGTAGAAGATATTGGGGAAAACGAATTCGTATAAATGTTATAATAAGAAGTCACACACTATGCACACTGCAGTTCAAAAAAAGGGAGCCTGAGGTGCAAAGCGTTACTCTGAACACTGAAAACGTATTTCCTTAAATTTGATTAGAAAGAGAAAAGTGAGTATTAGTATCTGCCATCGGGCTATAGGCCCACACGAGTCAATAAAATGGAGCAAAGCAAAAAGGAGACATCAAAAAACTCATTAGGACTTTTTAGGAGATAAAAACTTTCTTATTTTTGAGGGTGTTATGCTAGTTCCAAGTGCGGAGGGGATCGCGCATGTCACGGGCATTAACACCGAATTGTGGAAGATTTGGTTAGATATTCCCTGACTGATTGCAGAGTCCAACGACGAGGATACAAAAATATAAGTATCCGCCAAAATCGTCGACAATCCACCGCGGATTGAACCAAGGGAGAACGTAAAGGTGCTTGGGCGATTGGCTGATGCAATCGCTGAGGCGACCGTCGCGGTTAGGATAAAGTCATTTTGGGAAGACCGGTAGGCCTCTTGCCTCAGGATAATGATAGATTTTGATCGATAAATTCTGCAAAATAAAATATTTACGGCTGCCAGGATGGTAGTAATTCTTACTTAGCGCCACTCATCTTTAATATTGAATTCCACGAAGGAGAATCTTTTAAGATATTCCAACGCAGGGGCTTACTGAAAAGAGCTAACATTTAGGAAAAGTGGTGAAAAACCATCTAATGAAACACCATCTAATCTCCAGTGTCACCAAAGACACAGGAGAGGACGCCCTTGGTGATAAGGAAATATCGTTCGATAGGAGTCTGCGGGAGTGTGAATTAAATTGCCATCTAAACAGTTAAAGTCAGAATCGACAGGAACCAGTGCATTGCGTTGGCCAGCGAGATGCTTAAGACTCTTTCAAAGTTTAGCCGTGGAAAGAGGAAATGAAAGTGTAAAAGGCTGACTAACAGTCTGGTAATCTCACGTTTTATGCAGACGTTAACGCCCTTTAGTCTTCAACGCAGACATGGTTTCTAGAGAAGTTGGATTTGGCGTTTTAAAATATTTCGATAGGGAGAACAAATTCCGTCAGGCCTCACCATCGCAGTATCAAGCGGACAGCAGATATTAAAGATAGCAGTCAAAAAGGCTGTATGATAACTAGAAAACGACTCAAAGTGCGAGGGTTCAAGGAAGGCAAGGATAATTTGAGCTATGTAAACAAATATAATGTAAAGGCGAGTCATGCAAGTCATGTTACCTAACACCACTTGCTAAGAGCTGGAATAGATGGTTGGCAGGCCCAATAACACAAAATGGTCTGAGTCTGATAAGGTAGCTCTATTTTATACAGCAGAAAGCGTAGACTAGTTGGTAAAAATATGATCAAGGAGACGTCAGCATGAAAGTTAAAAGAAATAAGGTCGTAAAATCCTAACCGCGTAAGGGGACATAGATTCAGAGGATAAAAATAAAAAATAGCATAATACAGTCGTCACCGAAAATCACGCAATGTGCCAACATATGCGAAAGATTAATTCTTTTTCGCTAATCATCATTGATTAAGGTTGTGGCACGGATTATCGTATAGTCTATTTTGAAGTCAATTCAGTCATGATAGGATGCGAGCTTTTTAGCGAGCTTCCTTTTGGCCATAAGCCAAACGTATCTATTGGAAAAACTGGCTACTTAAGTAGCATGGCTTTTCATTATTTATTTTGACTGGATTTATATATTCAAATATATTTTATGGAAAACAAAGACGAAAAATTTATTTCTTGTACGTGTTTGATAGAAAATTACAAATAAGCTAATTCTTTAAACTTTATTTCGTAAAGAGAGGGTATCTTTCGGTTTTAAGAAGGTTGTTCAATTGTTGAATAATTTCTCAACCTACTGACTGCTACACTCGAATTAAAGGTTTAAAAACTGCACAATGTGTACATCCTGTTAAAGGAAAAGAACGTGTCTGCCTACAGTTTGAAGAAGAACTCACATAGTTGTGATATAATATTGCAATATATATGGAACATGATTTATGCAGCATAGGCAGCATTAATAAATTAACGGATACGATAGATTATGAAATGGCACCTTACAATTGTAGAAAGGCTCATAATTAGCAACTTTTTTAAAACGGAAAGACACCTTCGTATTGTTAATCAGTGGTCTCATGAGAGGTGGCCAAAATAAGTTATTTATATTGAACGTTTTATTTCATTATTGCACAGATTTCGTAGCTGACTACACATTTGGAGCTGAAAACGTGAGTAGCAGACGCTTCTTCATTATCACTGGGCGTCTGTCTTTATGGTCATAATGGGGTTGGTACTCGCATATCTAGTCAACTGAAAAGGCTCAATACTCGTACTTGTAGGCGCTGACCCTTTATTAAGGAACCCCTGCAAAGAATGTTTTTTGGACAATTATAATTGAAATAAGTTGATCTGAAAGTAGAAAGTTGTGTTTCCACCTCAAATCTTGAAGTTTGGCTGAGATATCCTAGATTTTCTAATTGCTACTTTACTGACCATCTTCATTCTCCAAATCTGATCGTTCCCTTTATTCGATGAAGAATATGCTGGAGTCATCAACCTCTACGATGCAGACCAAGTTTGGCTGAATTTCTATTAATTACAAACGTAAGTAAGGTATTATATGACAAAGAGACGCAAAAGGGTTAAAGTGAACACCGTTATTTCCTCAGAACTGTAAATTTACTCACTGCAAATATTGAAAAACAAAACATTGTCTTCAAGATGCGCATTCAGTTGGAACTGATATTGTCTCAAGGTCATCTAATGAACAGCTACGAGATCTTTTGCCCTTGATAAGCAAAAAACTCTCAGTTTTTTTTCGAAAACGATTTCTTCCCTGATGGATGAAAACTGTTATTATCTGGATCCGGTTTGTATATTCAAAACTATCGCAGTGGTCATAAAACCTCCTTTATTGCTTATTTACTTCAAACAAAATTACCATGAAAATGATGGATTTTTAATAACTTATAGAAATTTCAATTCCTTCCAACACGTTTTTGTCTAATCACCACTTTAAAAAGTCACACGTCTTTTATAAATCTACTAAATTCGCTTCAAAAAGATCATCTGTCTGTAGTCGCTACCTATTTTGAACTTATTAGGTCAATTAATAAAGCGCCCCATATGGGACTCGTAGTTAAACAAGAAGCTGTAGGACGCCGCCGTCCGCTTACTGCCTCTATTTTTTCAAACATAGCTAATTTAAAACGAATCCCTTAGTGGGGTCTTCGTCTTGAATACTGATCGCCATTTTTAGCGGTGTTCTGCAAGGTACCGCACCAGGTTTTCGTTTGTTTTTACTTGACCTAGCTGATATTTCATCGACGGATGAAAATTTTTAATCTGGCTTTTATGTTGACAATCTCCTATATTGCAGAGGGCAAGTGTTGCTGAGAAAAATGATATTTGCACTTTTACACTCTTTCCGAGTCAACATTATTCCGGCTAATAGATTTCTTATCGCCATTGAGGCCTGAAAACCAACCACCAAGAAATCACATCTTTTGCCTAGCGTCAATAGGATTACGAGCAAAGCTGCCCAGATTTGCCACTCTGTTTCTCATAATTTTATAACCTCTGGAATTAGTAATTTGTCCATCCCACCATTGAATAGCGCTACCCATTCTTTAGTTAAAGTAACAAGTCCAGCCTTTCAAAAGTAGACGCACTGCTAACATCATTAAAACTTCAGAAAACGGAAGATGCGATCATTGGAGCAAGAATCTTATTTTCCGGACGTTTCGAATTCTCTTGACAATCCTTAATCATAGGATATCGTAGGATGGCGGGAGAAATGAGCAGATAAGGGTGATACATGCACATATTGCACGATATTTAAAACTCGTAGTGGCCATCGCCATGCGTACTTAGTATCAGCCTCTGTAACCACCGCTTGTGGAATTAATTGGTGCCGCGATGGCTTGACACCGCTTTCGGCTCATTAATTGCTGCGATTTCGTTGTCCATGTCGGATGCTGGCTTGATAATTGTGCGACAATTATGCTTTCCGTCGTCCGAGTTGTTGCTGTGCCCGGCCCTTCCCACGTGACTGGTCCTCTTGCTCAGGCACTGTCTAAGTACGCAGCATGGGAACGGCATATCGTAGCGCTTATTGATGGACTGGGGGTCTGAGAACCATGACTCGACAAGCTCGGGACTTACGCGGTCGTCAACTTTTGCAAGGATTTTGGCCTCGTTAAGCTTGAAAATATGGCCAGGTCCCGTCAAGTGAGCTGCAGCCTGGGAGTTAGAGTCCCCCCTCCCAACCGCCGCTGCATGCTCGGACATTCGCGTCCAGTGTAATCTCCCAGTTTCTCCGACGAAGTTACATTGTGCATAAATTTACCAGATCCGGTAAACGACTCCAGCTGTTTGGTTGACTCATTTTCCGCTTTCTCCGTCTTCTCCACCTCGTCATCATGTTGTCCCTTTGCCATGGTTATCTGCCGCAGGGCTATGGGGAGCAGCAATCGGAAATTATTTTATTTTTTAGGAATTGAGACCTGAGTTATGGGTTGGGAAGGCAGCCACCGAATCAAGCGTATGTAACTTAATAAAACACTCAAACTTGCAGGCAAAGGTTTTCTGGTCATCTGATGGCAGGGTTCAAAACCTGATTTACGTAAATAAAGTCACATTTAGAGCAATAATTGGTACAGGAGACGAGCAACAGTTGTGAAAGGACTGGCTAGCACACACGGAAGTTGTTAAAAGGTTAAATTAACGATTCGAAAAATTGCTTTGAAGTCACACATTTCGTAGAGGGTCAGAAATGGTTTGTCGGTTTCTGCAGCACAGGCCTCTGTCAATTTTGAATTTTTGTAGATTTACCCAAAGACCGACATCACGCCTTTATTTTAGGAACCCTACATTACGTAAAAAATCGGTGCGATATTCTAGTATCAATAGCAGCAGTTAGATTGCATCATTTGTTGATTACCCGGTAAGACTTTAATTGTATCAAGTAAACCGATTTGTTTACATTGGCCGAATGAAAATAATATAAGTCAGAAACAGCCAATAGCATGGATACTTCGGACGCCGGCTCTATACAGGTTTTAGTGTCCACCAGACCTTTATGACAATTCAGTTCAGCTAATAGAGAAGGACAAGAAAAAGAAGAAGAATAAGAAGAAGAAGAAGAAGAAGAAGAAGAAGACGAAGAAGAAGAAGAAGAAGAAGAAGAAGAAGAAGAAGAGGAAGAAGAAGCAGAAGAAGAAGAAGAAGAAGAAGAAGAAGAAGAAGAAGAAGAAGAAG
>JAYGXS010000001.1:80224110-80328158 GCA_036362985.1 Ligula intestinalis | reverse complement strand
GAAGAAGAAGAAGAAGAAGAAGAAGAAGAAGAAGAAGAAGAAGAAGAAGGCATGTCGAACATCCGATTCATAATTTTAGTGCTCTGAACTTTCGAACGCTTGGGAAAATCCATCGTCAGAACTAAAAGCGTCAACGAAAAGCAAGCAAAATTTGTAGGGAGCAGGGGGAAATCAACCGTTACAGGGGCGGGGGAAGGCAGAGAAACCGATATAACATCAGTGACGTCATTACAGACATGTCTGCGCAGGACGATGCATACACGTGCCAGCTCGATACATCGGTTGACTGAGTTTTCATCCGAGGCCCAGGCTTCAATCAATTCTCGGTCTGTCCTGTTGCCAACGTTCGCAATTATCCTCGCAGCAGCGAAATCAAATTTTTGATCCGGCTCATAGGTGTGGGCAGCTACTTGCGATAATGCGTTACCCCGCCGTACGGTCAGTTTATATTCCTGTATATGCAAACCAGGCATGTGTCTGGTCTGTCCTGTGTTATTTTGGAGACTGTTCAGACATTGTATTCGATACACTATGCCCGATTGCTCACTGGGATTTAATCGGTGCTTCATTCTTATGACCCGGCTACGCATGATGGCATCGAGATGGTGTGCAATTCCGACGCCTATCTCTGCAGCAATATACTCGGTCGCTTCCGGCACATCCTTGAGGTATGGCAGCGCATGCCCCATCATACAGGTTGGTTCTGGTTGGGTCCTCGGAGGGTGAGCACGTACGCATTGCCCCTGCACAGGCATATCTGGACTGACGGCATTGTTGGTTAATTCGTACCTTCTCCCCGGTAAGGGTTGATTGTCCCCTGTCTCCTATTAATGTTGTTTGTTTTTCGTTGACACTTTTTTCTCTGACGATGAACTCCCGCAAGGCTCCGAAAGCTGAGAAGCATAATATTATGATTCTAGTGATCGACATTCCTTCGTATTCTTCTTCTTGCCTATCTTTGCACATACCTGGGTGGAAAATTTGCCTCAATTAGTGAGTTCGGGTAATTTTCAACTGTGCATGTTGAACACCTCTAGGTCTCCGGTCTCTATTTCTCGCTGTGTGCGGTTAGCAAGAGACTTTGTGTGAACATTGCCCATGTTTTAATGATCGAAATTTATTCGTTCTGATTACTATCTTAACACTGTTTGATGCAGATGCAATGCTTAAGAACATTGTTTATACAACATGGCTCTTCTGATGTCCAGCTAACGTTTTATATACCTCATTGGACAAGCTCGACGACATCTGATTTTTATGACGTCTTACATCAGACCGGCGGTCGAGGAATGCCCTCCTAAAAACAACCGGTTCACATAGTCAACAGCGTAGAACACAATGTTCTTCATTATGTGGTAGTAAAGAACCTGAAAGAGAAGAATAAAACAGTAGTGAATATACTACTAACATGCAGCAGTTTCAAATCTGTAAACCTAAAAAGATTAAAGATTTATACACTACAAATATAAGCAAACCGTACAGACATCGCTGCCACAGCGTTGATTAGTGTGTAAATTCGTATTAGTCAATCAGGAGGTCAACAAAGCTTCAAAGGAACACATTTCAGGAAATAATATATCAGAGGCACTGTAAATGTTAATTTCCCTTTTTGGAGCCGACTATAGGGACAGTACCCACATAATAACTTAATAAAATAAATAAAAAACACACTGGTGGCGTTGTTTTACTGACACAACTTCAGGACATTACGCTCATGACTTTGATGAAAGCTTCGCAACTACCAACACAGATGCCAAGCTAGCTGCCCTCTTGAATGCGGTAAAGTAGGCTATTTATTGCATAACATTTGCAGCCGTGTTTGGGAAAAGGAGCTGGACTGGACAACGCAATAATCTACCAATGTTTCTTAGCCCTTGAAACATAGGGCAAACAGCTTGCTTTTGACGGAAAGGGATAATGAACTAGTTCAGTTTATAGTATCTAAGAAGGATTTAGAAATCCCTAGGACCCTTCTTGCGGGAACGGGTATTCTAACGTGCACATTACAATAATTTTATCACCAGTCCAACATAACTAATCACACCGACAGTAAAAGAGAGCACTCTCTTCCTCGAGTTCTCACTTCAATCGGACGCCTTGACTAAGCTTTTTCACTTAAATTACCATCAGTAAAGGTGAGACTTTTTTCCTGAATACTCTTGTTTGCAGGGAGAAAGTACTGATAGTATGCCTGCTCAGCTCATATGCATGGACATTTCATCTAATGATTGGGCCTTGGTTTTTACATTTTACCTCATCGAATGCGCAGAAACCCGTTGTCGGACTTAATATATCCAAAATATGCAGGAAAGTGTGGAAATCTAAGAGTCCATGGTGAAAAGTACCAAAATATACTTGGTAAAAAACAATTCACAACCTAAAGAGAAGTAAAAGCATGCAGGGAATATAAAAGTGATACTAGAAAGTTCAGCACTACTGACATTTTTCAAAAAGTATCAAATTCCGACACTCTGAAAATCGCTGTAACTGTGATCACTTAATGTTAATAGAATTGACAGGTGAATTGGTAAACATATTATTTAAGGTCTCTTAAATGAACTTGCCTTTCGTCAACTGTCTTGATAGATATTTCTCGCATAAAATTTAATGTTTTAGTCCCATATTGAAATTCTGCTTAATGTGTCGTGATTTTAACCATTTTAAGCCTTTTCCGACGATTTAAGATTTCTTTCCATGTGGGATTTTAAATATTCTCTCTTCTAGAGATGTTCATATGGGTCATACTTTCGTTTTACCCAAAAATTAAGATTTATTGTTGATAAAGGAGAAATGGCATAACAAAAATCGAAAATTAACATTCCTACGACTGCTTAAAAAATTTATGAAAACAGATGTCTTCAAAAATACATTTTTTGTATATTTTGCCGACGGCTACCCGTGTAACTAGCCTTTTCAGGACAAATAGTCGAAAAAGGAATCTATAACCTTAAAAACTTGTTCATTTTCCTAAATATTAGTGATAATCTTTAACGATTTTAGGCCTTAGTGACTTGAATGTCGGTATCTGAACGAGCAGAGTATATTCACCTTAGATACGAAATCTCATAGAGGTAGTGTAACTGGGGAAATCCACAATAAAGGGATCACTTTCTCAGCTGAGCGCAATCGATGAGTCGTTCCTTCGTATGAGTATAGGTCTCTGGCAGTCCGTGCCAGCCCCACTGCGCTGACTAACCTGTTCTTCGGCCGCCAAGGTTTGCAGTCGCGCGAATGATCCGCACAAGCATTTTTCTGCCTTACGTTGCTTGTTGATCCCGCTGCAGGGCCACACGTGACTGTCCGCCTCTTGCTTCACGGTTTGTTCGTAGCCTTGCAAGTCCTGATCTATCCTCGTGGGAGCTCGAACCACTCAGAAGCCAAACTCTTCCGATTTGCTCGAAAATATATCCCGGGATCATATAACCCGTGCGCAGAGGCACAAAACAACGCCAAGTCTAAAAGCACTAGGTTTCTGCTGAGCTCTTTTTAAGCTTCCTCTTACAGTACACACTACACAACCTTGACAGTCTTACCTGACTGCTTACTTGGGGGAACTGCATTTTGTCGAAGCGTTTGCTCGTCGAGGCTGAGCGTGCGTCATCCCTTTAACATTGCATTCCTGACTCACTGTACGAGGGAGTCGATACGAAGCTGGACCTAGCCACTGCCCCTTCTTTCAAGATAAGCTGTCTTAGGCATCAGCTATGCACCCTGTCTCATGCGAGGCTGCTCGCTAAGTAACGCACTAAAAGTGTCTCACTGACGAAAACTAAAGCACATTATTCATGTGTAGGGGCTGAATATATCATGTGGGTTCCAGGGTATGTCTAAGTGTGTAACTATCTTATGATTTACGAATAATTCACTAAATTGTTAACTCGGATTATTTTGCAGAACGTTTTCGCTGAATACCGCTTCAATACCCACTACGCGTGGCTGCTTGGATAACTGTGCTAGAAATTCTGATCAAGGCAGAACCAATGCATTCCTTATAAACTGCAACCGTTGACCAAACCTGCTTCTGCCTCTGCTACACTGAACGAATATTCGTGTCACTGCACTGGAAGCTAACTGCACACATGGTTAACCAATCTTATTGATAAGGAAGCCGTAATCAACATTTCAGCTTTGCCCATATTTTTACCGCTGACGCCACAAACGTTAACTCTTTCGTTCAGGCAATATGATATTACGGACAAAGACAAGGATCACAAGGGTGGTCATTTCTGGCTTATTAGCTGTCATCAGCTAGCCATCCTCGGACCCGAGTGGTGTCACACTTGAGTCTCGAGTCAAATGCCCTAGTCATTGCGCTCGGCCATCCTTGTCTCCCTTGTCTTTGTCGGCAATGATCTTGTGCCTCTATCCTTAGCCATCTCGCGGTGTAGGCTCGAGTTAAAGCTCCAATGGCACTATGGACGGACGATTTCGACCTCTAAGAGATCGGTATACGCGTGTCTGCTCCCAAAATGTGATATAGCTGAAAAGTGAACATTCGCCTGCATTCGTGTTTAGCTTTTGGTGGAAAATGTCACTGTTTCTGTACTAAGGTGACACGTGCAGGCATAACTCGTAGTCTTCCGCCATGTCATGCATATGCCTTTTCGTAAAAAATACCACCCCATCAAACCACACAATTTTCATGCAGTTGGTGTCCCCCAAGGTTCCGTCTTATGGCTTTAGTTCCTCCTCGTTTTTATCCCTGACAGTGCCGATGACCTTGGTGTTCGCGCCATCATGTTTGCTGACGATTTCAAACTCTGGTAAGTCATCGGGCATTACGCCGATTGGCAGGTACTTTAAGAAATTATTAATCGACTGACAGCTGCTTTTCTCGTTGACTCTTACGTTTCAACGTTGGTAAGCGCTGATTTTTTGGCTCCTTACTAGAAGGACCAATGAAGAAGCTGAATCCTTCCAATACGTTCTCGATGGCCAGCCCCTTTTTGACCAAAAGAAGAACATCGGTGTTCTTATAGCCTCCTCGCTTAAACCACCTTCTCAGTTTCTAAGTAAAACAAAAGGCGCGACAAGGGTATTATTTGCGCTAAGACGAGGATTTTTTCGCATTGATAAGGAACCATTCAGGATAAAACCTACAGCGTACTTGTTCAGTTCCAATTTAAGTACGGCATTCAGGCTAGGTTCCGTCTTTTAAGAAGGATTATTTGCACCTGGAACTAGAGCAAACGGCGGTTCAGTGTAGGAACAGTAGCTCTTGAGGTTATATGATCCCTTCGACAAAAAGGAGCGTGTCCAAACATCATACTTTTCATCAACAATCACATCCTATATCAATGTATCACAACAATTCTATGAACAAACTTATTAATTTTTATTGAGGTAATTTTTTTGTCGTCCGTTTTTTTTAAGTGGAGGTTTGCTGAACTCTGCTCCCACATACATAGTAGTTGTTTTCACTGCTTTCTTCTTAATTCACCATTCTTAATTCTTCTTAATTCATTCAGAGTGTTGACTGCTATCTTGAAAGGAAAATTTGCTCGCAGATATGAAATTATGGGCTAACCAAACTGCCCATTTCTGCGTAAAAAGGGCAACAGTTATCTATTTCCTATTTATTTTTTCCACAGGATGAAGTTTATACCGATGAGGCCGTTTGGGCCCACAGTATTATACTTATGCATTCATTTAAAGGATGCAGTTAATAGTCGATTAAATTAATCAAAAGCGCACTAGTTGGACAACGAATTCGTCAAGACAAAACTTAATTACTTGTTCAAATTATTTTCTCAAAACGGTTATCCACGAGAATTTGTACGTCAATGCGCAAGAAAACAGGAATCAAAGAAAAAGGACTTGGGCAGCTACAATCAGACGCCCGACCCACAAACTTGGAAAAGCCTACCTTATATCAAGAACGTTTCTGAAATCGTTGGGTCATAAACTTACCACGAAGTGACGCAGCGGACTGGAGCACCCCAAGTGTAAATATTTGGTCAAGGAAGAAGTTATCTACAAAACTGCATGTGGAAGATGCGATGCAGTTTACTTTGGTCGGACAGTCACATCCGCTTTGGCACATTTTTCACGAAAGTCAATTGGCAGTAAACATTTGAGACCACCCATTTAAAGTCACCATGTATACCCTGGTTTCAGCGTACACCTTCGCTTTATGCGGAACTCTCATTGTCAGTGTCAGCCCTGTCAAGAAAGACCAGGAATTCCTCTAGGCGATGCACTCAGACGCCTAGTACATCAAACTTCACATCGAGTTCAATAGTGCGTTAAAATATTCAATGAAAAATGAGCGAGACGCGAGCCAATCTAAACGGGACGAGGCAGACAGTGACAGCCTACTGGCGCAAGTGCCACGCAATTATCGATTTCCGCATGTCCTCAAGATTTAGCTATTCCTGCACTTTCACTTTCTTGTGTGCCTGAAGACGTACTTGTGCCCTAGTCTTTAGAATGCTCACCATAAATTATATTTCCGAAAAGCGCCCTCAACTTCAATTTATTTATATATTAGGAGTTGAGTCAGAACGATTAGGAAGTTCACTTCACGCTCAAAACTCTCGCCCCCAAATGCCATATGTAATTGTACCGTTTTAAATCTTGTAACCAACGTACTTTGCCTGTACACTGCAGTCAATTTTACGTTGCACCCAGGGTACTAACAATACTCATGCCTGTTTGTATCAATAAACGGAACTAAAATTAACAGAACCGCCATATGTTTGAGTGCGGAATTTTCGGCATTAGCAAAGCACTCACGTCAATCTGAAAAGGTTAACTCTTATTTGTAAGCAACGGAAGCCTTTTTACCGAAAAAAAAACTAAAAGAGCACCCCTTTTAATTAGCAACGCAAGGTTATAGACCAATAACACTACTAAAACAACTTCTGTTAACATTGGGCGGCCTCACTATTTATTTTTTACCAGTTCCTACCTCACCATGTGTTCCATACTACTCGTCAGCGGTAAACGTTTACAAATTGAATTTCTTCTTATGAGGGAGATCGGTTGTTCGTGGTATATGGTTGCTTATTTTCTTTCGGTTCATTGGAACTTTTGGTTAGGTTATAATTTTTACCAACGACCTGAAATTAGACTAGAATGTTTAAATTATTCCTCTTCATGAGATTGCTTGCATTATTTCTGAGATACGCATTCGCATTCTTGAAATATTTCCCTTTTAATAGTGGCAGAAGATCTCTTAGATCAAGAAAAGTCTTCTCCTTTCGGAAAAAAACAGGTCCAAGGCAATTATCTCGTTGTATTTTCCTAGTCAATAGCCTTGTGATACTTTCTAGAGGAGCAATTTTTCTGCGGCCGTCGCAAGCAAATTTTGACTGCATTCTTAATGACAATTTTGCTAAAAGCTTACCGGCTTCAGATGTTCTGCAGAGATTTGTCATAGTACCATCAGACGGGCAAAGTCACCTAGCTTAGGTGACTTAGGTACCTCGCTATTAACGGTATATGCATAATCACCGCACAATATTAAAGAAATTAAAGTCACTTGTAATTGTTTTACTGAAGTAAAAGGGGAAGTGAAATGGTTGCGCAAAGGACAAAAAGGCTGAAAGGGGATCCTATAAAGCAGGAAAACTATAAGAATAAAATAAAAATTGGAATAGGCGGAAATTTTCTCTACTGTGTATTTACAAATAGGTGTTTTTTATTCTTTATTTCTTCCTTTAGGCAGCCCTACATATTTCGTAGAGCTGCATATTTTACCGCCACAACGTATTTGAAATGGTGTTGGGCTTTGACTGCAGAGTATTTTAACTTTCCACTACTTTAGATTGAATGTAAAAATGAAAGGTTTTTCTTGCATTATAAAGATCATCAGGGGGTATTTCCTGCCTATTAGCCTCCAAATATACAAATACAATATCCTATGAATCAAAAGCAGACTAATTTTCCGGTCGATATTAAAGGTGCTAAAGTCTCTGTGGATAAGGGCGGCTTTGTTCAAAAAAAGAATTATCCAGATTGATTATAAAGTGGACACCACATCGGTAAGCTAGTTTGAGGTCTTGTACGTAACTGCGAATGTTAATAGCCGAACGTAATCGGCCGGGAGATTTAAGGATGAACCTTTAATTTATGTTGTCATGATATTTTCATTGTTTATTGCAGTTATATATCGAGGCCAACATAAACCGCGATTCCTCTTCCATGGCCCCTCCTGCCTCTTCTTTAGATGACAAACTACTATTATTTCTTCGGTTCTTATCTGAAGATATATGTCTTCAGTTGCGTCCTGCGCCTCATGTTATTCTTCTACACCCTCACACAAACACTTTAACTATCTAGTAATGAATGTATGCATCCGGTTCAACAGCTAACACTTGGACTCATCAGGAGTCAGATTTTCTTCCGTTGGTCCTAACGTGTTTAATGTCCTCAATTCTTTGAAACATTACCGAAGATTGTACGATCTGGAGATTTCCAATCCGTACATCCGCATTTTTTTCAAACTGAACAGAACTTTTCTTAATTTTATGCGTGAAGCAAAACAAGGTCCTTATGTCCACTCAAATTCGAGCCAAAATAACCAGCCAAATGCCTCGGGAAGAGAGGGTGTCTGGCAATCAGAATGAAGTTCTGCAGTAGATACACAGATATGTGATTCCATATCACACAGCTTCTACCCTGCGGAAACGAAGTCGGAGCTAGAAAACCTGTTTACTGTTGACATCCTACAATATTACTGTCCCTTCTTTTTTCTCATGAACACGTCTAACCCCGTTCGATTAAGTTAAATTAGCACAGATACCTAGAGTATCGGAAATTGCACTGGGAAAAATAACCCGGGTTTCTTTAATGTGTTCATTTCTTATCGGCAAGAAATCTGCAAAGACAAGAATTAACTGTGAAAGACTGATCAACCTAAAAAGCAATGGTTTTTTTTACTGTTCTACTGGTCATAGACCTTTATTAAGTCATTAGACGCCCCGCGTGTTTTAAAAATAACCTTGAAATCTATGGCTAACTATACGCAAATTAATAGAAAGTATCGAAGGTACGAAAGTCGACAGTGGAGATTTTTCGCGAGCGAGAAATCCGAGTTCGACGTTTTAATCAATCTTTTTAAAGAAAAGGTTCCGAAAAACTTCTGTCTAAACATATGACTGAAGACAATTATAGACGACTTTCCTATTTATTTTGAGAAGTCCAAAGTGAAGTCTCGGACAAGAGGAGATATTCAGCCGGAATATTCCTCGTTGCCGAAAAATAGAAAAACTGTCACTGCTAGCGAGCCAGCTTTCGACCGTTTTGAATTTTATAAAAATATATTAAAAGATGTGGTAAGAAATATTTTTGAAGATTCCTAGTGCCACGTTTGTTTATGAAATTTTGTTTTGACATTTAATCATTTATTTTATTTGTTTTCAGAGTAATAAAGCATCTTAATAAATGTGCTCTATCATTTTAAACCTCAATCTAATGACAGCTCTTCGATACCGAAGGGCTGTTACTAGAGTGATGTTTAAAGGTATATATAGATCTAGGCGATTTAGAGAATCTCGTTTTTCGCTATTTAAGGCATGAACACACCATTATTTACCTGCCATAGGTGCATACGTGGAAATATTGGCGAAAAATTAGAGGAGCTGGTGCCTACTCTTTGTTTAAGCACGCGTTTCACTCGCCGTCTAGTATATTTTTTTATCTCTGAACTTGAACCTCGACCATCTGCATCGATTTTTACCGATTGGATTTAAACGTTAAATTTTTACCGTTGCACATGACAGTGTTTTTTTACTTTTGTTATCAAGGCAGAGTCAATAAAACGGGCTGCGGTGTTGGTTGCATTCGTAGAAATACGACACATAAGGTGAAATTAGGTGGCTCCGGTCGTAACCCAGTGGAGTTCTATAGCGCGCAGATGAGGAGTATGTTTGAACAGAACTCACTGTCCTAAGAAAATGTATTCATCCCATCAGGTTTTATTTTTCGAGGTCAAGTATTTTGGCGTACCGGACATTTCAACCTGCATTTGGCGACAAATATGTTGTTAACTTCATGGGCACATAGCCCTTGGAAACAGCCATATCTTTTTCCTCTTTTTTTCAGGCATTAATGCACTATCTGATTTCGTTAATCGCCTGATGCGTAAACTTATAAATTGCTAAATAGTCTTTTAACAAATCACAAGCACTAGTTAGCTATCCATAATTTTAAGCACATATCTGCGGGACTGAAACATTGGGAGACATTTTCCCACATCATCACATCGACCATCAAATTAATACGTGTATTTATCTCACAGAAAAGCGCCTTTTTAAATAAACTAGCGAAATTTCCTTACCCATGATAAGCTTGTGAAGGTAAGGAAAAAGGAAGTTCGAAATGCAACTTATAACGACCACTGGTATATTTAGCAAAACTTAGCTCAACAATCTTTAACCACTTTCTACGCAAAAATCGAAGGTTGACCTCTGCAGTCCTAATCAATGTATCTTGTCATGCTGTACTCGATCGAAATGTTTGCGATTAGTAGTCATCATACTCGGAGAATCCTTCTGTCGTAATTAATTTCTCTAAATATTATAATAAAGATATGTAAACGGCTGTGAAGAGGCATTAAATCGGTGTGTTATTATCCACTACAGCAAACCGAACGAAAAGGTTTCCAGATCAGATACCTATCTACACGACTTTTTCTACATTTGCAGTTATAGCAAGAGACAGAGCGATAAGAGTCTCAATCTTCAGCAAGCACTCTCATGGGTGATAAGGTCTCGGAAGCTGTTAGCTACCTTCTCATACCACTCAGTTTGGAAGCTGGGAAACCAGCAGACACCAGGAGCAAAAAGGGCTGCTGCCATGGCAGGTAGCGCCTGAATTTGTTTGTTGAATCTGGTGCAGTTACGGGCAAAGTAGCAAGATAGAAGAAAATTGGAGCTTAATTTGCACGTAGGTGCCTAAGCATGCGGCAGCAGTGAGGAAAAAGGACGCCAATTCTCAAGTCGCGGTGCGTGTGCCCAACCTATGGCAGAAATAATCACGAGCAGTGAAATGCTGCATGCCTTGTTCGCCGTTCGTAATAACTTCTCGGTGCGATATTCCTGGCCGGAAGCGGATAAATTAGCAATGGTAGTGAAAATTCGTAGTGCGATGGCCGCTAGATTTTTCAATTGGATAAGGCCCGTGGCTGAATTGCCGGTGTTCTCATTAATCTTATCTACGAATGCAGGAGAACGTTCGCTTTTCAGGTACTTGCATTGGCAAAAAAGAAGAACAAATAAATCCGGTATTCGATTTTTTTTTTTCTTTACCGAGGCTTATCTGCAATAATCACGAAAGGTGGATTACGGTTAAAAATCCACAGCTTTATGCTCATAAACTACATGGGTTGGACTGTCTTTAGAGTTTCTATTTGCCTTTGACTTAAAATAAGAAGCTACTTTTACATTTTCAGTAGCCCAACCTACGCTTTTGTTCATTAAATTCCGCCAAAATAAAGGCGAATGGCCATCAATAGGCATCAACTACCTGAGCAAAAGGAGTATATGTAAATGGCTTTAATTTAATATTTCTTGATCACTTTCAACGCAATGAAATATTCATTTACTCTCGTTAGCCAGGGATTAAATATTTAATCACCAATTTCGTTAGACAGTTGGGTGGGGAGAATATATATTTGAGCGGCCCTAAAAGACAGTTTTGCCCCTCCTTGTTTCAGCACTTGCATATTCTTCTGTATAATATCGATATGCATATGTAAATGACCTTCACATTATTATACCTCGCTTACTCCTGTTGCGATCTGGCATTAAATTAACTGCAAATGCTACATATATTTCTAAATTAGAAAACAACGAAGATGTGGTATCAAAACCACATCCTTTCCTAGAAATTATGAATAATCATCGCATTATGTGCGATGAATGCGTGATCTGATAATTTTATTAAACACGTAGTTGCCTGACCGCTGCATCCTTAAGACACCGCATCTCTGATATTCGTATCTCTCTCTATCTCACCACTGACACTCGTAATGCTGAGGTCAATCAAAACTTCGAAACGTAAAATCAATGATTTTTATTTCCCAGTTACCGTAACCTCTTTCTTTAACTGCCTCCTGCTTCGTTTGGTTTTTGCGATTTGCTCAAATTCCCGCTGATATCGTTTATTTTTATTCCCGTTTGCAATAGGGTGAATTTGAACTTCTACGATTACTCAATGGAGGAGCAAGTGATTCCCGAGTAACGTTCTACGACAGAAAAGAACTTCAGGAACAGCAGATAACGGATGAAAAGGAGTAGGTTTTCTGTGTCTGTGGATCTATTTTAGAGAATCTGACGAACTATGGCCTACACAATCCATGTTTCTGGCGAGAGAACAATCGATTAAAGGCCGAAAAAAATCAATTTTACTTCACGATGTAAACATAAAATATTTTTATTGCAATCATATAATCTAGCTTTTACTAGCCATGAAGTTAAAAATGCTTTTTATTTTGCATGGATTACGGTTTTTAAAGACCTGATACGAATCTGTGATGATAATGATGTCTGCATTTGGGCAACTTGTTTTAGTTATTTAATCTGCACCATTACAGCCCTTTACAGTGAGGTAAGAACTTATTTTTCAGTTAATGTAGTGGTTTGCTTCAAACAAAATATGCAGTGGGTGCATCCACTGCCTGTGCATATTTGCTTTGAATAGATTGTACAGATTACGACAGTATTTAATGAAATACGTGTTTTAAATTTTTTAGTTGTTTTATGCTGACGCTTCCATGAAATTGACAAAAAGGTGTTGGATATTTGTGTTTGCACTATTCATAGTCTTTAGCGCAGAACATTCCTCAGCATTGAGTTAAGCACAAAACTATAAGTGGAGTATCCATTAATGATTGGATGTCGTGTGCACCGATGGAAGCGTTATTCCGTGACGTGTATCAACTCACAGTAGACATGCTGTTTTCAACTGTCTCCGCCTAGTCAATCGAGATTATAGTTCACATGATAAAACATGTTTGATTTTTAGTTTCGTGACGGCTTTTGGATATAAACGCAACATTAAAATGACGAAAACATATAAGCGAAATCAAACTTAGGGATTGCCTAAGCAGAACGATTGCACAGTAGAATGCGGCGAAAGACTCCTTTACAGTAGTAGTAACTGCTGGCACATGTCGTAGTTTGGGTAGTTCGTGAATGGATATGCTATCTCCTGAAATATCAACCAAAGCTTCGAAAAATCCACTTAATTAGGGTCGTAATGGTAAATTAGGTGCGGCCTTGTACGAAGATATTTCAGTCAGAAAGGACCACTCCAGTCACTCTTGCCTTTTTTAATTTATTTACTTTGCCCATACAAATGTGTATAGGAGATTGGAAATATGTTTGGATAAGGCAGTGAGTCCCGGGCGATGAATGGAAAAAATAATCATCAGTTCTGATTGCAGAACAACTCAGATATCCAGATAGGGTGCTCGGAAGAAAAATATGCTGTCTTAAAAATAGGACCGAGCCATATTAACAAACGACGGCGGCTCAGTGCTGACCAATTAGGCTGAGCATCTGAAAAGCAATAGCTGAGGCGGCTGTAGACTTTCTCGTGTACCTTATTAGCGAGACTGGCCTGGGGAAGTCACCTTGATTACGGTTGAGACTAGACAGCAGACGAAATACCGTTGGTTATTAAAGCTGAAAGGAATAGGATAGAATAGAACCCTGAAGCGAATGCTTGAACAGAATGCTTTCAAATCGGTTCCCTGATCAAGTCACAAAGTCCGCTTCCAATCAAAAACGCCCACAGTTGACAGTTCAAAGCAACCAGTCAGTTGCTTCTCGGTCTAACCTAAGTTTACAAACTTTCCACTGAAATTCAGGCTGACTTGGGGCAAACGAAAACCGTCCACTTAAAAAAATATATCCCTTCCCACTGCCTTTTGCTTTTTGAGGACCTCGAGGTAAGACAGGTGACAGAACAGTTCTCCAGGTGGGTAAATGAACTCGCGGACACACAGGGCGCATGCTTGAACACGAACACAATATTCAGCCTTTTCTCCTGTGTCTTTCGATTGCGACCTTGCATCTCAGAGGAGTTGCGCATCCTACCTCCGAGTGAATTTCCGGTGCAGTTGAAAGGCAGCGGAATCGAATTTGTAGTACCGAAGAACTGGCAGATTCCACCGGACGTGCGGATGACCGAGACTAAAACGGATAAAAAGCCGTTTTGTGTTTCGGCCAATTTAGCCTTGAAAGAGGTAAGTTACGCTGGGAAATACTTGCATGTAAGTAGGGCCTAGCCTAATTTAGGGAATTTTATGCATCCGCAGGTAACTGCGTTCTTCCGTATGTCAAAGTATGTGCGCATCATGGAACGGAACTCAGAGGAAGGACGTAATGGGCCACAATTTTGCTTATTCACTCAATTTGATGCGCCACATATCCGTTTGATGTGATTAACACCATCTGCTGTACCAGAAGGCGTTAACCACATGTTCAGAATTGTGATTTCACGTCTCTTATGATGTCAGCATGCACTCAAAATAAGACATAAATGGCTAATGAAATAGAATGAGGGTGACTCCTAACTATGCTTTGATTGGCATTGTGCGAAAAAAACAGTCTATTCCAAGAAAGCTGACTCAACTGGCATACCACGAAGAGTTACAGAAAATTGAAGATATCACATTTCGAAAAAAGTGAAAGATTATTACTGGAAGCCGTGAGGAGGGAGACGTTGTCATTGGAAGATAGTTTTTTTCGTTTGAGCGCTCGGTGTGTGTGATATTTTTAGACGAGTTCGCGATATCAAAAATTTTCCTGGAAGCTAATGAAGATGCATCGGATTAACAAGAACTGTGATTTTTTACACAGATAATGGTATGGAAATCGGACTCTCTTCGTATTACTGGAAGTTACAATGAGGTAATCAGGGTCGTTAAATGACACTTCGCAGGCCGCTAAGTCGTGTAAGTAAAGTGATAGATCAGCGCTACATATTGAATTATAGTAACACTAAGTATGTATGCATTATTGTCGCCGTGGTGGTCCGCCTGCTCCCCTTTCATATGATGAATGTTGGATAGAAAACATGAAAGACACCTTTCTGGCATCCCAATGGTACTCGCTTACGATCAATAGCTTATTTCATTAGATGTTAGCTGAAAGTCTGAATTGAGGTTTCCGTTAAAAAGGACTTCTTGAATTGGGTTTTTAATTCTGGTAATCATACCATATTCAAGGTATTTAAGTCGCAACAGGATATTAACTTTAAATGTACGTCTATTCAGCCGCCTGAAAAATTTACAGTCATTGACAACTAATAACCTAAGTAACATGATTTTTTCCATTGATGTTAGATACCATTAAAAAGTCCGATAATCGTTATAGAACATATGCACAAAAACATGCTGTCTTGTGCACATTCCACCGCAAATTCAGTAAATGTAGGAGGAAACTGTTTCGATATAAAAATACTTTGCGATTTGAGGAAATTTATGACCATGTCCTAACTTTGCATTCATTAACCATCCCAAGGAACTACATGGAATGGCTCACATCTGTTGCAAAATTTACTGACCCTCTATGGTACCTTCCTAGTAGCATTGACAAATAAATGACTTTCATTCAAGCTACAGTAAAGCGCTTGAGGTTTGGAAAGCTTAAAGATAAATGAAATGGTAAACGGATTTTAGAAGTATGCGAGAGTTGAAAAACCTTTCAAAATAGAGGCCCACACCACCGTTGCGTGTAAAGCTTGAAGAAAGCATGATATGTTATCAAAAGGGTACAAGAAAGCGTTTTGGCATGTTTTATATAACCTGCTTCCAAATTTGTAAGGGCATCGGAAATCTGTGGGACAAACTTAGTCATCTTTTTATCGAATGTGGTTTTGCAGACGGTCGGACAGACGTCACTTAAAAGTCGGTATCACGATGTCCCTGGCGTGGTTTGCGATTATTCCGCCTGAGAATATCATGAACCCGCCTATGCAGCCCGTTTCCATAGAAAAGGTTTTTTCGAATTCCTCTAAACATTCAATGAAATACACCAGTAATTTGTGCGCAATCAAGCTCCAGCACGAAGTTGAAGGCTGTGGGCACATTCACACTATATGAAATAATCGGACAAACTCTGCCTACTACGACGCAAATAGTAGCCAGTTATGTATAGTAAATGTAAGCGTTTTCGAAAAAACTACCCTTTCCCACCCTTATTGCCTTGGAGCTCACTCGCCAGTCCCACCAGCAGCGACAAAAAGGCTAGTGTTATAAGCAGAAGGACATTACCAACAAAGACAAGGAGGAATCGTATGGCTATTTCTGGTTTATAAGCCGTCACCAACTAGCCATAGCCGACCTCAGGTATCCAGCACTCATGACACACAGGCTCAATAGCTATTCCTGCAGATAGAGGCTGGCAGATCGGATGTGAATTGTTTGATGTATTCAGACGAAAAAACCGTTTGTCAAAACTTATAGCTGACAGTAGAGCTATCGCTCGTCTGCACACCGTATTACGGTATGAACAGGTCATTTCAAGGAAGTGTAGGGCAAGTATACATTTGCGAACCTTACTCCACCAACATTTTTTATTGATTCATTTCACAGGCCAAAATGCCGGCGCGCAATTCAGACCGCCACAAGCTGCCGACTTTGCTTACTTGGAAGGGCAGGGAAAGAAACCGAGCGAAGGTACGAGGACAGAATGAAAGAGCGAATGGCAAGGAAACCCCGAAGGATGACCTTCTATCTGGGCTACATGGATGTCGACAATTTTTGGAGTATATCAAAACGAACAAGAAAACTATGCCTTGCGTAAGTTTTTTTCATTTGCTGTGTTGATAATAATGCTGGGGATCTACGCGATAATGGTACTCAGAGCACTATAACCATCAGAGTGAATCCCAGGTTGTTGGGAAAAGGCACAGAGCATCAGAATGGAGGGATTTATTGTGCACCAAACTCTCAGTTGTCGTCGTAAGCAGCAGTTGCCGCTGGCGAAGCCAGAGTTAGTGTTGGCTGCGTCCAGTCAGGCCTGAAAGAGAGTGAACAACTAGTTTTTTTTATGATTGTGGAACAATTTCAAGTGGTGCTCAATCCGTATGTTGCATGGCCAAGGCTTGTGTCACGCACTATCGCCCATACCACATCGGCCGAAGTGTGGCTTGTTCCAGTGGCCCACAGGCAGCCACGACTATTTGGACGCGCGTGTGTATGCGAGTGAAAGTCGTTTAAGGGTTTGCGACCAGCGAGTCAGAAAGCGTTCCCTGCGAAGTTGCATAACCTTGAGGCAGAAGGCATTGTCCTAAGGATTCGGAAAACCATGTTTGCTGCCCGCCACAATAACATCTCATAAGTCAGACTTTTATAAGCTATCCTTTCACCCAGACGATGGCTTAATATCTAAAACTAATTGTTCTGAAATGACCAAACTGCAAATTAATTTACTGCGCGTATGTGTGCAGTTTGATTGGCTACGTTTTGCAAGACGAGCTTTTCACATTACGAGTTCGATGCTGGAACAGATTAACTCGTTAATCGAGTTTCCACTGTACTGTAAAGTCGTAAACCACGTGCGCAAATGCCCATTCAGTCAACTTCCTATGGCTAGAATCAATGCATTCATAGCAGATAAGAGATCAAGTCACATTTTCCCCTCCCGTACAGCAGGCTAAGCCATCGTTCGAAGTATGGAGCAAATGCCTACCCCGATCTGGGCGTTTTGCCATATGCCAAAATCCACTCCTGAACGCGTTTTCTTCGAATTAAAGCAAAGGCAATGACCAAGTAGCGTTCAACGCGAGTGATAATAGCCCAGTTAAAGTCCCCCTGTGCTTAAATGAACCTCGGCTATGTTTTTAAACTCTTTGGTGCATGGAATGACCCAACAACTAGCCCATCGGCTACTCACACGTCACGAAGCCACCCTAACCAATCACAGAATCGCACGTGTATTAAGTAGGGCTTTGTCCACCGACCAATGAAAACAATTACAGAAATTTCGAGGATTTCTCACAGACAGCGATTAGAGGATTTAGCTGCCAGAATTTTCCACACGAACAAAAAAGAAGTTCATTTAAAAAACTAAGACTTAAACCTTCGTTTAGGGTGTTCTGTTGAAGAGGTTCGCTTAGCGGTTTTGTAACCTTTCTAAAATTATGGAAAGCAACAAAATCATGCGCATTTTTCACTAGTGAGCTTTCTGAGAAGAGGCTGGCCTGTAGGCCGCAGGCTGGATTTTAATATTTGATATTCTTAGATCAACCTGAAAGTCCATTTCTCACATGCAGCATTCAGCAAATGGGTTTACTGACTAACAGGCAAATTATAACACAGTAAGCTTGAGAAAACATTGAAAAGAAATAAAAGAAATATCCTTCAACAATTTGACCAGTGTTGTGATTAAGTTTGTCATACCATTTGATAGGCAGAGTTTGGTCGGGTGAAAAAGTAACAGAACATTTTTGTATGCTGATTTGGACTTTATTTTTATCATTATTCGTATCCTAAAGTTGAACAACCTATGTGTTGCTAATAGCATTCTGAAACTGATAATCGATTGCAGAGGATAGAACAGCATCTTCAGTGCTGGGGCCCTTGGTATCTTAACCCGCCATACCTCCAGCCTAGGTCATGAGGATTGAAGTTCCAAAATTAAGTTCTGATACTTTAATGTCAATCTTTATACTGTTGATGCAATGGGCCCGCATGCACTCGATTGTGATCTGGAATATGTGTGGTCCCTACCTCGGCTGAATCCGGAAGGGAGGGCGGACGCTCTGTTGCGCCTGACAGCCTTATGGGATTTTTATGACGGTAGACAATGCCTGATCAAAAAGATAAAGGGTAGCTCAATGCCAAGGTCTTTTAGGTGGGCTAATTTTGGAACTGGCAGGATGATCCTGGCAACAGAGCCCTAAATGATCATTTTAGTCCTTCTTGACACTGATGCTTGATGCTTCGATTATTGACTGATCGTCGCTATTCAACTGTCTGAGTGAGCCCTAACCTAGAATTCCAGCGCAAAACATAACGCCATACTCCGACACGCGGTTGAGTCGGATTGAGGGAGGCTACACGCAGGTGACCTTTGTAGTCTATCTACACATGTTATCTATTCGAACAGGGGCCTTGCAAATTGTGACACGAAGATGAAGCAGGTAAGTACCATGATGACGTTTACTTCAAAATCCCATCGGGAACAGATTGCCGGATAATCAGCACGTACCACTTAGAAAAAAATTTACTTTCTCTGAGAAAACTCGGTGATGTTTTTAATTTATTTTTTAGTTTCTGCGGCATCTGGACAATTTTGTGGAGAGTACTTTTGTCTCAGAGAACTGAAAAATTACGATTCGAGGACTTTATCCATGACTATGTTTCCTAGTTTTCAACTACCTGAACAATGATTGCTTGTACACCTTAACTCGACCAGCAGCAATAAAGTCCTTGAGTCCTCACAACTCTGATTCACATTATTAAGCAACGAAGGGGAATTCAGACACACCGAAAACCATTAAAGCTTGATTTAAATTTATAAGTCGGCGTTGGTTTGAACGTTTGTCTTCCTAACGTTGACTATGGGTAAGTTATTTTCGTTCGACCGTGTGTGTGGTAGACTCAACTAGACAAGCAACAGCTCACAGCTTTCCTGTTTTGATTTTGGTGGATAGCATTTAATTTCGATGAACTGAGGCAAATATTCGCATTCCACATGCATGCATAAGTAGGGATGTCGGCTTTCCGATCACCACAGCAATTTCTTTATATACTTGAGTCTTCGAATATATACAGAAGTCCATCATAAGATATAAAAGCGGCAACAGAGCAAGCAACAGCCACATAGGATAGGAGCCAAGCAAACATCGGTAACGCCAGTCTGGAGATCACGGCGCCGGACTGTGTATGATGGCACCGGGTCGATATGTCAATTGACTGGAATCTCATCGAGAGCCTAGTAATCAGTCAGTCTGTTCCTTGCCTTGCTTCTGATATGGATGATCATCTCCATGGCTGCGGACTTGGACTCATGGCCTATAATAATCCATCAGTCCGTCTCAGGACTAGCTCATGTCCGTATAGGCGCAATCCAAGCGTGCGTTCATTTTCCCTTTTGTATTTAAAAGGGAAGTTTATGCACGGGATTCGGTAAACTACACACGAATGATCACTAGAACTCAATGGCTCCTTGATTGTTCTGGTTCTGCTACACAAACTAGCTTGGAACCGGTAGAAAATTCCGAACCTAGTATCGTACTATCATGCTCGGGCCTTCTCACGCGTCAGTGATGTATGGTGGCGAACGCCTCCGGGGGTGAGCACTCAAATATCGGCCCTATGAACGCCTTCCGAGGGTAGTTTTGCATAAATCCGTCACGGAGATATCGGGCTATGCGTACTTATTCTTCTGGGATTTTTGAGATAGTTGCGTTTGTGAGTCGTTGAATGATTGCTGTGAAAACTGAGAAGCTATGCCATGTGGATTTTTTCTATTTCGCAGTTCGTTTGACGAGCACGTTGAGGAGGGACAACTGCTGCCCCTGTTCTTCTTCCTTCTTGAATAACATACCCGGGAAGATTTAACTGCGACGATAATGTAAATTCTACAGCATGGTCTCTCCGACGAGAGCAAATGTGCCTTTAGCATAGTGGTGCAAAAATATTTGACACTTGTTGTTTGAAGGCCAGCTTTTACAGCTCTTTTAGGACCATTTCTGTCACGAAACATCTGAGGCACAGGAGTCTCCTTGATCTGCTCATGGCTTTCTCTTACAAGAGTAAAGGTCTTTTGGTAAAAGTCGAACAGTCCCATCATATGCTCAATTTGAGCGGGCTCTGAGCTACCCAGGACTTTTAGTTCTAAACTCGGCAGGATGGATGGGAATAACGATGTCGCCTCGCAAGGGCTCACAAATTTCGCTGCTTTAATCCTCCGATTTTGGAGGTCTACGAAGAATTGGGAGGCTAAACGGACAGAGGTAGTTCAACTGCCCTTAAGGAACTTATGTTTCGAGTGCATCAGCTTTGCCAATCGATGAGGATGACTTCACCGAGTCGCAAGTCGGAGGCTGAGTCACACGCGCACGTAGTGCGTGCACGCGTGCTAGGCCGGCCGAAGGCGGCATTGAGGACCATTAGAATAGACCATTAGCTTTGCGTCAAAGTCCAGGGCGGTACCTATTCCCGTATCCTGACCCCAACAATAACATTAAGCCTACACCTATCGGAATTTACCACATAGCCACGCGTAAGAAGTGCTAAGTCCATCTCCATGCACCTTTACTAAAAATGGCCTCAGCCAAGGGTATTGCAGCAGCTTACGCTAGCAGAGGGATCCTAGCCGCTACAACACTGATATCAGAAGACAAGAAGAGGGAAGTCAGTTCAGAGGAATACAGAACTACTGCAGAATAGGTTGGAAGTAGTCTGAGACCAGATGAACACACATTTGAAGCCGCGAGGTGGCAACCCAAATGTGAGACCGTGGTAAGCCGCAAAAGCGTCTCCATCGTGGACCGATGGAGACGATTGACAGCCCGGATGGGCAGCCACTGGTACGCATGTGCAAGCAATTGCGAGAGTTTTGGCGTTTCAATCGGAGTTGAGCCACTACGGGGCTGCCTTTTAGAGCACAGCTAGTCTCACCAAAGCCATCAGCGATGAAAACACCAAGCATGCGAACCAGCCCCCTTCTTCTCCGCTTTATCATGGTTATACATGCCTGTAGAAGCCGGTGGCAGTCCTTGATCGGAGCACTCGTCATTTGTGCCAACATATGATTGCGGAGAACGTATCCCGGTGAGTTAAGTCAATAGGTAGAACACTTGCGACTACAGACTTCCAGCCCGGTTCTTTGTGGAAAGAAGTAGAAGAAGGGCCATACGGAAAGAACAGTTTATTCGATGGAGAAAAGGCAGGAAAACGTTGACTGTCGGACTAGTACACATCCAGCTGTGAGCAAACCGGATTCGTCACAAGCGGTCGGAGCGATCCTTGTGTAATTCAGCCTCAGGGAGCTGATTGGCTAGACGGGGGATACAGGGGTTGGTGTGTCTGCACGTAACTGGGTCGCGCGTGACAGGCATTTGGGCGGAGCATGCCAAGAACTGCGATCACGTGACATCATGCGAGGCATTTTGCGGACGATGTAAAGCACTACAGGGGCCATTAAAAACGAACGATACTAAGGTAAACTAGCGAACGCTCCTCTGGCCGGCCAAAGTTCTATTGGGAAGCAAGATCATGCCAATCAAAGAGCGGTTCAATTCCAGTGAGCAGTCTGGTGTAATATCGTGCATCTGGTCTCTAGGTTGTCATTTTAACTACAACGGTCATACCGAACGCATGCTCGTAAACGTAAACATAAATTGGCTGTGTGATGGGGAGGCGTATTATCACGAGCAGCTGTCCACACATACTAAAGCTGTTTACCAGTTCGACTGGACAGTCATGAGAATAATCGCGGCAAATCGATTGAAACCTAAGCATCCAGTGAGACCTTAGTCAATTAATGCATTGACCTGTCCGTGTTTGAAAGCTCAGATAAATAAAGAAATTATTCTCATGATCAAACGACCTTTTTCCTTCCCTACATCTTCCAATTGACGAGGAGACGCGTAAAGGTCTTACATGTCAGGTGAACTGAAACAAAACTGAGCACCATCAGTTTCGGTCATTTTCTCAAACTTCTGTGAAACTTATAGGAGATGTTTAATCGAAAATGGGAAAGTCGGCCGATGTAAAAGCTAAGGCAAGCAGATGTCAGATTATTCGCATTCTTTCATCAGAAAAAGCAGAGGTTATTTTTTAATCTTCGGCACCTGTCGCACTATCCGGCCGTCAGTACTCTGAAGGCAAGCGTAAAGACGGTGGCCGGGCGATTTCAAAATACAGTTGAACCTCGGTTAACGAGTTTAATCTATTCCAGCACCGAGCTCGCCATGTGAAACACTCGTCTAGCGAAACGTAGCCAATCAGACTGTGTCAGTTCACTGATTAACTACAGGCAACCGAGGACCCACGACCTGGCAGCAGGACTCAACGGTTGACACAGGAACGCACGCACATGCACTGGCAAATGAGCAGAAGCTCGTCAAACGAATCAAATTTTTGGCTAGTGGCTCGCTAGTTACCTGAAGGGCTCATAGGTGGAGCTGTTTGTCAGCCATGGCTCTACTGTATCGGGACTTACCAAGTTGCGCATTTTTTTAAAATAGCACATATAGAGTTAGTTAAGCCTATAGGCGGATATGCAGATGGAGGAGGAAGGACTGGATTGTAGGATTTGGACTGCTTAACGTTTCATGACCAAGGAAACGGAAACCAAGTCCCGAGTGAATTAGATTTGGGGTTGAATATGGCTGGCTGACGACTGCTAGTAAGCCAGAAATGCCTACATCAGTCCTCTTATCACTGTCACTACTTCTCGGTCTATTTGCGACTGCTTTATTGAGCCCGAGTTCGATCGGAAAAGTTTTTAATGAGAAATGGGATAATTTTAAAATACCTATTGCTGGCAAAAGAAACCTGCCCTCCACCCAGACATTTGAGCAATTTTAGTTCGGGGACAGCCACAGAGTTCTACGCTCCACGTTCACGCCCCAACAGTTGTCCCAGGTGCAGATTGGGCGCAGCAGCTGACAAGGCTAGACAGCTCGTCTGTTCGTATCATACACCAAACATTAGAATCTCACAGATAGGGGGTAGGCGGCTGAGATCTTACGTGTTAAAGATTATCCTGGAGACCCCACTAGGAAGAAGCCGTCGCAGTCTGATTCTCAGTCTACTAAACGGTCCCTTTATACAAATACGCACTGAGCTGCTTGTGGAGTTTGAGTTAAATCTTCAGCTGGCCACCTTCAAAGTCATGGCATTTAGCGCATCGTGATGGTTTCGGAAGCGTCAGATCGCTTATACGCTAAAACTCGACACCAGTCACCGTTCCATTGACGTTGTCTGCGCGTATCCCCCACACGGACTGCCCTCAGCAAAACAAAATTACCAGGATCACACACAAAAAGAGTTGAGCACCTCACGTCTCACATGCATATGAGTACCAGAAATCACACTTGGAAGGATCCGTTGCAGCCTGGCTCACAGACCACTGGTCGTCCACTTCAGACAAACACGTGCTGAACCGACTGCAAGGTCTAAGCCGTATTGTCCGTTGGCAACCTTTCAAGCCACTGTGGCAGCCTCAGAGCATAGATAAGGTAGAGGTTCCACTTGGGCAAGGAGCCGAACAATACACATTCCACTTACGTGAGAGGTACCGATTGCGTTTTTGTGTCATGTTGGACGTCATCACGTTTGATTTAAGTGCCGCTGAGTAGTGACAGACCTGATCGGACGATGGTTTACAACACGTTTTCATGGATGCACGTATGAACCAGTAAGCCCATGCGATGATTGAGTGTGCACGGACACCCATTGTACACGAAGATTCAGCAAAAACCTGCACTCATTCTGCGGTGAATACAATTTCTGTATGCCGTTTCGACCTTAAAATTTTATTAACCTAATTCAATCCTTCGAAATTGCGTCCTTTTTGTAACGGCAGCGGAAGCAATCTGTAGGCGCCACAGCACTAAACTTCTATAGATGCCTACATCAAGAATGCAGAGGTAAGGGGTAAACTGACCAGATAATGAAGACACCACAATGACGAAATAGTTAGCAGACATTCGCAACACTTCTGTGGACTGTCCACACAAAAATGCATTGCTCGGTCGCATGATCGACGTCGTGCACGACCACACATATCTTCCACTTCCAAATTATCTGACTACAGGTTAAATAGCGGATAAGGTACAGCAAACGCACGGGCGACACATTCAGAGAAAATATAACTTCATCGAAACAAACCAAAAATGGTATGCCAATGCTGAATTCAGAATTGTTGAAGTGGATTTCGCTATCACATACAGCTGTTGTTTGCATGCGGTGAGTGCATAAATCAGCGAATATTGATATTCAAAAATGAACGAGAGGTTACTGGAACCTAGCTCAATCAACCTTAACACCAGTAGATAGTCATTAATGACATTAGGTTCCGCTAGCAAGTCAATCTTCGGTAAAACTATAAACAAATTTTCGTCGCTGCCTGAGTTTATGTTCGGTTCACATGCAGCTACGTCTTAGGAATTTAGTCTGTTCTAGCATTCTTTGCGACGGCATGAAGTCGTGCTCTTCTCCGATGGCCACTTAACTTTGAACTTGCTGCTTCCTAGATTTCTGTCGACTGCCTGAATTTCGACTGCCAATCATATTAGAAGCAATCCACAAATTGCTGTGCGAGCAGGTTTTGTACAAAAAATTGATTCAAGGAATGCCGAATACTATTAAAATAGACGCGAAACATGAAGTTATAATACGAGCTGACATTTTATAGGTGCCCAGACCTAAAGTAATTTGGTAAAGCATAGAAATGCAAGAAGAATGAAGAAAAATTCTTGGTAAACGGCCTCATTTTTGACTTTTGATAGAAAAAAATACTTAGGGGAGACATAGTAGAAACATTCCGAAAGTATATTTTTTAAACCAAATCAACCGACTTGTAAGGCGTGGATGTACAAGTATGTAAACAAACGGACTGTACAAGATCTGAAAGAAGGGTTGAATCTGGCCGACTATAATTCCGTTTTGGTTGAGTCTTCTAGCAAGTGTCGATTTGCTTCAACGAGGTCCACGTATTCCTTTTTTTCGGTGCAGCCATCGCAAGTCTTCCCCATAATAGCCAGCGTTTGCCTCAGCTGTTTCACAGTGAATTTCTTGAAATCAGCGTTTCTGTTTGGCCTAAAGTCTACAGAACAATAAGCTTGCAAGTAAAGACATACCCGGTGTGTATTCGCAAATTTGAGGGTCAGTCTGAGCTAGTTTTTCGCATATTTTAAAAGGTGGAAGACCGCTAGTTATATAGCGGGCAACCTGCTGGACAACCCTCGTGGGCGAGTTTGGCAGGGCACCAATGTTAGAACACTAACAATAAAAAGAAAGCGAAACATACCACTTTTCTTTCTTTACCAGTGAGCTTTTCACAGGTAGCGTCAATAATCTCCACTGCCTTCGAAGCTTCGCCAGCCTCAACAGCCTTCACAAGTTTGTTAAACACCGTTTGGCAAACTAAAAGACAGTTCAGCCTCATGATACTTTACCTTCACATTTTTTGCATTCTGTGGTCAAGAAAAGTACAAAAAATACAAGGGTAACTAACTTAGCCGGCGCAGCAGCAAACATCATCTTGTCAACCAAGGGGAAAGAAAATTAAGTGAACCGCGTACAGCTGGCAGTCGCTCTTGTAGGCAAAATATCCCCGTCTGATGAGAACAAACAAGGATGAGGCACATGGGAAACTCCGAAGCCAAACAACACGCCCTTCAATTTTTTTTGCTTAAAGTGACAAATTTAACTTAACTTTACAGTCTGTTTGATTTGCGAACATCATTTGGTACAAGAAATTCTCAATTTTCTGTGGTTCCCTGCAGTTATGCATTGGAGAACGACTGCAGACCCGTCAGTCTGGCCTTGGCTTGTTGCAAAATCATGGCAAAATCCTGAAAACGGGATTGATTTGTTAAATGGGCACCAAAAGATTGCGTCCAAAACACAATATGGTCTTCTTAGGGGACGCTCATGTGTGACAAGCGTGTTTGATGTGAAGCACTACTGGACCATAACACGCGGTGCAAAAGACATTGTGCATGTGGTCTATACTGATTTCAGGAAGACCTTCCCTAAATTTTTAAGCGCCATCTCCTGCACAAGTTGTGAGCGACAAACCGCTGATCTGGATGGACAATTTTCTCATCGATTCTTCTTGATTAGCTTATGTAGGACTACAAAAATCAGCGCGCAAAGTCATATAGGCTGGAATCTTCAAGCTTCTTGGTATTAACTGACCTGTTTTTTCTTGTTTATTGCTGAGTTCTCACATGAATTAGACGAAGTTTGCCATATTTGCGGAAAATACGAAACATTAAAAAGCCGTCCACAATGCTGTCGACTAAACCAACTATCACGACAAACTCCGTCGACTGAAAAACTGGTGCCGTATTTGACTCGTAACATTTACTTTAAAAAATGTGTTTTGTTGTCTCCTGAAAATCGAGATTAGGTTCCTGATTAGTGGCTGTTCTATCTTAGCAGAATGCTATTCCGAGAAGCATAAACACGGTGGAATCTCAGTGCTTGGTTGGCAGACAACCTAAGGCCTACGTAATATCTTATTCTGTTACCTTGGCTCTACTTTTTTAGATTTAATGTGATGAATAGAGAGTTCAAAGGTGAAGTCTTTTTCTCTCTGATACGCTGAACTGCACTGAACTTAGGTACTTTTATTTGCATGGTTTGTTAAAAATATCCTTCCATAAATTCATTTAAAGGCATAGTCCAATGCCCTGTCTGAGTAATATCGCAAGCATTTAAAAAACCTGGATCATTAAGGTCTTCGGCGGAGATCACTGATATTAAGAGTTAAAAATGGAATATTCTGCACGGCATCGGCCCAAAAAATATAGTTCGTGTGAAAATAGTCAATGGACTCGTCGATGGACGCTCACCGATCCTAACGAAGCTCGCTCTTACGCACTTCTCTCCTTGTAAGCAGGTTAACGTTGGTCTAACCATAACTAAACATATTGATTCCACTGCGGAATAAACAGCATGCCAAATTATAACAAACTGGTCACATTTCCCGTCTTCCCAGATGGCTTCGAGGATTTATATGCAGTAAGGCAATGCTCTAGACATGTACAGAGTAAAATGCTTCTGGATTTTGATGCCTCCACGTGGTTTAAACCACTGGTTGTGTATAATTTTTCTTTTTTAAAAGTGGAGTATGTTTTTTCGAAACCTACCTATTCCTCCTCCTAGTCACCGTCCACTTCCGTTCGTTGTTTATTTGACCTAAGTAGAGCCTTCGATATAGTCCCATAAAGATGGATCTTAGTTTATTTACAAACGCAATTAAATCTCAACCCGATTATTACCCTCGTGCTGCCTTGTTTGTCCTTTTCATGTGGAGCTCAGCAGGTTGACTACTATACTCTCCTTTCAAATATTACATCATTTGTTTTGGACCAGGAAGTTTTCCCCTAAATTTTTTTGAATTTTCACGCACTGCTATTGCATAATCACCCATGGTCGATGACCCGCGTGTACGCCACAGAAAAAAATTCGATCTCTCGGCGCATGTTGGAAGGATTACAGTTCATATATTTACCTCCCAGAAATAGACTTAAGACTTCAGTATCTTCTCCTTCTCATTCTCATTCTTTATTATTGTCGCGTATTCTTCAGCTTAAGGAGACAGTATATCCGTTATAAAAAGGGGCATTTGAAAGAAAATTTTCTTGGAATCGCCTCTTTCCCGTACAGCCCAATAAGTGTTTTTCGAAAATATGCCAAATAAATATGCTTACGTGCCTATGAGTTCAGAGCCTGAAAGCTGGCTTCTGTCTTCCTCTTCATCTTCTTCTGTCTCATTTTCCGCATTTCATTTCTTACTGCTATTTTGCCCCTTTACAACCGTCCCAAATGTTCCTCGATCATACCTCCTGTCTCCCGCTTTATGTTCTTCTTTCTGGGGTAAAAATATCTGTGGAGTAACCTGCTAACGTTCATCAAATAATCAAATAGCCCATTTTATTTTCAGCAAAAACTGCGCCTTTGTCTTCATCTGTTCCGAACCAGGAGCCTTTTTTATGATTTTAAAAAGGGTCATCAGAATAAAAAGAAACTGTTTCTTGATTATTTCCCTGGCTCAGATTTCCTTCTCTGTGAGTTGTTTCACCCACATTAAGGACTTAGGTTTAAGTTACACCAATAAATTAGATCTTTCACCTCACGCTGATAGAATTACAGCAAAAGCTGCTCAGATATGCGGCTTCATCTCTTATAATTTCTACCTTCCCGAAATGAAGCTAAGACTTTATCGTATGTATGTGCTTCCTATTCTCGAATACTGTTGTCCATTCTTCGGTCTAATGAATGAATCTAGCCGTTCAAAAATTGAAAGTGTCCAAAGAAGATTCACTAAAAAGGTCCTCTATCCGGCATTTTCAGACATTTCATACTCAAAAAGATGTGAGATAACGAAACTGAAATTTCTTTGGGTCAGGAGACTGGAAGCAGGGTTTTGTCTCCTGTTTCGCCTTAATAATAGTTCAAATCTCCCCAAGATTTCTGCCCTTACTCCCGTTACTCGCCCTTACAACCTAAGAAATTCAACGTTGATTATACCTCCTCCTGCTTCTTCCACTTCTAAGCGATCTCTATTTTTTGCTTCTAGGTATAGCTATCTTTGGAATAATTTGCCGATTGATATTCGGACGTTGACTAGTCTATGTGCATTCAAGCGAAAACTGCACATTTATCTTAACACTGAATCTATTAACCTTTTGTTTTCCTCATCTTTTCCGGGCAGCTTTCTCCACAATTCGGAGAAAGGACCATCAGGAATTTAGGATCCCTTCTTGAAACTACCTTCCTCTAACTCATGTACCCCAGAATCAGGACGCAGTCTTGACGGCTCTCGTTTCGCTGGTCATCAACCATCATCAGGGCCTTATATTTGGTCACATCTCAGACATCCACAACAATGGTCTTGTAGATTTGACGGACTTTTGGATATCATACAGCGGTGCCCATCACGATCATAAACTGGTGGGTTCCCTATGTTCCATTATGCCGCATCGGTTTGGGAACCCGAGTGTAGTGCTGGGAACCCGTCTATACCAGTAATGTTTCGTTAATACCTATTGTTCTGCCCCACACTCAGCTTCGACTGAGTTTGCTTCCAAGCCCTTCCCCCGTACTAACAGAGGCAGTGGGTACCAGAATACATATGTCAGAATTCTAGATAACGATGTGGCTCATCTGTGTGTGCCCTTGAATTTCACCTTCCGCATAACACTGCTATATTCATTTTTGTTGAATCTAACAAATTCGCTTCTAAACAGTTATACTCGTCTTATAGCTATAGACTACGGATACTTTGTGAAACCAATTATTTCTAGTTCTTCGTGTTATCGAATTTTTGGTTTATTGATGAGGCCCACTGGGCCTGAAATATACAACTTATTATCAGAACTGTTAATTTTTCCTGATAGACTATTCTTCCTAACTGGCCTCCAAGGAAAATTATCGGAGTCATACTGCCACAAACACTCTAAACCACCATTGATGCGTTCGCTGCCTACCTTCCTCATTCCATATCATCGTTCCATTTTTGCCGTCGAAGACTAGGAGAATCATCCCCACTGCCACAACCCAGAATCCGCGGGTGCACCATAATTCAGATTCATTCTTATTTGCTGAGTTGCCCTTATGGTTGCGTCCTTTTTAAGGCCAAGCCTATTTTTATTACCATATATCACTTTGCGAAGTAGTTTTTATCCTTAAGATTCTGCAAACCCTGCGTTTTCTGGGCTCTACCAGCTATTTCATTTTCCGCAGTTTTTTCCATCTCCTGTTTTGGAATTCGGAGCTCATATTGTCGAAAGTATCATATGCAGAATAAATTGCCGGGTAAGTAAAAACTTTGCCTACAATATAAACCACAATAATGTGGAGAAGTACTGCCTACATTTGGCTATTTGACATTAAGTTACGATAATTTTCTTGTTCTATAGACGTGTGCTTGGATAAAATCTATTATTTCTCTGATGCCCTTATCAATTGAATTCTTCCTCGCCTTAATCAAACACACCCTTAACAATATAAAACGGGTAAATTCCATATGATTTTTGATTAATATTTCGGAACACATTATCAAACATAACACGCCTGACTCTGTCACAATCTGACCTGCGTAACCGATGAGATCTGCCATGTGCTCCAGAGCAGATTGTTGCAGGAAGGACTGGAACTGTTCCTAAGCGTGCTACCACACTTGGCCTGGATCCTAACTAAGTGTGGGTGCCATAGAGATGCTATTTAGAATCCCGATGATCAGGCTACTAGTTGGCTACTTCCCACAAACACAATAGGCTGATGCGTGGCCCGAGTTATTGCGTTAGTTGGAAAATTTCAAAACCACGATTTTTATCACAAAATCATAGCTTCAAGCACGCCAGATTGTTCATAACGAGGGAAATGCACTGGGCCGTTGACTTCACTCTCGATATCCAGTTCCGGGCTCTAACCTTTGTTCGAGCTAATCAGATAGCAGGTTCAGTGAATCATTGCGGCTGCTGACAAACTAATGGCCTCGGCTGCACCTACTACGTACACGACCTAGCAGTCACAGTCACAGTTATCAGGATTTCACACTAAAGGGGTGGTTAAGGTATACGTCCCATGCATGCAAATGTCACATGTCACGTTAAGAACGAACTATTCTGCCTGAGTCTCAGATCACCAGCCGGCTACTCTACTTAGGGTAAGAATACTTCATCGGAGGTCACCAAATAGAGCAAGTACAAGAGCTAAAAAACCATAAACTCCTGGTGCCAAAATTGCACAGAAGGCTATTGGCATCACAGGAACGATCTGGAGACCCTTTCTTTGTTTTAACGAGGAGCTTGTTGTATGCACATTTGGAAGATTTGTCCAACCAGCGTTATAATTTTGCGTTCAGGTGTGGTGCCCTGGGATGAAACCAGACTACCCGCTGTAGGGGAAAGTTCAACGAAGGGCGATCATACTAGTATGTGGCTTCAAATGCCTACCACAAGAGAGTCCACCAGAAAAGCTCAAAAAATTCCTCTTTTGGAATTTGGAATTTATATTTTTCAGCGCCGGTACGGCACTATCTGTACAAAGTTAATTTCTAAAAATTAAAATTTAAAAAAAATTTGACAATTTGTGCAAGTAGACGTAGAAAGCCGTAATAATGTCAGCAGAAATTGTCCTTTTGGGGCAACATTTAACAATGTTTTGCAGGTAATTTTGAACTAAAAACGAAAACTTATGGCAGTTAAAAAAACTCTTACAGTCAAAATAAAGACAGTGTTCAACGGGCCTCCATGTTAAAAAAGTGTGCAAGAGAAAAAAACTGCTTAGGAAGATGGTAGTAGGAACATAGTAGAAGGGTAGAAATAGGTGTGGGTGGTCTGAGTACATCCGCGTGGCTTCGTTTGATTCAGCGGTGGTTAATGGAAACATCAAGGTTCTCGGGAGATACAAGGCAGAGAGAATAGTTTGAAGCAGATCTCCTAAATCCCTAATGGTCATTTCTCGGAGTCATGGAGAAAGCTGCTCGGAAAAGATGAGGAGAATAGAAGGTTAATAGAATCAGTGTTAAGATAAATGTGCAGTCTCCGTTTGAAAGCAGACAATCTAGTTAACGACCTTATTTCGATTGGCAAGTTATTCCAAAGAAAGCTACATCTGGAAGCGAAATAAAAAGAGCGTTTACATGAGGAAGATGCAGGAGCGGGTATAACAAGTGCCGAGTTTCTTAGGTTGTAGGGACGGCTGACGGGGGTAATGACAGAAGTTCTGGGTGAATTTGTGCTATTATTAAGCCTAAAAAGGAGACAAAAGCCTGCTTCCAATCTCCTGAACCAAAGGAACCTCAGTTTCGTTAATTGACATCTATTTGAGTAACAAGTTTTAGAAGCTGTCGGATACAGCAGTTTTCGTGTGAACTTTTTTGTAATTTGTTCAATTTTTAAACGGCTACCTTCATTCAACAACATTGTTCGAAGATGGGGAGTACGAATATACGATAAAGTCTAAATTTCATTTCAGGAAGATAGAAATTGCAAAAAATAAAGCCGCAAATCTGTGCGGCTTTGGCTGTAATTCTATCGGCGTGAGGAGAAAGGTCTAATTTATTGATAGAGCTTAATCCTAGGTCCTTGATACTGGAACATTCAGTCATTGGGTAACCTTGAAAAATAACAGGTTGTGGCAGCCTTTCCGGCCCAAAGAACATGTTTCGGCACTTAGAAGGTGAGAACTCCATCTGCCATGTTGAGCTCCACGCCAAAATAGCGTGCAGATCAGAATGAATTTGTTCTAAGCATTTCGTGGCCGTAGAGTTAGAGAAGGAGTAAACACACTTGAGATCATCGGCATAAATATAAGATTGGGAGTGTTTAACACTCAATGAGATATCATTTATGTAATGCAAAAAGAGCAGAGGACCCAGCACGGTACCTTGAAGGACACCACTCAAAATTGCGGTAGGAGTAGAGTATGAGGATCCCACTAAAACTTTTGTTGTCGATTTTAAAGATAAGATCTGATGAAGTCAGCAAGAGGACTACGAAATCGTATAGCCTCGATAATTGTGAATATCTGATCGGGAACCAGATTGAAATACGGGAATTATAATAAAAGTTTTCCAGTAGTCCGGGAAAAAGCCATTCTCAAGAAACACTGAAAATAACTTACTCAGTAAGGGTGGGAAATCTCTTAATTGTTTGATGAGTAAGTTTGGAATGTTATCAGTTCCAACCGAATGTGAATTTTTAAGACGACTTATTTCTTTTTGAATACAAGTGGATGAGAAATTAAGGGTACTGAGATTTGAATCACACAGCAGGGGAATTACAGGAGTGGGGCTAGTTACGATGGTAAAGAACTTGGCGAAAAATGAATTTAGCTATGCTGCTTTCTCCAAATTCTCTGTAACAAAATGACTGTTGCCATTTATTAAGGGTGGAATGACTTTCTGAAGCTTATCCGACGACCGAAGACGGAAGACTTGAGCAACTGATCTGGAAGAATTCGCATCACTTAATGCTGTGGTCTCTCTACGCCTACCTCGTGCAAGCCTTATTTTAAGCGCTAATTCAAATATTTGCGCTATTCATAAGTGAACTGATAAAGAGCTATAAGACGTATCCTTAAGTTGTTTTTGTAATTTCTTAAGTCTATTTTGGAGAAATGTGGCACAGTAGAAGAAGCTGAATTTGATTTAAAAATCTTAAGTGGGGTAAGAGCCTGAATATTTTCTGTAAGGTTTTGCAATAGCTCCTGGAAGAAGTAGGGATCGTTAGTTGAAAATATGCAATGCCAATTTAGGGTACTTACAAAATCATTTATTAATTCATGGTTCAAGTTACCAAAGTCGAGGTTATTGCATTTAACCTCGGGCTTTTTAGAAAGAGAGACTGGAAAACAACAGTGAATTAAGGCATGGTCACTTGTGAAAATATCACGATGAAAATTCATTAAAAGAGGGTGAACATCATTTGTAAAAATAATATCTAATATGTTGACATTTCTGGTCACTGAACTGACCAGTTGTGACATGTTTGAAAAGCTAATAGTGTCAACCAATTTCTGAAATCTTGGTGGACAGGTATTTGCATGCCAGTCAATGTCTGGCAGATTAAAATCACCTACAATTATTCTGACATCGAATTGAGTCTCTGCAACTTTTTCAAACATTTCACAAAACTGCATTACATTACTTGAGTTACAGGGGGGATTATAGACACACCCAATTATCGTTTTTTTTTATTGTGGCAGGATGACTGAAATAAGACAAAAATTTCCAGAAAATGACGAAATGCTCAGGTGATACGGGAAATGTACAAAGGATGATTTAGTATAAAGAAGGCAACCACCGCCACGCTTTCCAATGCTGTCTTGTCTGTTCAAACTATAATTATCTATGGCGAGTGTCGAGTCAGAAATAAGAGAGTGTGTCCAAGATTCAGTGACACAGAGCACATCTGGATCAAGCTCAACTGCTACTGTTTTAAGTTCTGTCATCTTATTAACAACTGATCTCGCATTGAGTGAGACTAGACTGAGCGTATCCTTCAGATTCAGGTTACGCTCGTCAGTATTTATCAAAAAGGAAAACTTGGTGACGGAAAGGGAAACGGCATGGGAGAAACAAAAGGCGGAAAGCAAATTGGCCCTGGTCTACAGTTTTTCAAGTAATTATTATCAAATGAACGGTGCATATTGTAGAAAGGCATATAAGAGGGGGCTCCATAGAAAGGGCGGCTGAAGTGTGGCGTGGGAGAACCAGGAGGGGGCATAAATATAGGATTTTGAGGCATTATATCCAAATTTGACGGAAAATTTGCTTTCGAAAATTGCATGACTGGTTTTGAAAAATGGTTAATTTTATTAGCTGGCTGAATTATTTAGGGATTTTGATGAGGTTTGGCGATAGGAAAAGCGCTAGCTTGAGCGGTTGGTCCTTTGTTAGATACTGAGTTATTATCAGTAATCATATTGCCGAATTTGAAAACTGACGCAGATTTACTAGGGGCGTGCATAGGTTTATCGGAATTTAAAGCTATCACAGACGTGGTTGGCTTATAAGGAGAACAAATTGACGAGGCTAAAATCTCACTCGAATCACGAGAAAGGTGAATGGGAGAAGTATCAGGGGAACTGACATTGATCCAGAGGGATGTGGGCTTACCTTAGCGGGAGGGCCGGCCTCAGAGAAAACTGTTGGTTTTGTTGAACCGGAGCCAGTGTTCTCATTTGCTACTTTAGATAAAACCCGACTCTTTATTGGCGTTTTATCGCTGCATATGTAAAGTGTTATAGGTAATATAGGGTGATATGCTTATGGTCTCCAAGCTCGTCAGAGGAGTAGACTGCGCTCATAAATAAATAAATAAATATAGATAAATAATTTGTATATTTAAGGCCCAAGGGGCCCTGTAGTTACAAACTTAGTGCTATCGTGAAAATAAAAATGATTATGATAAACAGTGAACTCTTATAAAATAATTATCATCAGCAGTAAAAAAAACTCCTAAATCGGTGGATGAGTTCAGCGGGCCACCGAGTTCCAAAAAACTATAGGAGAAAAAATTGCCTCAATAGGTAACAGGGATTGATGTATTTAGATTGGGACCTGATGTTGAGGGTTCGGGACGTTTATGGTCATGGGAAAAAATAATATATCGTTGAGTTAAGAAGGGGTCATCCGGGATAACAGGAGAAGGCAGTAGAAGTCAAGGCAACATCATCGAGTTGCGACCCACCAGATTCCAGAGCCACCAGATTCCAGAGCCAATCTCGAAGACCACAGCGAAAGTTGCAAGCATGGATAAGAGTTCGCAGCCCTTGAAAGTGATGCTTGACTCTGCAGAGGAAAATGCTTACATATTAAGAAACCATTTTAGTATCCTGGGAAGAGTTTCAAATGCCAGGAGGACCCTTTTTAAAATAAATAACTTGCGTATTTGGGAAGGAAACATACAGTAATGACTTTATTTCCTCTAAATTTAAATGCTTATACAATTTGCCTTTAAAAATCGATAGTGTAGAAGACGGCCTAATATCGAGTGGAAGGTTCTTTCAAATAAAAGCATTTTTGGAGGTAAAAAAAGCGAGAAAGGTTAGATTTGGAGCTACGGGGTGGTAAAATTATCATGGAAGAGTTAGGATTGGCGTAAGGTCGGTCAACTGAAAGGAGAGCGTTAATTTGTGGGAGATTAGGACTATTTTCAACGTGAAACAGAAATCATAGACCAGCTTCGAGTCTTCTTATCCAAAGAAATTGAATGTTTGCTAATTGACATCTATCTGTATAACACATACCAGACCCAGAAACAGAAAATATTTTACGAGTGAAAACTCGCTGAACCTTTTCAATCTTACTACGGTCATGCTGGGTCATGAGACCAAAAAGCGGACAGCAGTATTCTTGTATAGGGAGAACAAACATGCGGTATAGTTTTAACTTCATTTCTAGAAGGAAAAAAAATTATGCGATATAAACCCACATATCTATGCGGCCTTGGCAGAAATTCGATCTGCATGAGGTGATAATGCAAGCTTATTCGTGTAAGTAAGACCCAAATCCTTGATCGTAGATCTTTCTAACAGTGGACTATTTTGGAATATAATGGGTCCAAGAAGCCTTGCGGCACCAAAACTCATGAAACAACATTTTGATGGAGAAAACTCCATCTGCCATGTACCTCTCCAACTTGAGAGAGTACGCAAGTCTGCGTTAACGTTATCAACTCATGTCCGTAGAAAATGAGTAAATACACTTAAGTTCATCAGCATAAATGAAATTTTCTGAATTATTTAGCACTGTTGAAATTTCATTTATGCAAAGAATGAAAAGGAGGGGACCTAAAACCGTGCCTTGTAAAATGCCACTCGCGATCGGCTGAGGCATCGAGTAGCTATTGCCTACTAAGACCTTCTGAATGCGGTTAGACAGGTAGGAGGCAATGAAATCAAGGAGGGGAGGCCTGATGCCTAGGGCTTCCAGTTTCACTAAAAGTCGCCTATGCGGCACCTTGTCAAAAGCTTTACTAAGGTCAAAATAAATCGCGATGACTGATTGCTGTTCATTACGAAGTGAAGTAACCAGGTTAAGGAATGCCAAGTGGCAGGTTTCGCATGATCTTCCAGGTAGAAATCCATGCTGTGAGGCGTTTAATAGTTTATTTTCTACACAAAAATCGAGAATTTGATTGAAAATTATCTTTTTCAGAAGTTTGGCTAGGGCTGGGGTTTTATGAACACTTCGGTAGTTATTTACGTCCGAACGAGATCCTGACTTGAAGACTGGAAGAATAATAGATGTCTTCCATGAGTCAGGAAAGAAACCGTTTTAAAGATAAGCTAAGAATAGATAAGTTAGCAATCGGAGGAAGCTGAATACTCTCTTGATAAGTGAATTTGGAAGGCCGTCAGTTCCCGAGGAGTGCGAGATTTTAGACAGATAATGTGCGTACGAATTACTTCTATGGAGAAATCTATGGTACTGATGGTATTGACTGAGCATGGCTGAAACGACGGGACCGGTTCAGATTCCGTAGTAAGGTGCTTTGCAAAGAATGCATTGAACAGTTCAACCTTCTCAGACTCATCTTGCACAAAGTTTTTATTTTCATTCAGTAAAGGGGGGATTTCGTAACCTCGTTTAGCGGAGGACCGACGACGGAACAGTTGGGCAATAGATTTTGCAGAGTTTAACTCGCTGAGTGCGCAAGATTGCCTTTGTTTGTCACGTGCAAGACGAATCTTAGACGCTAACTCAAAAATCTGCGATTTTAAGGTGCACAGATAATGAAATAGTAGACTGGTCTTTCAACTGTCTTTGCAATTTCGTTAGTCTAGACAAAAGAAAATGAGGAACGGTGGGGTCCGAAGTATAAGGCTTAAAATTTTTGATCGGTACAAATTCAAAAATGCTATTTGAAATTGCCGTCATTAAGTCACAGAGAATTGTTACACTGTTCGTGGAGGAAAGCTCCTGCCAGTCTAGTGAGTCCATAAAGTTGTTAATTAAATTAATATCAGCTAGGTCAAACGCACGATAGGTACGAATGGTGCTACCCCTTTTTCGTAGAAGCAAGCGGAGGACAACAATGGATTAAAGTATGTTCACTTTGGAAGAGGTTCTGATTGTAGTCAACGAAAAAGGGGAAATGTCATTCGTGAAAATTAAATCTCAAATATGCTAATCCTTAATTGGGGAGCAGACAAACTGAGACCAGTCTGAAAAATTTATGGTATCTAGGACGGGCTGAAATCTGGATGGACAAGAGTTCAATGACCAATTAATTTCGGGGAAGTGAAAATCCCCAAATGGCAGAGTTTTTTTGAATCCGCAAGGACGACGAAACACCGAGGTCACTTCTACAAACTGAAGAAACTGCATGCCAGACTTGAAGTGTGGGCAAACTTCTTTTTGCACTGTGTCACTGAAGACTGGAACGAACTACCTTCTTCCGTTGTTCTTACTGGAAGCTTTTACACATTTAAAAGAAAACTCGATAAAAGTTGACTTTACGGTCATATATTTTGTAGACATCAACGATTGATATGATTTACCCATATCGCTCTGTAACATATGCATGATTTTCCAGAATCTATCCGTAAACTGGATTTCGAAAGGCTCTGCATATCTCCCTAATAGATAATGAATTATACTGACCGGGTCGTGTATGGTGGAAGTGCTGGTGAGGAAAGGAGTGGTGATGTTACTTATGGTAATTTACCGCAGATTTTCCTGAAGGCGCATGTCGTGAAGATGGTCCATGTGATAAGTGGATATGCAGGAGCAAAGTGGGCGTTTGAGACGGATACTGTAGATGTTCCTTATTATTTCTGATACTGGTCAACCAGTTTCTGTGTGGTAGTTTCGAAAGTGACCGATCAGGCCGATGTGTGACGGGAATGTGCGATGGCAGTGTGGGCAAAATCAGTTGGGAACTATGTTAGCTATATTTGACTGGCTATGTACATACCAAACCAATGCTTGGAGGGCATTTGCACCAGCTGTTTATGAAGCGATTTTGTTAAACACAACTATAACTCATTTGTCTGCATGGGCAGCATTCTTGCTCACCTACAAACTGAGTCACTTTTTTACAGTGATCGTTTAGTGTTCGACTTTTCTTCAGAAATGTGTTGAATCTAACGAAATTAACGTTATTTTTGGTATTTTATGTGTTTTTGCTTTTCTCCCTCACGTTGATGCTTTTCCTTAAGGACGCCATGGGCGTATTTCTGGTTAATGTCACGCCGTAGAAACCATGCAAAGCATGCGCTTTTCCTTATTCTCCTTCGGCCTTGGGTGGACTGAACGACTCGTTCCGCTCCGAGCCATGGACCACGCAGTTTTCCTGACGTCCACTCCGTCTCACAAGATGGTCGAGCTCCTCTCCTCTGTTATCTGAAAACAAACGACGAGCCACAGTTTACTAGAACCGTTGGTTCTACAAGATAACCTTCATAAGAAGATTGTGGTATAATCAATTAGACGGAGTTATCTTAGAAGAAAAACTATCCTCGGATTGGATCATGGCCACATCCATTGCCATCTGTCTTGACCATTAGGAGAGGGATAATTGAGAGCAGTCAGCTTCTACCCGATAGCCTATGTGTCGGGTTGTCGACTCCCTAGTCAAGCATCAAGTAGCCACCCCCCATTTGTTGTTGTTTTTCCATCTCTGACGATGGACTTCTGCAGTAGCCCGAAAGCTCACAATAAAATACAAATCGTTCCAGTGTTCGATCATATGTTTTCTTTATCGCATCAAGCATTATTTTTGCAATCATTCGATGGAATGTTCTGTTTTCTCTGCTGTATGCACAAACTCACTTGAAGGGTCGGAAGTCATTTCAAATCGACCGCGGTAGCATTTTTTATAAAGATTACGCTGAGTCTTTGATGTTGTTGCGATTGCAAGATTTCCTAACACGTCTTGGATATCATGAGTAGAACCAATGTCTGCGGAGTTCTCACGCGCTTATGGTGATTCAGATGTAGGTTAACATTTACCTGCATTTATATTCCGTTTGCATTACTATAAGAACACAATTGCCTTCATCACAGCGCTTTCCTGCCACTGGTCATACACTGTAAAATAGAGAGTCCGTAAACCGTGGCTCTTCTGCCGCTAATCAATCCTTTATCCACATGATTCAAAGGACTGTAGATGGATATTTTTATTTTAGTACCCAGAAGGTCATTGTCATTAAAAACTGAAGTCACAACCACAGTTGAGAGCGAAGGAACAATCATTGGTAGTTGTGAATTTATGAATGACAATGCTAAATGACGCGAGACAGTGGGGTGAAAGCCAAAATAACAAAGGACAGGCGGTGAAAAAACTCATTGGGAATTTTTTCCAAAAAAACCTAAGTTGAGTAAGACGTGTGGCATTTGAAGGCTACGAAATTTGTCGCTTATGGGAGGAAAATATACGCATGAGATGAGTACGTCATGCTGATAAGAGTGTGGGAAAGTACGAAAGGCTCTTCCTCGGGAGAAATAAAATAACGGTAGGGGCTACATGCCAACATCGTATAACGGTACGACTAGACACACGAGCATCCACCAGGGAAATGACGCAGTGGAAGCCCTACCGCGGGCATCGTCAGTACGCTTCGGATCGAAACGAGGTGGAGGTCGTAGAGGTCAGAAAATCATCAGTGAGTTGGCGGAGATGCAATCTTGATACGCCTTGCTGATTGCAGAGCCCACCGACAAGGTGGCGAGAAAAGAAGTACTCACCATGATCGAAAGCAGTCCATTGCGTGTCGAGTGGAACGTTACAAAGTCACGTAGACTCTGCGGCCAAGGTTTGGTAGATACGGTGGCTGATGAGATCGTGGCAGCTCGCATAGTGTCATATAGCAGAGACCGCAAAAAACGTTCTATGTGTATGATAATTCGTGGTTGACAGACGAATCTATCGTCAGGGTTGCAGAGCGAGGAAATTCACCAGGTTCGCCAACATTTCGCAATTATGGTAGCATATATGGAGGGAACGAAGGTGGCTATGAAGATTATCTCTGCAGGGACAGTTTCAATGGATTTAGAAACTAATTAAACATAATATATGACATACCGAAGAGGCTTATTTTGCTTACCGCCGCTCACCTCTGCTATAACCCACATGACTATTATTTATTCTTTAAGTTGTAAGCTGGCTTGTCTCATCGCTGAATGAATTAATACATAATGAACTTTAGTGGTAGATGGAATCACAGGTACAGGTTAAATGCTCCAGCATGGCACAATGTCGGCTGAACGTTTCATTTGTCATTTTCACGCGTTTTTAGCATGCTCAATAATTATATACCGCATAACGACGTTCTCTTTCCCAAAAAGTTCGAATTCGAAAGCAAATTTTGAGCGAGATTAAAAAGAACACTGTGCATATATCACTAGCTGGTAGCCACCAGAATAAAAAATCCGCTAATCGCTGTGTAATTTGGATATAATTTTGGGCGAAGAATGATGGGCGGAGTTGCTAAGTGTACAGTCTGCGCGGAAAGAAATCTTATATGGAGCCGTACTGGGAGGCGGAACCCTTATCTGTCGGAGATAAAAAAGGAGAAATGGCATGGAACGCCTTCAGGCATTCCAGTGAAAACGCCCATAGTTTGATTGCCACTGGCTACATGAAACGCCTGATGGACGCGGAAGGGTATCATACGGGGCACTTTGCATGCTTTACGAATGCTTGTGACACAGACGGACTAACAAGTGGGGGTTATTTTAAGATTTACGTGCTTAACCACATAGTGAGGTTATAGTGGCCCCTAGCAGCCACTTGGAACTCAAGATCAGCCGTTGGGGCATGGCGCCTTTGGCCTGCAAGGCCTGCTCGCCCACGTTAGCCTTCGCCCGTCTCAAGGTTGCCCCACGACCGCTAGTGTAGGCATAAGCCGCGTGATAGGCTGCCGTATCAAAACATGCGCCCACGTCTCGGCGATTGTCTACACTCTCGTCACTCCAAAATTGACGCCCTCGCAGCCGGACTTTAGTCATCTGAGAGTAAAAACTATTTCCAGCCATACTCCTATCCTTCTGTGCAGAATAGACTACTTCCAACACACTGGCCTTCCCACCATCTTCCCAAGACCTCTCTCCTAAGGAACCATGGTCTGAAGATCGCAGTTGCCAGAGTTTTACTCACTTAACCCCCTGCGATTAAGTCTCATGGAATAGCTACTGCTGGGTGCAGCGATCAGATATAAGTAATGAAATCGGTTTCGTGTTGAAGCACTTCTAAGAAGCTCAAGCCCTCACAGGTGTGATATGCTGCGGCAGAATATCGGTGAAACGGGTCTCTGAACTTTGGGCTAGTATTCATTCTGCCAGTAAGGTAAATAATTACATGGAGTATACTTCTGACTGCTGTTGGCGGCTTGTAGCTATATCGCTGTTTTACCTTAGTGGTTGATGGATTCCGGCGCAAATATTCATACTACGTTTCCATCTGTGCATATAAACTCCAGAATATATTTATCTACTCCAAGTTGTAAATTAATATCTGAGAAAATCAAAAAGCTGCAACTTCTAAGGATTCCCAGAGATGTAAACGATAGTATCAGTAACGCCTTCTTTCGGGAAGGACTTCAAATTAGGCTTGAAAACGATGCCGATACCCAGCATGACCAGTAGATGCTCATTCAAAACAAGAAAGTGCAAAGGGTCCGGAAAAGGTATTGGCCTGGGGGCGAAAGTTTTCCACTTCTTCGCTAGATGAGGGAGGACACAAGAGGAGGTAGGAAGTTAAGAGGAATCTTACTTCGAATTGTTGGCTTCAGTCGATGAAATATCTGAGAGCGCTCTGTTGTGGAATATATAGCCTTCTGGGGAAGAAAACGCAAGCAAACGTTGCATGATCAATGGAAAAACCAAAATATGTGCTTATAAATGAGTTATGCGATGGCTTGGTGACGAGGCAGACAAGTGGGCGTTCTCGACCAAAACGCCATGAAAAATGTGCGTAGGTGTTCCTTGAGACCTTCTGTCCAACTGTTGTGCCCATAAATAAATGAGAGACGTCCGCAATAGTACAAAGTAGAGTATGCGGTGGGGTAAGAGAAAAGACATTAACAGGTTTCTGACTCCCTGGCAGGCGTGCTAAGCCCTAGCAGAAAAAAAGCTAAGGGTTTTTGAGTAAAAGAATGCTGAGAGAGAACAACCTTTGAGCGCTGTAGGGAAGAAAATGTCGGTAAAAATTGGCAATGCCGTTTAAACGGTGCAGTTTTCAGACAGAAATGAAAGAACGGATTTCGTAAAGGGCAGAAGATCTGGTCCCTATGAAATAACCACCGAAAGAATTTAAATGATGACCTGGGCACAGTAAAGAAGCACGCCGCAAGCGTATTGGATAAAAAATTCAAATTGGCTCTTTGGACTCCAGGAACTTTAAACTGAAAGCCAAAACCATTCCTAAAAATCCTAAAAGGCTAAATGCTTAAAATTTCCATTTAATGGATGTCTGCTGAGAAGAACGAGGATTTGGTGAAATTTTTTGGCTAGACTTCTGAAACAAATGATGGTTGTATTGGTCAAACTAGAAGAAAAGTTGCGACGGTAGATGGATAAGTATTGGGTGTGGGTGTTATAGTTGTTCAAATGTCAGTAATTGGAAACCTTGGACACAGGTGCAACGGCCAGTAGGGTTCAGAAGTTATTAGGAAATATAATTGAATTTATGGGGGCGTTGAAAATAAATTAGAAGAAAAATGCACTCTACGAAAGTGGCCATTAAAAAATAGACTCCCGCAAGCATTCGAAAAGAAGCTCCTTAAATAGTCGGCATCCCGTCCTGAACTAAATATCTCAAGATTCGGTTTCAGAATAGTCAGTGTGTTAACGCTTATTAAGAATACTATTCGAATCAAAAACGCATTTAAGAATTTCGTTCGACATTTTATTAGATGCGGAATCTACTGTAGTTTTGCTGATCAGTAAAATCGAACATGTACACATTGACTGTCTATGGAATTCACTAGTGGTAGATGGATGAATTTGCAGACGAATTCCATTGACAGGTCATACGAGGTTAGTGGCTTCCCAAATCAAAAGATAGATGGACAGGACACCATTGTTGAGACAGCGACGCATGAGTGTTTTACGTGTTTTCGCCTACAGCTGCCGCAGGCTTCCGACGGGGGCAGTCCATGACAAATATAGTATCAAGTCAGTGTAAGAATTTCAAGTACAGCCATCGAAGGCTAGATCAACAGGCTTGCAAACTGCACATGAGAAAGACTATGGATTTTTTATGCGACCAAGTCTACACCATTTTTCATCGACAGAAAACTGATGCACACAAATTCAGGAACAGCTGCTAATACAAGGGGAGGTGCAGTGCCATGTCTCCAACTTTGCACGAACTGCGACAGAAATATTTACCACCTGATTGGACAAATCTTATCCAATTGGACGTACGAAAAGTAAATTCGACAGTCTCAGCCTCGCGAACAGATTGGGCATAACAGGGGTGACTTGCGCGCACAAAGTTATTTATAGTCAGACAGACCTGCGCAACACCTACCGCTGGCTCTCCTTCCTCACCTACCAGGCCTCGGCCACAGGACTGTATCAAGAAGAATGAAGTCCTGCCAAGGTGCAGGGACTGACAAAACTTGCCAGACCGTCTACGCATGCAATACACGAACTGCTTTCATATGCACTTACCAAACTACGATAGGGATGGCGCGGACCTCACCACCTAGAGAGTCCCCTGCTGGCCAAATTGAGAAAGAGCGCTTGTGGTCTAACTCCCTGGCCTCCGGTTACTCTAAAATGCTCACCCGGATGTCCACGTTTTCCCTGCTGTAAACAACAACCTCCCAAGCCTCGAGTAAGATATTCAGTTGCATCAGATTTATTATAGCGAGGAAGACCTTGAAGTACGTGTGATGGGTTCCCTAGTGCTGATCTTTTGCTCTCTTCTCCCTTCCATGCATCAGTCGAAGAACGGAATCAACTGGTGATTGGGTTGGTGTGTAGTGGCTGAAACGGTATGAATACCAACATTCAAGACGTGTCCCCATTAACAGAAGATTGCCTCTCTCGTAAAATGTTATCCGAAGTGTGTTAGCGATTCGAAAAAAATTACTTAGGTAGGGTTTTCAGTCTAATCTTAAGACATTTAATTCATATCAGGATTCCGGACCTTGAAGGAGCATTTCTCTGGTCTTTTGCAAAGGTCCTACGCTGTAAAAATTGACTACCTAGGCAATGAATCTTATCGACTACTGCTTAGTGCATATGTATCTGGTGACAAATTTGCGGAGGATCACGAAACGCCAGGCGAATAAAAGTATTGTCCTAGTGATCGAGTTGTTATCTTCTCACTGTGCACTTTCCTCATTAATTTTCGATTTCCTGATAAATTCAAATATATTTTACAGGAGACATAGACAAGACTTTTCTTTATTGTTTGCATCTAGTAGAAAACCACGCTTTCGTCACACCATAAACTTGAAGAAATGGAACCGTTCGGTCTTAAAGGAAATTTTCTATTGCTGAATAGTTTTGAGCCTTATTGACCGTTTTCTGGGTATCAAGGTTTCAAAACCATATACTGTATACATTCTGTACTAGAGAAATTACATAGTCCTCTACGCTGTGAGGAAGTGGTCGCCCAGTGCTCAAACAATTTTTTGCGGGATGTGGATCATGTTGTATACCCTATAGAAAACATTAATACACTGACGAATACGATGTATCATGAGTGAACACTTCCCGGTCTTTAAACATTTCAAATTCGAAAAAACTCCTTCTTCGAGTATACCAAGTAAGAATTATTTTGTGTATGCTTTCTACAAAACATATTTGAATTTTTAGTGAGATTAAAAATCAATGAGAATAACGCGTGTTGCATAAATAGCCATTTTTTCAAAGAATGATTTTTCCAGGAGTTCAGAATGAAACTCATTGGAAAGCCAGCATCCTGAAGCGAATGAAATATCTTATGGCTAGAGTGCACGGCCACCAACATTGCAACCCTATTTAAGTTCGAATCTAAAACACCTTCCAGAATTTTGGGTGACATTTACTGAGGTAGGCAGTCTACTACCCATGTGCGGCCGTAGCTTTGGTCGCATGATGTGAACCAGTCCGATCTTAACTCTTTTCCAGTGGTGTTGCAGTGTGGGACTACCTGATGCAAAATTTTGAAATTTACCGATGATTGACAATCACTTGCAAACGTACGTTCACGCATGACTCAAAACTCGGAAATAGTAATAAATGACTGTGAGCGAATTTAAAATTTAAATGGATAAGCATAAGGGAAATATAAACGGCACTCATACTTGTTTAGAAATACCGACTTTTTACAAAAGACTTGAATTCCCAAAACATGAAAAATTGCTATAACTTTGACTTATACACACAATATAACTGTCAGATGGAATCATTATCATAACATTTTTTGCATAATAAAAGATCGATTCTTTCATAGACTTCCCTCATAGATATGTTTGATATTAGATTATAATTATTTTCTGGTCGCTCTTGAATGTCCGACGAATATTTTACAATTTTCCGTCCTTTTGCATTCATTTCCATAAATTAAGGTTATTCTGATGCGCTTATCAAAACCTTCAAAATAAGACAATTCTAAAAACACATTTACCGACAAAATGTGACCTTTTGAATGCTACTTCTAATGAAGGTAGCGGATATTTGCAGACTTACCCATCACCGAGAAAAATGAACGTTTCCAAAAAAGTCCCATACTGTTATTCAGGTTTCGCTCACCGGAATAAATTTGTTCGTTTGCTGACGTTTCGGGAAGCTGGGCCGGCTGCCAGTTTTCGGAGCGTATACTGACTTTATCAATCAGCGAATTTAAAGTTGCGGCTGTAAGTGCTGGCTTTGGGCTGATCTATTTTTCTCCGTTCGCTGCTTGGCCTTCCGTGTGGATTTTGGCATAGCTTGACGGCAGTTGGTGTTCTATTTCGTCCTCACGGTAAAGGATAAGCAAAATATGAACTATAATTCCTATCCCGGAAATATGACTTTTTAAAAGCCCAATATGCCTACGTTACCTCTTTGAAAACACTTTCAGTTGATATTCAGCTGACAAAAATCTGCGTAAATTATCTTTAAGAAAAGTGCAATGAAAGGTAACATTGTAAATATTGGATCGCTTTTTGTTTTTCCGGAAAATGCGTACTACAATGTCTGCTGGAAATGAAAAAATGCACCTTTTTGCTGTATACTGGAGCGATTTTCAGTATATTTGATTGCTCCTAGACCCTGCTCTAAGCTTATAAATGCCGAATGTATACGAAGATTTTGCAAAAATTGTTAATCTTTGATCTGTTCCGTTAGATAATATGGGAAATTATGTTGAGTAAAAGTGTCTTGTTACTTCAAAGTCAACAAGCTGGTTTTCGGTGTCCATCTCCACGGTAAAAATTAGGTATTTTGTTTTCGGCCCCATGTTTTCGGTACAGTAAAACAAAATAGGATCAGAAAAATTTACTCCTGTGTTTTGTGGCAAAGCATGTCAGAAAATAGCAAAAAACTGAAATCTTTCCTTGGTTTTGGAAAACACTACGACTTCTTCAACTTGGTTAAATTTATTTTGGCTTACTTAAGGGCAGATTTATTTTAAAATGTTCTTGCTTTTATTGGTGTCCTTTTATAGCAGAACGGACAAAAACAAGGGCATTCTTCTATCCTCCTAAAGTAGTATAGGCAAATCCCTGCAGGTCGAGCAACCTCTGATTTCGCCAAAATCAGGCCTGTTTCTCTTCTATAAACAAGGTTGAATATGCAGTTTTTTAGTAAACTGCTTTCTGATGATCCGGTTCACCTGACAGACTACATTCAAATTAACCTACCAACTCCAATTTCAATCACGACTTTACATGAGTTATGTCGCCTGCTGAAAAAATTCACTTGTATGGTTGCACTATCGCGTGCCTAACGATCAATCCCCTCAGCCTTTTCGGTTCCCTGCGTTATCCATCAGTCAGGCTTTGAACTCTGGCTGGCTAGTGACTTACAAACTTCACTAAACGCTAAATGGATGCGTTAATGCCGAAAACCTTCTGGCGGAGTTCACACCACAGCCAACGGACAGATTGGTTATGCTCGATTGCGCGCTTACGAGGACCCAAAAATGGCAAGCTCTTCCGGACTTCCAAATTTCAGTCGTTGTCTAGACGCCGGGAGATCGTGCAGCTGCCCAACCCCGAGTGCAGCGTTCAACCTCTCGTCTCTCGTGGCTGCGAGCACGCATCAGTGTAGGCCGACCCAAATCCGGTCTGGCCATTCATCTGTCTGAGGTTGACTCACAGATAACCTCCCTGGAGGGGCCGTGACGACTCTCATGCGCTGAAACCGGGGATGCCGGCCCGCACAGATGCTGACACGCGCGCTTCCATCTGCCAAATTTATTCAACTTATTCTCCACTATCTGTGTACACTAGTCTTTCCACCTGGCGTCCCACTTCTTGGCTTCCCACCCTCTTAATCGGCCCTGAGGATCACAGTGGCAAGCACTTTCCCTTATTAACTGAAGCCACTGTGATATTCGTATTTAACCTGAATTCGGCAAATAGGATATCCAACGTTGTGCAGTTGTTGTGGCGTTCAAGGTCACCGCACATTGCGTATCATGCAGCCATCAGAGTGATATCTACTGACAACTATTGCAGATTTCACATTACGTCGAAATTCTAGAAAGACCAGCTTTGACGCTCACTTATTTGCCAAATTCAACCGTTGGCGTTCTCTGCAAATTTGCTACCAGCTTTGAACACAAATAAAATGCCAAAGAAGATGTTTTCGTTTTTTCCCTATCAAGTTTGTATTCTGAATTTCAGTATGCGGCCCATCTCGTTGCCGCTTTGACAATTTACCTTTAACAGGCGTATATAAAAACCAATAAGTTATAGACGTTTCCTACGATAGCCAAGGTAAGTTTATGCTGTATAACTTCGCAGAAATAAGAAGTGTATGCTAATAAATGCGTGCAAACCGAAGGTCCAAACATAGGCAGTAAATGTTGGCCCGTCTGTCAAACGAATAGGTGATGCTACAAAGAGATAATCTTATTTCATTTTCTCTCCTTTCATCAATTTTCTATGAAAGAACTTCCCAAGAAATAATACAGCCTCTATCATCCAAACAGGACATTAAAATGGAGTGTGTGTTTTTTTATACAAGTTCCAAAAGAGAAAGCACGCAAGAAATAAAACTGCGCACTTATGTAATGGGTATTGCGAGATCGCAACGTGATTAAGAAGGTAAGATTCGGTAATCTCACTGATAAAGTAGCATTATCCCTAAGGCAGAACAAGATTGGCTACCGGAAATTATACAGAAGTCCTAGAAATAATTGAGTGGTCTAACAAAACACGCCTTAAAAGATGGGAGGCCTCCCTGATCGCAAAAGTTTGCGAAACTCGTGGAGATAGGACAGTAAGTTACTTGAAAATGCAACTGTTCTATGAGAAAATAATGTGCCTCGGCAGGGACCGCCAAGGTTAAACTCTACATAGGTCGTTCGCATGCATATAAGCCAGTGGAAGGTGACTGTCAAAAAGGACTGAATGTTTTTTTACTTTCTGTTTGAAAGCCAGACAGCAGCAGGCCAATTTCGCGAGGGTTTCTCTAATCCATATTCAGTCACTGTCTTGACAACCACGTGGAGGTTGGTGAATTTTTCGTGAATTTTGCCTAGATGCCTTCTACAGAACCCAACATTGTCCTTTGGATGTGTTAGTGAGGACGTATAGTTACCAGACTCCGAGTGCAACTCTCAACCTCTCGCGGCTGCTAGCAGTAGGCTGATAGCATTCCGGTCTGACTAATCACCTCCCCGAGCCTTATTCACACATAAGCCCGCTGGAGTTGCTGTGACGACTTCCGCGCTCTCACACGTCGGATGCCAGTCCTCACAACAGCAGTCGCACGCTAGTCCGAGTTCCATTTTCCTCCAATCCTTTCTCCATTATTTCTGTAAAGAAGATACTATTGCTCCCACTTCTTCTGTTCCCACATGGAAGCAGGCCAAAAGAGCGTAGCTGCAAGCAGCTCCCCTATAAACTTACACCCTCCTACAGGCATATAAGATCTTTTTAAGTTTTTTGCAATGGCGAAAAGGTTTCCGGTTGTCCCCTGCACTGATATCTAGGCGCACTTGGGAGGGCGCATCCGGCCACTTGGGAAATAAAACCTTGTGTTTTTGATTGGATTGTGCATTGCTTGGAATATTTTGTCGCTGCTGAACCATTACACTGATTGGTTCTTTACTTGAGTAAGAGTAGTTTGGAATTCTGTGGAATAGTGGAGGACTTGCCAAACCTAGCTGCTGCTTTGGAACATTGACTTGCCGAAGTTGAGTCTGATATTACAATAAAATAACTGACAGTCGTAATGAACTAACACTGATTATCATGCGAAATAAAACTTAAAGCATTTCAGTCACAACATAAGGCCAGCTTTTGAACGCGCTTCCTACAAACCGCCGGATAAAAGTATATTATTTTAAAAAACAGCTACGCATGTGGTGGGAATTTGCGTAATTTTTTTAGAAAAAATGTTTGCATTTATAAGGTCATCGAAAATAAAGAACAAAAATATACACTACTTCAGAAGCCATGTTTTTAGAAAAACAGCCTTTCTGCAGACGTTCGAAGAGAAGCTCGTTCGACATCCGGCATCCAGCTATGACTGAAGTATTTTAGGTTAGATTGCAGGAAAACACAGTTCAGAATTTTGGTCGATATGTCATGGGATAGTGAATCTACTGCGTGGCTTACTGAACGAACTTTAGATAAACTGTCACCATTAACGCAGTCCATTTATCAGAATTTCAAAATATGGTGGGTACTCATAAATTATCGAGGGTGTTGACCTCCTTATGAAATTTTTCTGCGTTATTTAGAAGATAATGTCAATTTCGAGCTGCAAAAATGTTGAGTGAGAAAATAGAGTAGCCGGCCTGTTATTCGGATACAGAATCCATGCCACGTTTCGCAAAATGTCATTTCATTATGTGCTTCCAACCGCGCGAAACCGAATCGGAGCGTGAATTAAGCAATCAGGCTTGCAACACTAATTCATTGTGTTCAATTCAACGGCTCAGACTCTAAAAACTACAGCTTCTTAAAACAAAATCTCGGAGTTTCCTGTTTCTACCGTTCGGATGTTTAACATCCTGACCATTTGTCTTAAGGTCAAAAGCGATGCGATCCTGTCTTACTTTCAACTGTAGTCTGTTGTCTTTGAAAAGGGATCCCGAAACTCTGACTTGGTTTGAGGGCAACACCTACCTTCCATCAGTCGGCCCACTTAACACAATTTTCGTCCGATGTTGAAATCTCAATATTGGATTTGGCCTTTTCACACAGTGTGCAAGTGCGCGGGCTGCGTTAGGCAGTGGTGGGAAGCTAATTCAACAAAGCTCGTCAAAAACCGAATGTTGACTTTGTGCACATCATTTTTCCTTGGATTTCCTGACTGCATGTGCATACATATTACTGGCATAGCACCCACTAGATCATAAGCTGAAAAATAAGATGGCAACAGTAGTTTAAGTAGTGCATCTGATATAGCACTAGTCCCAGCATTTTGTCCTACAGAAACGGTGGTTATAGGGATTTTACGGATGGGAATTACGATAGGCAGTAGAATATACTTCTACAGTTGGTATACGCATTTTTATTTTGTTGTATTTAGAAATGTTGCTGATTTATACCTGTAGATTTTCAAAATTCGTATAGTGTTTAACGTATTGTGGAAAAATCCGATTATCGAAATGTATTTTTCTTGAAATTCCTGAAAAATAGAAATGGTGGTTAGAATTTGGTCTACTTTAAATTACCTGGGGTCCAACTTTCCGTTCTGGAGTTAGATTAGCATAGTCCGCGGCGCGAGGCGCCGCGCCCACCTTCAATTTAAACGCAGAACAACTTACTCCCAGCGGACGCGGGGAACAAATTCAAGAACATTTTTCCACTTTCCACTTACTTTTTCAAATTTCTTTTATCTTCCATCCTAGTTCCCCAGCCCGAAAACCCCTATCATAACCACTTCCGTAGGACAAATTTCTGGGACTAGGGGTATAAGAGGTGCACCACTTAAACTACTTTTGCCAATAAGAGAAATAAGCAGGTATAGACTAACCACCTCCAACAAACTGGTTTTCGGTGTCCATCTCCACGGTAAAATTTAAGTATTTTGTTTTCGGTCCCAAGTCTTTGGTGCAGTTAAACAAAATACGATTAGATAAGTTTACTTCTGCGTTTTGTGACAAAACACGTCAGAAAATAGCAAAAACGGAATTCATTCCTTGTTTCTGGAAAACACTGCGATTTTTTGAATTTGGTTTCACCTGATTTTCGCTAACTTAACGGTAGATTTCTTTAAAAATATTCTTGCTGTTATTGGTGTCATTTTAAAGCATAACGTATAACGTGTTGCTGATTTATGACTGTAGATTTTCCAAGCAAGATCTTAAAGTATACACGAGTCTGAATTAATTCAGTCCCCCCTAATAACTGTGTATAAGTGTGGCATCTATGCCTTTTCGGAAAACCACTCCCTTCACATTGGAGAATTGGTGAATTGGAGAACTAGTGAAAATCTAGGCGCCAAAAGGTCTGTGGAACGCTGAAACACGGCTTAAGCCCCAGCCATCCTTCCTTACGCGCCGATTTCCCCTATCTTAGACGCAGCGTATATGAAGGAATTTTGGGACAGATTATGGACACGCCTGCTATACTATAAACCTAATTCAGGGGCGATTTTGCACCGCGCGCTGGGTATCCTCAATGGGCCATGCCTAAAACAGCATGAATTACCGGCAGCAAAAGGGCCGAACGTTGATTGGTTAATTTTGGCAAATGAAGCGTGAATGCGTGAGGCATGCATGTTCTTCCCCCCCCCCCCAAGTTTGTTTCAGTTACATCGGCTCAATTATGCTGCAGAAACATGCTGTGGATAAGGTCGGAGAGTGAGGCGAGTGTTGCTGAAGTCTTTTTCCTATTTTCACGCACGAGTTCCCATTACTCCCTGGACTGCGCAGAGCAGGCTAAGTAATTACTCAAACACATACACACATTAGTTTAACTTACCGTATATGTGAAAGTACACTCTAGACGCGCATCGCCTCGCAAACAAATGGAGAAATGTGACCCCAATTCCTAGCAGCAGGATATCAGGTACAGCCCACCGGCCTGACTTGCTGGACTGCACACCGCACTAACCCTACTGTTGGCGCAGGTGAAGCAGTGGTCAACGTTCACACCACGCCTTGGAGAGAGAGAGAGAGAGAGAGAGAGAGAGAGAGAGAGCGGGGTGGAGGTTACAACCTGGGTAGAGCCCGACAAAAGACATTAGTGATAAGGCTGGGTGTTTGTGCATACAGCTCGGCGCATGAATCGTGTAACATGCCGAAGTTTGCCAAATATTGACAATCATTCGCAAACCGGCAAGAACGCATGCACAAAAACTTACAATAATGAATAACTTTAGACAACTTTGTTACTTAAAAGGATTATAAGACGTTATGATTGTTTGTTAAGAAAAACGAAATTTTCTTAATAATCCCCAAGTTCCGGCGATGTAAAAATAGCTGTAAGTTAGAACAATCAATCTAAATCTTGGATTAATCTGAGTGAATTAGCACATCACTTTCTTTATATAAAAAAACTTTTCCTTAGTCAAAATATTTTAAACATATTGTCGTTATTAATTTACAATAATTTACAGATGGATAATTACATGCCAATATACTTACTAGCGTTTTCAGTGTCTTATAGCTTGCGTCCATAAATCCATGTTTCGTTCGACGGTTATATCAAAACCTTCAGAATAAGATATGGATTAAAAGAATTAAACGCAAAAAATGAGTTTTGGATGTTAGTTCGCATGCAGATGGCCATGTGGGCCATATTTAGAAATTGCTCTAAACAGCAAAACAAATTGGCGAGCAAGAAGAACATCCGCAACAAAAGTTTAATATTGTTATTCCTAAGGTTAATAAAAAAAGCTTTCCATAATTGGTTACCGCTTTAAAAAGCACGCTAATTAGATATTTAGTTGACGAATTTCTGTGCATATTACCTTGTTTTAAGATAGTTTTAAAATGAAGATAGAGATTTTGGAAAATTTTTTAATATTTACCTGAAGATCTATGATTCAGTTTGACTGAGAAGAAAAAAACTCACTTTTCACCTTATAGTGGATTACTTCCAGGCTCTGTTTGAACTTGCGAATGCAAAAAATTGCATATATCTAGCAAGATTTTGACATAATTATTATTATTCTGTCTGATTCGCTTCTAAATTACGTATAAGCGGAACTTATAGTGTACACAGAAATATATTTAGATATGATTTAGATTTAATGAGATTTGGTTTTAACTAAACATTCACGATAATATATAAGCACTTTTGGGTACGTCTTAAATACGTGATGCGGCAAAAGAAAAGGCGCTCAAAACATTTCGCTGTATTTTGTGACAAAGCAGTTTGCCGGTAAGCAAAAGTAATTTTTAAAGCTCAAATTGTTCCTCGTTTCTGGAAATGAACACGATGAACGAAGTCATGTTTTTCATAAGAAAATATTAAAATAATAAACTAATAGAACTTTTGAAAGTCACTTCAGAAACCCCACAATAAAGAAGTATAGGCAATGAGCAGAACGTTTGTCGAAGCTGGAGAATTTCTTGCGAGGCTCTGAAAAGTAGGTGAAAACAAAAATTTACCTCTCAATTAACTAGAGTGTAATCTGAGAGCACTGAGAATTTCTAAGACCTGCTGTTCATCAAACTGTAGCATTACTGAGCCTGTAGTGGCATCACTCCGATCGCTGAACATCTTATATCTCGCGGCTGAGTACACGTGCACATCAACGGCGGCCGATATGGGCTGTCGTAATTGGCCAACCCTCTTCAAGGGTGTTTCACCCATCATTAAGCTGAAGACGTTGTGATGACTTCCCAGTGTATCATACTTCGGAAAGGACATCAGAAGTGCCCTCATCCGGCCCCAAACTTCTTCCAACCTAATCCGCGATAGTTCCGTACAGAATGCATTTCTCCTCCCGGCTGGTGTCCCACTTCTTCTCCTCCGAGATGGAACCGGGCCTGACGGTCATGTCAGCTATGGTCTCCCTAACAACTTAAGCAACTGAGATAAGATATTCAAAAGGCGGACATTTTGAAATTGAGGAAAGCAGGCTGAATATGTTTGGTATGCTAGTCGGATGGCCTGAAGGCGAATCCAGGGCTAATCGAAAGTCTCCATAATAAGGCATCTCTAGGAACTGTGGTTGCTCTGCTCAGGTACGCAAGACCACTCACAGTGTTTGTTTTATGAATTTTGTTAGCTATTTGTGTATACTGTTTCGTGTCTTGTCGCCGATGTTTTCTTATCGTACGGGGCCTAGGCACAGCTTTTATATTTTATCATCAGTCGTATGGACTGAGTACCAACCAATCACCACTCGCCGCACTCAGACGCTTCTTTCACAGCTCGTTTCCAGTAGCTTGTGCACTTTGCAAAATTTACCGTTGAAATGAGAACTCAGTTCTTATGATTTTTCGTACACATTTGGTTCCTCATCCGCAGTGAGGTCCCACCTTTACAACCCCTATTACCAGCATTTGCTTTGAACATGACCCTGAGGTAAGTGATGACTGAGGGGACTTAAGTAACGTTCCATTGCTTAAACCGCCAAGAGGGGTTACGTAAACCAAGTCATGCTGATCGCAAAATGCGATAGAGGCTATGCCATTTTCTCTTAGAATTCGTTTCATATGTTCCTTCAGTTGCACTGTCAAAATCTAGGTTGTGGCCGTTGCTATTGAGAATTTAAAAGGTTCCTCAGCTCTTTCGAATCTTGCTTTGACGCCACCTACCCTGTGGCACGTATTTTTTACTGCTCAGTAACATTACGTACATGAACACATATCGGTCTTTCGACTTATTGAACTAAACAAGCTCCGTATGGGTGGCAGAGATCATTTGCAGGCGCTCATCTACCAGACTGAACACAACCGGGTTATGAGAGCAGAGAATAAGAAGACAAAGAATTGGGATAAAGTGGTACCGGGCTGTTTCGGACTTATTCTGCCTTCACTCAGCCAAGCACAGCCTGCAACGGAAACACAAATGCAGCTATGCCACAGCATATGGGTTGCAAGGGTGTCCTCGAACCGAAGTTCATCAGTGCCTCGTCACCTTTCATTCTCTGCCACTGCAGATCGGGTACGTATTCGGTCAGGGATGGGAAAACGCCATTTTATTGGCTTCCCGAGGCAAACAAGTTGTGTAGTAGTAGCAAGGATTACGAACAGGCAACCAAATATTAGACCGAAATCAGTCAGGTAAGGATAACAGAAAGAAGAGACCACAGAAAATGTGGTTAAATCAGTACAGTTTTCTTTAATTAACGTTCACTGGGAGGTAAAGAAATGCCTATAGGGGTCGGCCATCACGGTAACCACAGCGTTGGCGTGATGAGTCAACGGTGGCGTTAAGGTCCACTACACGCCCTCATCCCACCGGCCAATTTTAGGGAGACTGAAAGGGCCACTTCTTGCTCATTAGCCGTCATCAGCTAGCCATACTCAACTCCAAGTAGTGCACCACCCGATCCTCGAACCCGTAGTGTTTCTGACTTATTTTGCTGTCATTTGGCCAATCCTCACTCTGCCTACCAGCTGTCATTGGAAACAAAACCATGTGCTCGATTATAGCGCAGATATTCCACAGGATGAGTCTAGTAAGTGGGTCATAAGCACTTCGTCAAACCGAAGTTTACCAGTGCCTCGCCACTTTTCATGCCTATGACCCACATATAAGACTCAGTTTGTGGACTATCTGCGTCGCGTATGAGTGCAGTTTTGTGGTCCTGCTCCCAACTACTGGTCACAGTTATGCTTGGCTGAACGAAGGCAGAAGAAGCGTAAATGGCTACTGCACCGATCTTCCCTGTCGTCCCACTTCCCGGGAGAACATGCTTCTGTATGCTTTCGAGATCAGTATCGCCTCTTTCACTACATATTAATGTGCGTAGGTTTCCACTGTTTAGCTGTACCCTTCACTCCGGCAATGAATCGATGCACCACATTGTAATAGGGGCAAGTTTCCACCCTGAAAGCGTGGTCCATGTGCGCAGACCCAGTTGTCGATCAGTCCCCTGGCCTAAGAGAGGCACTGTGGCGCCAGCACTGAGGTCGACAGGGTGAGGGTAGATTACACAGCGGAAGGGGTTTGAAAAGGGTGGGGGAAAGGGAAGGCGGAGGAAGACCAGCAGATTTGGCCTGTACGCAGGACGTGGTCCTACCCTGGCGACTGGCCTTACCCGAACGTCTGATACCGTAGTAACGCCAGTAAGTGGCGCACAAACATTCCAAGGCATCCTGCTTGCTATCCATGTGTTAAGGGGATCGAATAGAAACCAGAGGACAAATGTGCCAAAATTTACATTCCCACGAGTGGTGTGACATCTGGACAACCTACGAGGGAACTGACATCCCAAAACCGGAAAATAAAGCGAGCCAAGGAGTTGAGACAGCCCTCACTGATTCTCCATTTTAAGGTAACATGGGGTGCCCGTTAGCAGGTCTATGGCAGTCCGCGCTCAGAACCACTGCGCTGATTCACTATGACTTCGCCTGTCAAGCCTTGGGTACTCGCGAGTGACAACCATCCCGCTCGCTCTTTGTCGTATCAATCGCTACTAAAGGCCCAAGTTGGCCTGTCCGTGTTTGAGGTGCGCGTGAGCTCGAGGCCGATCAGCGCGCGTCATTTAATTTGATTGGCCGTAGACGACAGAGAACATATCCCGGAGTGGGGCTTTTCAACAACAGACACAACTTTCCCGATGACAGCTGACACGTAACGCTATGCAGGAACCTTTGTAAAGCTAATTTCTCGCAGTACAAAGCTGTTTTAACCTACCCTGTCTTCCCTGACTTCTGGTTTGGGAAACTATTGTCTTGACGGCCAAAAGCCGTCAAAAACCCAAAGATGCAGCAGGTTGTGTCGAGCGACCCTAGGACGATGTAGGTAAATGAGCATCACGAGAGGCTGTTCTTTGCCCCCAACCCCTACATGAAACCTTACCGTAATCGCCGTTCTAACCCTAACTGTAACCAACGAAGACAAAAATGGGTTTGTTTTAAAAATAGTGGTGAAATTAACCCAACCCTACCCTAACAGTAACCGGAACAGCAGACTAACCAAGTCACACCCGTAGCTATGAGCTGATGAAGCTACTTCAAATTCCGACTTTCAGACTGACTTGCGTAAAGTATTGGAGTCGAAAACGAGGCCGACTGATGGGCTCATTTGGCGAGACAGTCAAGCAGCTTGTAGAGTCGTCCAGCTACCAAATATAGTTCCAACTAAAACCTCCGATCAGCCTCTTCATCGAGCACTGTACGAGAAGGTATGCACTGAGTCTAAGCGGACATGTAGCTTCCCAGTTCCTCGGTAATTTGGAGTAGATCATCAATTCAGGGTCCTACAGGCGCAGACTTTCCTTGCACCAATCCATTACTCGCATGTTTATATTGCTACAACACCGAGGTCACAAAAGGATGCATAACTGTTTTGGCAGGGACCGGCCGGCACTGTCTTCGCTGGGACCTCCGCTGTAATGCCCATAAGCATGATCATCCGTGTGAGTGAAATTTAGTGATTTGCTGATGAGCGTTATCGTGCATGGCGAGCATAGGCAGGACCTACTGCTTTTGAGCTGCCTTCCGGTCACCTTAAACCAGTTTTTTGGCAGTGAATCGAAGGCAGTGAGGCTGATTCTGTGTAACTCTCTCGGGTCACAATCTAGCCCCAGCTTCACACAATCCAATTAACAGAACACCTCGATGGGAGGAAGAAACTGTCCCATATCACATGCTTTCATAAGCATTTCCACCTGGTTAATCTAAATAGCCAGGTATCCCAAGACTACAAGCAACGTGTGGACCTTCCAGATGACCCGCGGACTTAATCAGACTTTAGTGACTTTGCAGTATCTACCTTTCCTTTGCGAAGTGTATTGTGATCTCAGGTGGATGGGTGCGCATCCAAACCTACATTATTTGCCCAAAAAGCTCAAACCTGGCAGAAGTAGAAGGCTAGTAATTCTGTCCCACAGTTCTGTTGTTGCATCTACAGCATTGCGAGATCTGCAAGAAACTGGCCTAAGTTTGTAAATGTTTGATTGTTTCTCCCATACCAGCGAGAACTATTTTCGAAAACTTATAAATAATAATGAGCAGCATTAGGCGTATGAAGTCCTTAAAGGAACAATAAGGAGTATTAAGTGTTTGTTACGAAAAATAAAAGTTTCTCGATAATTCCCAGGTTGTGGAAACGTCACCAGCTCCAGTAGGTAAAAATGACAAGAAATTTTGTCAGATAATATTAATGTTAGCTTCAGTCTAGCATCCTTTGCCGTGGTAAGTTAAAATAATAGTCGCATTACTCATCAGTTTACCGAAACAATATACCTGCCTGTCTGACCTTATTACTGGTGTCTGAGTCCATCGTCGTAAGGCATCCATCAATGACCAGCATCGGCAGTCTGAAGATGACAAAGCGTGACCCACTGTGAAGACGCGAGTCTATTTGCTGATTGGTTCAGTTCTCGATCAAATTAAACCCTTTCATCAGCGAAAGATTCGCTTCGGCTATCCTTGTCTGAATAAATATCTTCGCGGCTTTTAAGTTGAATGCGTTACTGTGCATCGAGCTACAGTTAGAGGCCAATCTTAGGCAAGTCTAACGGAAATTTTTAAATACATCTTCTATTAGAAAGAATCGCTCAAGTGGGGTTCCTGGCATTCCAGATCGGTGACTCCTAAACGCATTTTTTCAGCCGCTTGCAAAAACCACTCAGTCAAAAATGACCACTTAATTAGTACGCAGGTTTCTATTGATTTTACACAGCTTCCATACTTATCATAGCAAAAATACTCAAGAATACCTCTTTTACTCATTTGATGGATAAAAATGCCTTTTTAAAGTTTACACCGAAAAATATTTTAAGACATTACAAAGTCTCCCCAAATAACATCCTATATGTGCCTTTATTCATGCCCGTCACTCAGTTTACAGCATCATCCCCATATCCCTTACGACATTTTACAAGCACTATATAGTAGCTTTTCAATTAAATGGAGGCATAGATCATTTTCCGGCTAACGTTTAATTAGATGAGTCACTGACTGTATGACCTATAACTGATGATAACGGATAAGTCATATTCATATACGCAGCATCACAGCATCCAAACAATCTGGTCTATCTGAGCACAAAGAAAAAAGGTGCTTCTACTCAGCCAGCCTTCCAGCCCCAGCAACTGCTCAGCAAGTTGATCGAGTTTACGTGCACGGCCGAATTCATACGACTGAAAAGACTTCAGTCAATAAAAAGCCCCACTGGCAGATTCAGAGGATTCCTTGGTGAGCATAGTTATGCTGTTTAAACGTGATTAATTAAAGAAAACGCGTTTACACTCGCTGCTTCGCACACGAGCCCAAACTAACAGCCCAGTTGGCGCGAGACAATTGGCTGTGAACAGCCAACCAATCGGAAGGCGCCAAGACGCACACGTGTCTCAACCAATCACTGAAAGACACGCGATGACAAAGTGCATTCAAAACAAACAAAACAAACCAAAGGTATTCATAATGAGGGAGTAAGGACATGGGGGGGGAGGCGCCACTGAAAAGAGTGAGGCAAGAAGAGAACCCGAGGACGGGGAAAATAGTAGAAAAAGATACATCCCCAACCGGTAAAAGGTGAAAAGTGACCGTTCTCTGCTCGCGTCACGAGGGCAGCACACGTTCCATACCAAGTTGCGCGCGACCGAGTCCCCGCCCTGCGGACGACCAGCTTAGAGGAGTGATCGGCTGCAAGGAAAAAAACAAGCTTTCAGTCTAATTTTTACACGTGGCGTGCCCAGGTTCGAACGTTCTAAAAGCTTTTTTGCCGCAAATATAAAACCCTACATGGTGCAAAAAAACGTACACAACCCGGGTGTTTAAACGTTTGGAGTCATTGTGCAAGTTGGGAAAAACGGACAATTTCGTGCTTTTTTATTGTGAGCAGTAGAAAAGCTTGGAAATTTGAGCAGAGTTTTTAATTCAGAAAAAGCGTGTGGAGCCAATCCCCAAGGAGTAGTCGCGAGCAGCCGAGTGCTATGATCTCCAGCAGTGTCGAAATGGACGCAAGCGAAGTAGACCTTGACTGAAACTCTGGATGGCATTAGGGCTGGCAATGGTTGGAATAAGTACTATAACAGGGGACGCTATCTGTAGTAGCGGGGGTTCAATATCTCCGTGTTTTACACGAACAGTTTACTCATGGAAAGCAAAGAGCCTGCGAATAGACAATACGGCACTACAACTTCAAATTTGAAAAAGTCAGAATTCTGGGATAAGAATCATAGTTCATGTTTTGCTCATCGGAATAAATTTGTTGGTTTGCTGACGTTTCGGACAGCTGGGCCTACTGTACTTTGTCGAAGCGTAAACTGAATTTATCGATCAGCGAATTTAGAGTTGCGGCTGTACGTGTTGGCCTTCGGCTGATCGATTTTTCTCCGCCAAACAGCGAACTTTCAACCATATAGTGGCTGGAAAATGTAACTGCGAAGAAGCAAGTTATACTTCAGTAAAAACTGTTTCGTCGCCAATCGAGTCCAGTTTTAGGGAAAAATTAGTCCTATTGAATGCTGAGAGTGACCAAGACGAGGAGCGACTAGATAAACAACCCAATATATGATCATGGAATGTAGCAAGACAGGACTGAATTCAGATAGCAAGACATCTGACCATTAGTAAATAAGCTGTTAAAAATGATGTGGAAAAGATGAGCCATTTGACGGTTGGTTGGTCAGAGGCCGTCTCGACTGAAATTCTTAGAGTAATACCTCAGTTGGGAGGTGCGAGGCGCGCAAACATCGGCAATACCCTTCAGTCATTTGGAAGAAAGTTAAAGGGCGGATAACGCTGTTTTTCGCGACATTATCATGTTTTGCAGTTTTTTATCCCACTGCTAACCGTAATAGGAGGACGTGTGTAGGCGGGGCGAGAACGGAGGCCGGCTTTGGGTGAGAAATTGGGCAGAAACAGGTGTGACATGATAGTAGCCAGCTGTATATATCAACAAATGTCGGCTGACCGACTGAAGAAGATACCCATGAGAAGGTCTCACTGCACAAATGGCATTTATCTTTGTATTTGATTTTCAAAGATGTAAACGCATTCCATTTTTACAGTTAATCAATTCGTCCAAAAACATTAAGCTTTAAAATGAAGTAGTTAGAGTCAAATTTTCTCAAGTTAGACACCTTCCAGTTCGGTACTATGTATAATTTAAGAAGTGTTGTTTACTTTATCCTACTCATAGAGGTTGACGGGAAGATAAGATGAGTCCCTCTGTCCGAAAATGAAATAGAAATTGTTGTGGAAAAGAGGTGAGGCAAGCTAGACGGAAACTGCAATAACGCTATAAAACGCCAATTATTTTTCAACAGAATACATAGGTTTGAGACGGCCTGTGAAGTTGAGATAAGCTAACTGACCTGATAGAGTCAGTGGTAAATGTTGCTTCATATAGATTGTCAATGGATTGAGCAGACAGTCAACTGAGATAAGGGACACAGTTTACAGAAACGGCCTTGAGATTAAGTTCCAGCTCTACCAATGTAACAAACCCACTTAAGGAGTTTTTTTCCGTGTCACAGAATAATTGCTTGGGATTAAAACCCGTTCAGAGCCCACTAATACTCTTCGGATTCACTCGTGAAAGTGTCGAGATGTTTGCTTAGATAGGGTAACTCGGACACGGTGGGCTGTGAAATGCAGCCACGGGTAGTCTGAGAAAGAGCTCCTAATTTTGCCTAACACTGCAGCAATAGGACAAAATAATGGACGAATCCACGGAAACCGATAGGGATAGGTGCAAGACCATCACTGACTTTCGTAGGCAAGCCATAAATATGCTGGAGATTTGAATTTTTGCAGAGAAAACCTACTGAAAAAGGCAAAAGAAACCGAAATGGCAATTTCTGGCTTATAAGCCGTCATCAGTTAGCCATACCCTAAACACAACAGGCGAGTAAGCCCCGTAACGAGATCGGTAAACGCTGCCAGACACAGATTTTTATACCCCATCGTAACTGGTAGGACGAGCCTGCGACTAAATGGTTAGAGCACTGGACTTATAACCAACAGGTCGCTAGTTCGAGCCTCGATGGTTACAAACTTGGAGTTAGTGATGGTCGGCTAATGATGGCTAATATGCCAGAAATGTCCCTACCAGTCTCCTTTATCTTCTTCGGCAGTCCTCCTCTTTATATATTCGTAGTCGCTGTGCGACTGCCAACAGAGCTTAAGGTCCAGCACAACGGGACGAGTAAACTCCGTGAAGCGATTGATGAGCGTCCACCACCACCACCACACTCAAGTTCCACAATATTTGGCGTTGTGAGTCTGCGTTTTCTCCCTCCTAAACTTCTGCATTATATCTATCCTGCCACGACCTGGACTAGAGATTTTTACAAGGCATATAACTTCTAGATATTCATAAAGTCTGGCCTATTTGTAAGGGGTTTGTAATCCGTTTCGAAAGTAAAATTATCTAGATGATCTCAAATGACTAATCTGAAGGTATGATGAGGATGAGGGGTACATTGAAATATGTCTAGCATGAAAGGAGGATTAATGTTTGACACAGATAACTCAGGCATCTACCCATCCTTCCGAATCAGTCCCAATCGCACACTCACGACGCTCTATGCATCATCCATACCCGTCATAAAAGTAATTCCCGGATGTCAGAACGATTTTGATGGTTTATATAAACCCCGACAGGCTAGGAGAAAAGGAACCAAACAAAAGACAGGTGGTTTTGCTCTTAATTCCAGGGAAAATAGGGTTAGCGTTAAGTTTTGGATTGAGTGAAGGTTAGGATCAGGGTTGCTGTCAGTCATAGCACTGGAATACTTACCCTTCTTGGGATTTAGCGCAAGGCGAAGAGAAAGAATTCCGGCCGCGAGAGGCCAGTCTTCAGAAAGGAGGCAAGTAATGCCGAGCCACTTGTGGTTAAAAACTAGGCTATAATGTTGGGAACACCAGAAATGCACGCATGCAACTCCTTGCATCGACTCGCAGCAGTCAGGTACAATTTCAATCCCAAATCGGCAGCCCCTGAGTCTCAAAGATCGCTAAAAATGACTTTCCACCCAACGACAATATTCAAAGGGCGTGGAAATGTCTAGGGAGAACGCCAGACTTCTGCGGGTAGTAGCGGCACAGCAGGTTCCACTCGATCACCACCTCTAGGAAATGTGGCTCTTAGGTATCAATACGACCATCGGATCTAGCATTTTCGAGCGTGAGTAAAGCAGCCGGAGTTGTTGCGTTCTCTCACATGCACACCTCTATTCCCCTACGCCTGTCTTGCCCTTGTTAGTTTAAACCCGCTGATATCATCAATATTGTCTGAAAAATCCTCACCTCCTGTTTTTATCTTCACCGTTCTGCCGCCAAACGACTCTGTATCCTTGCTGACATGATTGACGTGCATAAATTACCTTGGGCACTATGAGTGAAGTGATCAGCGGCTTGTGTTTTCAGTAGACTGTTGCTCAGTAAATGCTTTGAGTACAGCTGGGGATTTCGAACGCTGAAAAACTGCTAACACATAAAAAAGCAAGGGTAAGTAGCCATTCAACGAAAGCCTTGCGTAGTTCCTGATATCATGCCGGAAAATCTGATTCTCCGTTGGCCTAGCTTCCCTCCCTCCCCCCTCCCCAGCTCCCTGCGCGTCCATGGGTCCCAGACAGCGGAGTCAAATACAGCAAAAGTAGGCTACAGAATAAGCAAGCTTTCGGGTCTAACGAATAAACAGTCGCGGAACAACAGCGGGAATGCTACCAAGGGGGCGGACAACTGAGGTCTGGCAGGCCGATTGCCTTAAAGAATGCGGCCACAAGCAGCCATTAAGAAAGCTTTCGTGCCATAACTGTCTTGTGATTAGGTTTTTCAGACAAAAACGGGTGCGGACAACCTCCCAACAGCTGTTGGGAGCCTACGTGTACTCAAAATCCCAAGGAAACCCCATCGGGGGCGACTAGATCAGGCATGATCACAGCTTACCAAGTGCGAGTAAGATTTCACGTGGATTCAGATTAAAACAGCAGGACACTAGTGATGAGATGTGCAAGGGGGTGGATGGGATTTAGCATACAAATCGGCTTGATGTTCACTTCAAGCGGGACTTAAACATCAGGAAATAGCACTTACTGGTAGGGGAGGTCACCAGCCTTGAGCGTGTAGTACTCGGCCAGTTGATTGAAACCCAACACGGTCATTGAAAGGCAGATGAGTACGCAGACTATAGGCAAGAATTATTTAATATCAATGAAAACAGTAGTATGCATCAGCGCAATGAGAAAAGAACAAAAAACGCAGCAGCAGCACAAGAACTAGCACTTCACAAAATTAAAGGGTGAAATAAGAAGCAGTGGACTGACAAACGTAGTGAGATGACCTGACGAGACTAGCAAACTCGAGTCTGTACAATGACGTCAATAAGAAACCACGCCTTCAATAAAATTTCACTTGTTTGTGTGGTAATGGGAGAGAGGTAGCGTAGGGATAAGGCGATTTCCATTTGTCAACAAATGGATTTATTAATATATCTCCTTACAAAGGACCCAGAATTTGGATGCAGTGAAAATTCCCTATACCAGAAGCTACGCAGTAAAAATTATAAAAACGGCAACCGGGAAAGATACTAGAGGATGAAGACGAATTGGATGATACGCTGGAAAAATCGTTTCAAGGTTTGTGGACGTCATTATAATCATTCGCTTTATGGTCAAAATGCACTTATTATTTATATTGCTAGAAGTAGCACCGGTACTGGTTGGTACGGCATTAGTCCGGTTGTTGTTAATAAGCCGGCCGAATAGCTGGACATACCACCAACGTCACCACCCGCAAAGAGCGCAATGGCAGCCTCGTATTCGGCAGAGCCCTCCACTAATGACTATTCACTACCCCGAAACTAGGAAGGCGATTTGGTCTAGCTGGGCAGCAAGTACGCTCGACTATTGAACGACCCATTAAAACACTTCACAAACCAGTAGGCATCGATACGTCTATGAAAAAAGATAAGAAAATGACTCGGAATCACGATTATTAAGCAAATAACGGAAATGGCTGGCTGTCCTTTACCCTAGAGGAGGAAATGTCAACCAAATAATCAGATCACTACTTTCATTAGGTAAAGGCAGTGGTTTATGCCTGTCGCAAGAGACGAAAATGACCAGTCTCCCCAAGGAGATGCAGAAAATTATTTTACAATTAAACGGGCCTGTGTAGCGTACACTTCACTTTCTACTCCTGGTACCCACTGCGTTTTCCTCGCACGAGAAAATACCGAAAACTGTAGATGGTAAAGACATAGTGACTGACAGCAATACAACCGTCTACACGTGCCACGCGCGACCATAAACGTAGCTTCAGGTGGACAAGCTCCCAGGGGGCTCAGACCTCTTACAGAGGGGTTGCCCTAAAGGTCGCAATGAAAGTAGTTGCAATCAGATTCTCCAGCACGCAAAGGGATTGGATTATGTTGGCTGTTGACAGCCTTTCAGACTACGACTGTTCCTGCGTCATGAAAGATAAGAAAAACACGCTTGTTTGCTTATCGTAAGAATAAGGCAGGGTCCTATCATACCAGTCGCAGGTCACATTCAATCCGATTAGAAATAATTGATGCTACACAAAGCCTTAGTCCAACGAGTGCCAGCATGAATATTGAGAGCGTATGCTGGATAAACTTTGTTCAAACTGAAACCTGCCGTCTGTCATTTAGCACACAACCTAGCCTCAGTCTAAAATAAGGGCGGCTCGTCCTCACATAGGTGACTAGGTCACACACATAAAGATAACGAGAAGATGTTGCAAAGCAATTGCTTACCAATGTGCTTTGTGCCCTTTAGTTTCCGGCATTTTTGCGTGAGCAGCACGATCCCGAGGTTGGTGCAGGCATCTGTAGCAGTAGTGGGTTAAGGGAAACAGACAACAACACGAACCCCCAAAGGGTTCGATATTACGAGGTAAATACAACATGGAAGAACTCCTGTAAAGCCACCTGACCATCATTTAATACAAAAAAGAGAAAAAAAGTAGAAAAAGAAGAGCCAAACAAACGGGGACGTAACCCAAGAGCTACATTAACCCACTCCACGCAGCTACACCTGAACCACGAAACCAAATCGGCACACCAAGATCAGGTCGTCACTGTCTGCGCACAGAAGATTATCTGCCATGCTTTTAAACGACTTTAGGAGAATGACGATAAGCAAACAAAGTGCGGTCGGAATCATAACTGCTTTTTACTACTTTGCGACAGCAAGGGTGCAATAGCCTACCTGATTGCACACTATTTTTAGGAGATGGGCCATGAGAAAGGATCGACAACTCGACGGTCGAATCCCACAATTTCTCCCGCGCGTTTCAGTACGCTAACGCGGTGACTTAAGCGCCGGTAAGCGACAGAAGACTTGCGCTGCATCTGCCGCACCCGCCTGTCCCTCATACGCCCATGCCCGGTGGTGTAATGGAGTCATCCTCTGCGACGGCGGCACCCAACCGACTGTGCATACTTTTTAGCAGACGAACCACGAGAAAGGAGTAATGACCCCATTAACAGTATCAGTAGTTAAAAAACGCCGTGGGAGCTGACGCGAGGTTTGATGGTGATCGCAACCTTGTTAACGTCCTCGCTTTCTCAGCCAGTAGTGCATGCTTACTAACCTAGGTCAAATTAAAATGCAGTGACGCAGTGATAAGCATGACATAAATTCACCTGCCAGTGTGCTACAAAACGTCTGGATCCATCTTACAAGGTAAAACATAAAACCACGTCGAGGGAAAAAGCCACCCGGATAATCCTTGTCTAGCTTCGCTCAGCAGGTGGGGCAGTTTCCGTGCAGAGGCCGACGCACCTGCCCCGGCTTCGCGGAGGAGGTCCAGAGAAAACTCTACTATCGCGTAGGATCGGGCCGGAATAGCCATCTCATGTCACTTCGTGTGACCTCTAATATCCACCCCTCCCGCCTCTCTCACTAGTCACTCCAAACACACCCGTTAGGAAGCCAAGACCACAAAGGATACATAAACTGAAGATAATGACTGCTTCAAAGGCCAGCTGGGCGCTACGGGATGGATAGTAAAGATGGGTCTATAAAAAGAAGTAGGGTTAATACCACAAACAGGAATAAAAGGTCACCCACCTTCCTACCATCTGACATGACCCAGGGCGGTGAGTTTATGGAGATCCACATGGCACCGGAGAGCATGCTCAGGATCACGCCCTTTAAAAAAAGAAAAGCCCCAGCACACTTATTAACAACAGCAGCATAGAGGAAGGAAAATACTGGCAAAAGATAGGGTCTGGGTGTTTTTGTGCATTGAAGATGCAACAAGCAATATTTCATTACAAAAATGAACCGACACTAAATAGATAAAGGCTGCTATATTAGTGAAGACGTAAAAAAACAGTGGTAAAGCTAGGCAAGCAGAAGTGTGGTCATAGTCATTTTCAGCCGCTTTCAAAAATCCACGACTCAAAAACGAGACCCAACCAAACCGGATTCGGACAATGTGGCTGCCTCGATCACACATTCATACTGTGCCATGTTTTTAACGCCCGTCGTGGCTAAAAATAAACCATAACAGACAACTTGGCTGGTTTCGCTCTACCATTCAATTCCACTCACTGTATGTCCATATGGCGAATAATGTGGGCAAACGCTATAAATGCTATTCAAGTATACTGTTGATTCGCCTTAAGCGCTACTCAACGACAGCATTTTGTGATCCGTAGCTTGATAGGGTTGAACCCTGACGCTCGTTCTGCTCTCGTAATGGTTCACGAGATTTTTGAGATGCTGGAATGGTAGGAAATCGCCTTAGTGGCTTCAAACATGCAGGTGGTTTATATCTGCCAGTATTATGCCTTAGTGGTCTAAATAATAGAATACTCTAGTTGAAATCAGTCAGTTAGTCCAGCAGCGCAGCGAGAACCTAAGCCAGCATAATCTGCATACCGTACCAAAGTGACAGCTTCGCGATTAATGACCGCTTGACAGTCGCGATCGACAATGTTCACCGCTCGCCTTATGGCAGTGGACACAGTAACAGTGGTTTATGTGTTATTCACTAAAAGTGATAGTTTGAAATCGCGGTACGCGGAGAGCGAGCTTGGAGAGACGAGACAGACAGCGACTCCAGCACAGATCTGGTTTTCGTCACAGCACGGTTATGCCTGCATGTAAAGATGTCGAAAGTCGCTACGCCTTAAAACCCAACACTACAACGGATCAGTCAACAGCCAGTACCAAAATATCTGAAACCGTGTTGTCTTGCTAAAACACAATAACACTCCTCCGTACAATCTAAAAGGAAAACAACTGGAAGTCTGAAAGGCTACCGGAGGGAACTTCAGTAGATCAAAAGAGGTCCCAAACAAAACTAGAATATTTGCCAATAGCATAAGCGACAGCTAATGTGCGGTGCACGAGACAATAAATATCTATAGTTTTCAGAACCACCATAAAGCGATATTGGCAGAAAAGGACGCCGGAACTATGGGTAGGAATCTTCACCGTCAGCAATCGAAGAAAATTCGAGCTTCTTTGTTGGTCGACTTTCACGTTTACAAAATGGAAACAAGAGCGAAAGCCGCAGTCACATTTACACCAGTCTGGAAATCGGTGCCAGAATTGACCTGAAAAGCTAAGACAGACAATCTAGGTAGTGTATAGTCGAGTAGATACTAACTCGGCGACGGATGCAAGAATGAAGACCTGATATCGAACAGAAGACCATGCTGGTCAACCGAGACATCTATGGACGGTGGCAGCAAAAAAGATCCTCAGTTGAAGGATAAACAGGTCCTTGTATCAAGCGAATGAGCGACTGCGGAAAACCAAAGTGTAACTACCAAGGCACAAGGAGTTGATGGCTGGAACATAGACTGAGTGCTGGAAGATATAACTTCAAGCGGATATCCTGGAAAGCTAACTTGGAAGAGGAACGTACTGAAGGCACCTCTTCAACTTCGAAACTAGCTAAGCCAAGGATGATGAACGAGGTATCAGACATTAATAAATCCCCTGGAATACAAGCAGAGTATTCATCATAAGCAAGTATAATGACACCTTTCAAAATCTGAAAGTAAACGGCTTAAGTGTAGCTAAGCGATTCGACGTAACCTATTCAACAGACGGCCGGATAAGCGCAAGTTGCCTTTGAGCGTATACGACATGAGTGAGTTGATAAATATTTTAGTGGACGTGCGCAGGGCGTAAGTACGCAATCCTTAGTACAATCGAGACAAAATGTTGAGATAACAAAGGTTAAGATTTGGGATGAATTTAAAGTGGGATATAGGACCCTTCTTACCAAGCTGACGAAGGCCGACATGGTGCGGAAAGTTACGAAACCAAAAAGAAGTGGAAGTCCAATAATGATAGCCACCACACCAGCAATTTTGATCTTTGTATAATTTGGCCGAACATAAGGGACGATCTGCAAGGAAATAGATTAAAAACAATGCACATACAGCATGTCCCGTCCTTAAACGTATCCAGTTAACAAGATGGTCCTCAGACATCAACACGTTACCATCAGAGACTTGGTCTGCTCTGGAAGGGTAACGCGTAGGAGGAAAATGAATCATATGTGGTGCCTTTTCGATGCCAAACTAAAATCCATGAGTTAAGAATCTACTGAAAAATATTACCTCCTTTATAAGTGCCTGATCATAATAAAAATCATAGGAGGCAAAGTATAAATCACTGGGTGAGGGCGACGTTGCCTCCCAGCCCCAGGCGATGTTTTCCAAAAATTCACGAGTAATGCTGAACGCAATTCAAGTGATAAGGGAACGCGTACCGGCAACCCTCACAATCTTTAACTTCTGTACCAATAAGGACAATAAGGGAGTAGTTCCTAGGACGTTGTTTTGCCAAATCGTCAATATCAGCATCGTGTATCGACAGCAGTCCGTTTTTTCGAGGGAGAGAAAGGAGTTTACTAATTTTAAGTTTCAAAGTATCGTCTGCATCAACTTCGTTAGACATATTTGCATTATTAGATGCAAATTGTGCTAAAATAACAAAAACGAAGAAGACTGAGGGCGCCTTGAAAGACCTCATGGTAATATCACCCAAACAGCACCTTTACCATAAATTACTTATATAACACTCGAAGACCAAATCAGGCTACCATACAAAACTAGGCAACGATACGTGATCCATGACGGTTCAGTTCAGTTTTTTTATTAGGGAAATATAGGTAACTACCTTTGAACTCCTTCTTTGTACATAGCTATGATGCAAAACATGTGACATTGCCAGAATTGGAACTGCGTCAGGAGGGCAGACATTCAAAGACTCCTGAGTTATTGTTCATATGTTTAATTTTGAATGCCATTTGTAGGATTTTAAGGAGAAAAACTGTCGCACGTGGGGGAGGGGCAGGCGAAAGGTATATGTTAATTGGATGTCCTGCTGCTGAAAGTGTTTGAAGCATGTCAGGAGGAGGCCATTGCGGTTTCTTCGATATCCTTATGGTCACACGTTGGTCACGAGAACATCACCGAGTGTCGGAGATGCCCCCATCATACGCCCTTGCTGGTTTCTGGGTCTGCCGACCAGATGACGATGCACGGGAACCCACATCATCGGCAGTTATTATTGACAAACATATCACTGAAAGGTAGCAAGCAGTGTGTTTTTTATTTTAAGGTATTTACTGCCAGAGAAGTCTGGTGGCAAATCTTCCTTGCTGACGGGTGATAATGTAATTACTCTAGCATCATTACAGAGAATGTCTTTTCTATGCTGTTCCAACTGCATCTTAAACCTGTTCACAGCTCAGAACATGACAATGTCTGCGGGCAGAGCATTCCATGCCTGGATTACCCACTTAGAGAAGAAGAATTTCGTGTGTTCAATCTTGCCCCAGTCACACGTATTTTGAGAGGGTATCCGCGCAATCTAGTAGAAGTGACCAGCTTAAAGAAATCGTTGGATGCTTGGCAACAACTCTGACCACGCAGCATGCAAAATGCCTGTATAAGGTCACCGCGCATCTGTCTGTAATCCAGAGGAAATAAGTCGAGATTGGTTAGCCGTGTCACATAAGAAAGGTACTCTTTGCCTCGCACTTGCATAGTTGCCCATCGTTGTACCCTTTCAAGGGTTTTTCTGTAGTTGACTGTCTAAGGATTCAAGGCTCGGATGGCAAATTCCAGTTCGGGTCGCGTTGACTAGAGAAATAGTTTCGGAGGCCTAATCGGGTGCGCTCGTTTGTGACCTTGTAAGGATGGCCACGCAGGTGAGAAGTGGTGGCTAATTGGAAGAAATCCTCCAATATAAGGGACAAAATGTGGCCCCGGATTATCCGGAATGTCCAGAGCATGCTGCACTGAACGTTCCTGTAATACAAAGGAAAAAGGTCAAGTTTGATCAACCTCTCTTGATATGGTAAGTCCTTGAGGCCGTCCACCATCTTTGTCGACCTGTGTTGCACTTGTTCTACGTTGTCTAAACTGGCATTCCGTTTTCAAGATGTGGTCTCACAAACGCGCCACATATTTTTCCGAAGAGTTCAGGTGAAAAGATTTTGAACACTCGTCTGATCCAGTGCAGGGTACTAGTTGCCTTCTGGACGGACTTTTTACAGTGCGCTTTTTGCATCAAGTTCGCGGATGTCCATAAACCCAGATATTTGTGCGTCTCAACCTCTTTTAATGCGGTACCATTGTTAAAATAACTGTGTTTCGGCGGCACTTTTCGCCCTGGGCTTATGTGTAGAACAAGACACTTGGATACATTAAAGTTAAGAAGCTACGTGGACGACCAGATAATTAGTTTATCGATGTTCGACTGTAATCTCTTTGCGTCGTCGGCGCACCTTATTTCAACCCATATTTTTATGTCAGCCGCAAACATGACAGCTGCGCAATCAAGCTCATTGATGTAGTCTTTTACGTAAATCAGGAATAGCAGCGGACCAAAAACTGAGCCTTGTGGTACACCACTCTCGACCTTTGTCCATTCTGAGGTTGAGTTTTCGACAACGACCCTCTGTTCTCTGAGGCAGAAAAAACTACTTATCCATTTATACATTTTTCCTTGAATTCCCACGTCCCAAATCTTCTGCAGAAGAAGCCTGTGTGGTACACTATCGAAGGCCTTTTTGAAGTCCAAGAATATGACATCAATTGGAAAGCCTTTTTCTGCGGCCTTTGTCCACTCTTCCTGTGAGTAAAGAGCACTCGTGAAGCAAGAGCGTCCTGGGCGAAAGCCGGTCTGTCCATCACATAGTATTTTGTTTCTTTCGAGGAAATACATCAAATGCTTCTTAATACTGCGCTCCATTACTTTTCACGCGATGAAAGTTAGACTGACAGGACGGTAATTTGCGCAATCAAGTCGTGAACCTCCTTTATAGATCGGTGTGACGTTTGCCCACTTCCATTCTTCTGGGAGTTCGCCTTCGTCAAAATATTTCTGGAAGATGGCAGCCAGGGGTTTGCATAGTCCGTTAGCTTATTCTCTCAGTGCTATTGCAGGAATTTTGTCCAGCCCTGGTGATTTGGCAAACTTAAGGTGAAGTAATTCGGCCCTGACAGTGTTGTGTGAAAACTCTAAATCCTCTATTTTGGGCAATGAGGAGGAGGGTAAGGGTGCAGTTATCGGTCGATGAGCGGACGTACCATCAGCAAACGTTGTAGGTTCTCGGGTGTAGACGGATTCAAAGAAATCGTAGAGTAGAGAGGCTTTCATCTGGTCTTCGGTCACCAGTTGTCCATCGGCTAATCGAAGGGCAGGGATCAGTTCCTGAGATCTCTTCGTGCTTCACATGTAACCATACAATATCTGTGGGTGTTCCAACGACTTGTGTTTTATGTTCAACTCGTATTTCTTGCGCAGTTTAGGAGCTTCTCTTTTACAAATGGTACGTTGTTGCTTATATTCCCTAAAGTGTTTATTGGAGCCGCTTAATCTATAGCGCCTCCAGAAGCGGTTTTTTTAAAGCGACTTGCAAGCTTTAGTTCATCCACTTCGGACGATTCGTACTTGTCTTTCTTCTGAAGGGACAGTTGAGACAAACAGTCCTTTTCAACGTCGAGCTCAAGGTCATCCACGGTTCATTTGCCCCACCTTGGAGATCTATTTCCCATGATACCTCTGACATTCCCTTCTCATAAAAGGGTAGTAGCTCTTCCAAATGTTACTTTCCCATGTGTCGGGGGAGTAGGGTTTGGAGGAAAGCGAATACTCGAAATACAGCATAATATGGTCGCTTGACCCTAATGGTGGTCGATCCTGCAGGTCAATCACAGTTTCCTCCTCTCGTGTAAAGATAAGGTCGAGCCAGTTCGACTGTTGTCCTTCCCTAGCCCGCGTTCCAAACGCGACGGTTTGGCAGAGCAGTTTGTCTGTGGTCCATTGTAAGAATTTGTGATTGAATTTGGCTTGAAGACCCTGTGCAGTCCATGTCTGCCAGTCAACACCAGGAGCGTTAAAGTCGCCAACGATTAGGATGTCTTTTTTCTCACTAACCCTATACAATTCTGCTATGAGGATAGTGTCTTGGTCAGGAGTATGGTTTGGTGGGCGGTATTTCACCGAAAGCGTCAGTGGCCTGGCGTACTTAGCAGATACAGTAATATTTAGCATTTCCACATGTCGAACTGGAACCAGTACTTAGCCGTGGCTGTCAGCCTGCAAGTGACATAGACTATAAGCCTTCCTCCCTAGTTGTTCTGTCTTTCCTGAAAAGCTGATTTCCTCTGAATGATAATTCAGAATCAGCTGTATCTTTTGAAAGCCAGGTTTCAGTTAAAGCCATGATGTCTAATTTCACCTCATCGAGCAAGTTCTTTAGATCGTCAAGCTTGTTAAACAAGCTTTGTACATTTGCGGTTAGGATCTTTAGTGAAAGTTTACTCCATGAGGCCCAACCCTCATCGTGACAGGTTTTGGCCAAAGGAAGGGCTCCTTGACTTGTATTATTTGTTCATCTTTTATTTTCAGGCCCTTTGCCCCGCTTTCGGTCCTCTCTCTCAATTCTCTCCTTAGTTGCCTCATTTTCATCCGCTCCCTCGGCTCGTACTCTGGCTGAAAAAAAGCTTGTACGAATTTTGTAAGGCCATTTTTCCTTTTAGCACTTTTGCTGCCAAGCCTTCGTTATTGAATATAACTTTTAGAGGCCCTGGGTTTGTCTGTAAGTCGCGGCCTATGTCTGCGTAACCCAGACGGAAGGCTTTATTTACGGTATAGGTTTCTCCATTCTTTAGGACAGCGCTGACGCATTTGTGTATCCGATCATATTCATGTTAGGCGTATTTTTTCTCAGTCTGCTTCAAATATTTGCAATACTCTACACACCGTCGGAAGATTTTCCTTATTTTGAATATCAGTCAACACACTACGTCACAGTCACAAAGGCAAATTTAAAATTTTGAATTTAATCGTTTCGTTTACAACTAAAATGGACGTAGAAACTATTTCTCTCGATAATTCTACAAAACTGCCAGCGGGGCTGGGAATCGAACAGCGGATACCTCGGGTGGAAGTCGAATGGCTAACCGATGGAGCTATAGAAGCGTATAGCCGTAAGGATCAAATTCAGTCATCAAATACAAAATATCGGTCACGAAGCTTATTGAAAAGTCCTCCTGCCAAGCGAACTAAAAGTCTTAAATGTTTAAGGGAGGCAACTCATAAAGATGAAGCCTGCCTATCATATTTTACCCTTCTTAACAAATTTACGAAACTTGAGGAAGTGGTTAATAGTCTTAGAGTGGAGCTGGAAGAGCTGAAGAAATTTTCTCGATTTCACCCTCACGAGGAAACACTGGTGATGCATGAACTTAAGGGAGGGGACCTAACGTACGCAGCAGCATCTCTCGCCGAAGCGTCTGCGCACAAAATGATCAGGCAAGTAACACAAATGGTCAAGTTGTCCTCGATGAGGAGCGCCGTGATCAAGATTCTACAGAAACATCTCTAACGATCTGCGGGACTAATACTCTGCGCCCAATCTCAGCACATGAGGAACTTTCCGAATTAAAAACCCCGCTAATTATAGGCTCATTTTCCGGACCGAAAGTGCAAAATGTACCCAGCACATCAACCACTCCTAGTGGGTATGCTAAGGCTGCATACAAATCACAGAAGGAAACCAAAAATGTAGAAGGGGAGCAGCAGGAAGCCAGACTTGATCGGTGCCATCCCAGACTCCAAAAGAAGCCTATCTCTGGTGATGGTAGTGGAAATGAAAAGTCAAAAACTATTCCTAACAACATCTCGGGGTCTTCCGACAGCAGTAAGACTGGAAATACATCACGGGTTTCCCTTGACCGACAAAACTGCATAGTTGTTCAAGACGAGTCAAACGGAACTACAGGTAAGGTATTAGAGAAGTTGTCCATAAATCGGAAAAACAACATTATCATACAAGGTGCTCCTGAGTCCACGTTTGACAGTACAACGGAACGAGTTGCACACGACTATGATCGAATACACGAATACGTCAGCGCTGTCCTAAAGAATGGGGAAACCTATACCGTCAATAAAGCCTTCCGTCTGGGTAAAGCAGACCTAGGCCGCGACCTACAAACAAACCCAAGGCCTCTCAAAGTTATATTTGATAACGAAGGCTTGGCATCAAAATTGCTAAAAGGAAAAACGGCCTTAAGAAATTCGCACAAGCAAGTGTTTTTTCAGCCAGAATACGAGCCGAGGGAGCGGATGAAAATGAGGCAACTAAGGATAGAATTGAGAGAGAGGACCTAAAGCGGGGCAAAGGGCCTGAAAATAAAAGATGGGCAAATAATACAAGTCAAGGAGCCCTTCCTCTGGCCAAAACCTGTCACGATGAGGGTTGGGCCTCACGGAGTATACTGTCACTAAAGGTCCTAACCGCAAATGTACAAAGCTTGTTTAACAAGCTGGACGAACTAAAAAACTTGGTCGAGGAGGTGAACCCAGACATCATGGCTTTAACTGAAACCTGGCTTTCAAAAGATATCGCTGATTCTGAATTATCACTTAGAGGATATCATCTTTTCAGGAAAGACAGAAAAACTAGGGGAGGAGGGCTTACAGTCTATGTCACTTGCAAGCTGACAGCCACGGCTGAAGTACCGGTCCCAGCACGAGATGTGGAAATGCTAAATATTACTATATCTGCTAAGTACGCCAGGCCACTGACGCTTTCGGTGACATACCGCCCGCCAAACCATTCTCATGACCAAGACACTATCCTCATAGCAGAATTGTATAGGGTTAGTGAGAAAAAAGACATCCTAATCGTTGGCGACTTTAACGCTCCTGGTGTTGACTGGCAGACATGGACTGCACAGGGTCTTCAAGACAACTTCAATCACAAATTACTACAATGGGCCACAGACAAACTGCTCTGCCAAACCGTCGCGTTTGGAACGCGGGCTAGGGAAGGACAACAGTCGAACTGGCTCGACCTTATCTTTACACGAGAGGAGGAAACTGTGATTGACCTGCAGGATCGACCACCATTAGGGTCAAGCGACCATATTATGCTGTATTTCGAGTATTCGCTGTTCTCCAAATCCTTCTCCTCCGACACATGGGAAAGTAACATTTGGAAGGGCGACTACCAACTTATGAGAAGAGAAATGTCAGAGGTATCATGGGAAACAGATCTCCAAGGTGGGGCAAATGAACAGTGGATGGCCTTTAGCTCGACCGTGAAAAGGACTCTCTGTCTCAACTGTCCCTACAGAAGAAAGACAAGTACGAATCGCCCGAAGTGGATGAACTCAAACTTGTAGGCCGCTTTCAAAAAAATAAACCGCTTCTGGAGACGCTACAGATTAACCGGCTCCGGTAAAAACTTACGGGAGTATAAGCAACAGCGTAACATTTTTAAAAGAGAAGCTACTAAACTGCGCACGAAATACGAGTTGAACATATTACATAAGTCGCTGGAACACCCCAAGATCTTGTACGGTTACATACGAAGCACGAAGAGATCTCAGGAACTGATCCCTGCCCTTAGATCAGCCGATGGACAAATGGTGACCGAAGACCAGATGAAAGCCTCTCTATTCTACGATTTCTTTGAATCCGTCTACACCCGAGAACCTACAACTTTTGCTGACGGTCGGTCCGCTCATCAACCGATAACTGCACCCTTACCCTCCTCCTTATTGCCCAAAATAGAGGACCTAGAGTTTTCACACAACACTGTCAGGGCCGAATTACTCCAACTTAAGCCTGCCAAATCACCTGGGCCGGACAAAATTCCTGCACTAGCACTAACAGAATTAGCTAACGAACTATGCAAACCCCTGGCTGCCATCTTCCAGAAATCTTTTGACGAAGGCGAACTCCCAGAAGAATGGAAGTAGGCAAACGTCACCCCGGTTCGCGACTTGATTGCGCAAATTACCGTCCTGTCAGTCTAACTTGCATCGCGAGCAAAGTAATGGAGCGCATTATTAAGAAGCATTTAATGTATTTCCTCGAAAGCAACAAAATAGTATGTGATGAACAGCACGGCTTTCGCCCAGGACGCTCTTGCTTCACGAGTGCTCTTTACTCACAGGAGAAGTGGACAAACGCCACTGATAAAGGCTATCCAATTGATGTTATATTCTTCGACTTCAAAAAGGCCTTCGATAGTGTACCACACAGGCTTCTTCTGCAGAAGATTTGGGACGTGGGAATCCAAGGAAAAATGTATAATTGGATCAGTAGTTTTTTGTCCCTCAGAGAACAGAGGGTCGTTGTCGGAAACTCCACCTCAGAATGGACAATGGTCGAGAGTGGTGTACCACAAGGCTCAGTTTTGGGTCCGCTGCTATTCCTGATTTACGTAAACGACTGTCTCAATGAGCTTGATTGCGCAGCTGTCATGTTTGCGGATGACATTAAAATATGGGCTGAAATAAGGTGCGCCTACGACGCAAAGAAACTACAGTCGAACATTGATTAACTCGTTATCTGGTCGTCCACGTGGCTTCTTAACTTTAATGTATCCAAGTGTATCTACACATAAGCCCGGGGCGAAAAGTGCCACCGAAACACAGTTATTTTATCAATAGTACCGCATAAAACGAGGTTGAAACACACAAAGATCTGGGTATATGGACAACCGCGAACTTGATGCAAACAGAGCACTGTAAAACGTCCGTCCAGAAGGCAACTAGTACCCTGCACTGGATCAGACGAGCGTTCAAAATCTTTCCACCTGAACTCTTCGGAAAAATATTTGGCACCTTTGTGAGACCACATCTTGTAAACGGAATGCCAGTTTGGACACCGTGGTTGAAGAAAGATGTGGAGCTTCTTGAACAAGTGCAACGCAGGGCAACAAAGATGGTCAACGGTCTCAGAGACTTACCGTATCAGGTGAGATTGATAAAACTTGACCTTTTTCCTTTGTCTTACAGGAACGTTCAGTGCAGCCTGCTCTGGACATTCCGGATAATCCGGGGCCACATTTCCTCCCTAAAATTGGAGGATTTCTTCCAAGTAGCCACCACTTCTCACCTGCGTGGGCATCCTTACAAGGTCACAAACGAACGCACCCGATTAGACCTCCGAAAATATTTCTTCAGTCAACACGTCGTCCGGCCTTGGAACTTGCTACCAAGCGAGACGGTTTCCGCTGACACAGTTGCGGAATTTAAAGGAAAACTTGATGTGATTTTATTTGACAAAAGGCGACTTTTACAACATGATTTCCTACTGCCAGCACTGTGAACAATTTTTCTGGCTTTAGACCGTTTTCATTCTTTTCCGTGAAAATTCACTCGAAATTCTGTTATGATATCATATGTGCTCCCCCGACTGCACATTAACTGTAAGAATAACCTGTTTGCGTTACATTAATAGGGTCCTCAAGGGCATTTCTTGCCTGTTACCCTTAAAAAATATGCAAAAAAAATGTGTTACTCGTTCCGTTGTACTGTCAAACGTGGACGCAGAGGCAACCTGTATGATAATGTTGCTTTTCCGATTTATTGACGGCTTCTGCAATATCTCACCTATAGTTCCGTTTGACTCGTCTCGAACAACTATACAGTTTTGTCGGTCAAGGGAAACCGTTGATGTATTTCCAGTCTTACTGCTATCGGAAGACCCCGAGTTGTTGTTAGGAATAGTTTTTTACTTTGTGTTACCATCACCAGAGATAGGCGACTTTTGGATGCTGCGATGGCACTGATCAGGTCTGGCATCGTACTGCGCACCTTCTACGTTTGTAGTTTCCTTCTGTAATTTGTATGCAGCCTAAGCATACCCACTAGGAGTGGCTGATGCACTTTTGGTCCAGAAAATGAGCCTATAATTAGCGGGGTTTTTAATTCGGAAAGTTCCTCATGTGCTGAAATTGGGCGATGAGTATCAGTCCCGCAGACCGTAAGAGATGTTTCTGTAGAATCCTGATTACGGTGCTCCTTGTCGAGGACAAATTGGTCATTTATGCTACTTGCCTGACCATTTTTGTGCGTAGACGCTTCGGGGAGGGATGCTGCTGCTGCATACGTTAGGTCCTCTCCCTCAAGTTAATGCATCGCCAGTTTTTCCTCGTGAGGGAGAAATCGAGAAAATTTCTTCAGCTCTCCCATCTCCTCTCTAAGACATTTAACCACCTCCTCAAGTTTTGTAAATTTGTTAAGAAGGGTAAAATATGATATGCACGCTTCATCTTTATGAGTTTTATCTCTTAAACTTTTAAGACTTTTAGTTCACTTGGAAGGAGGATTTTTCAATGAGCTTTGTGACCGATCTTTTGCATATGATGACTGAATTTGGTCGTTACGGCTGTACGCTTCTATAGTTCCATCGGTTAGCCATTCGACTTCCACACGATGCATCTGCGGTTCAATTCCCGGCCCCGCTGGCAGCTTTGTAGAATTATCGAAAGCAATAGTTTCTACTTCCATTTTAGCTGCAAACGAAACGATTAAATTCAAAATGTTAAATTTGCCTGTAAGACTGTGACGTAGTGTGTTTTCTGATATTCAAAATAGCAAAAATCTTCCGACGGTGTGTAAAGTATTGCAAATATATGAAGCAGACTGAGTAAACAATGCGCCTAATTGCTTAGAAGCACTTTCAAATGTGTATAAACAATATGCAGGATATTCAGGAACGACTCAGTCGTTTGTAAATCTTCGAGGTCCTGAAAAACTGCTAATTTTCAAGGAAGCTTGAGATCCTTGTAACTTGGTCTTTTAAGGCTGTTTGCGCTTGTTTGTTTGTATGCTGCGACTTCAGTTCAACGACTTGAGAAACAAATTCCACTTTGATTCCGTCTTCGGATGAATTTCGACACAATAAAAATTCAACGATGACGAGATTGTTGAATAGTATCCAGTGCTTAATATCTGGAGTCCGCGAGAGTGTCCACAAGTGTGAAATCCCGAAACGACTAAATCCCTTGGACTCCGAAACAGTCAAACTGATTTTGAAAAGCGCGCCGTTCTTTTTCTTACTGCATGGTTTATTAGGTCAGTCTCGAAGCTTTGACGGGTTTTTAGTGCAAGGCCCTTAGTTGTATTTCTCTGCGCTTTGTATTTGTTTTGCGACTCAGTGGTCAACTATCTCAGATATGTTTGCCACAGCTTTCGTTTACGTTTAAACTTCCTCATCAGTGTGTGTGCTGGCCGTTGAGGACTATTTGTGGCTTTTGAGATGGGGCAGAAACCGTTTATTAGTCCGTGTAATAGGGCCTTAAACACCGACCAATCCCCGTGGACACACCCAGTGAATGTCTCCTTCCATTCTGACCTGCGCACTTCAGTTCTAATTTCATCAAAGTTTCCGCACTATATTTTATGCCTGATGGTCGTGCTACAATCAGTTACAGAGAAGAGTGAATACTTTCATTGTAGTACTACATGGTCGCTTATGCCTACAGGAGGTACATCATTTAAGACGTCTACACTGTCAGGCGCTTTTAATAGTACAAGATTTAGGCAGTTAGCTTGTTGCTCTTCATGCCGCCTGGTTGGAGATAAGACGTGTTGTAATCGAAAGGCTTTCTGTACCGTGCGTAGGTCTCGGCGATCGAAACTTAATTCTGATCCGGTCGCCAAACTAAGATCCCAGTCGATATGCGAAGCATTAAAGTCACCCATAATCATGACATTTGATCGTATGGCAAATGCTATAACTTCCTCTATCAGGCTAGTGTCTGACTGTGGGTCGTTCGACGGTGGTCGATAAACCACTAGCATGTCAAAGGCTTGAGACCCCGGCGTTCTAATGGTGAGCCAAAGGGCCTCTTTATCGGATGCCAGCTGGTCAGTTTTGTTTGACACGTGCAGGCATGCATGTGGTTTGAAATGTAAGATATTATTCTGCATATTTGGTTTTTTGCATGGAGGTTAACTTGAGCAGGAAAATGTGGACGAGTTAAATATAAAAAATGAGGCGTAAGTAAACCGCAGTATATCAACGAGCAGCAGAGTAAATTAAAGCGCTTCTGCAGGAAATAGAAATGTAATGAAGGCAATGAAGGTAAAAGAAGAGCACGCAAAAGGAGCAACATAACCAAGACTGTTTACATGCGAACGACAATGACAAACAGTCCAAATACATTTATACAAATGTGGGGGTTTTAACTTAATTCGCCGTCAACTTATTTCAAGTTTCAATTGCTTTCAACGTGCATGAGCTGCAACTGGAGTTAATTAACTTGACGATTTAAAGATTCAGCGATTTTCACTAGATGATGGGTGTAGATTACCACCAAAAATACCTAGAAAATTCATACTTGTTTATTTATTGCCAGTTTACAGGCAAGGTCAAACTTGGGTAAATTGGTAAAGGACCTCTTGGGCGACTCCCGAAACCTCGAAGAATGGATCAAAACCTTAAACGAGCTTCCTCTTTTACAGTCATTATTGGTTTGGTTTTAGTTTTGTGCTAAACCAATAGTGGACGAAATAGGGAGTTTTTTTCAAGGGTAAAACCTGACTTCAAATGTTCGATACTAGCGAGAGGTATATACAGTTATGGATTGAGTCAACAGTTTATCAGAAAAAAAAACCACAGCTAATTGGCCGACTTAAGTTCGCGACGGGAAGAGTTAACACAGGAGCACAGCGTTCTCAGTCTTCCTAGAATGTAGAAGATTTGAAATTCTGCACCAGCGAAATGTGTGTCGGCGAACAGTTGCTCGCTGTTGGCTGAAGAATCAGCCAATTATGGGCTACAGATGTAGCACCATTGACCTCAGCCTGAGGCCTGACATGGTTCAAAGTCCACGTGCGCCATCAGAGTGAAAGAGAGATTCCACCGGTTCAGCACCCAAAATTCGTGAAAGTTGTCTTTAAGGTAAAACCATTAGTGGTAGCTCTCTTAAAAACTGGATAGCTTTGCTGTGTTTTAATAAGTATGGGTAGCTTATTCCAGACTGCTGTGGCTTTTACTAAACCAATTGGCGTTATCTAACTGTGCAAGTCATAGGATGAAATAAAAGGGCATCTCGATAACTGGCGCACCGAGAGTGGTCGAAGTTCACTATGGTTCTAAGGGGATTTTGGGTTCACCGTTTAAAATTTTGAACAGTAAAATTAGTCGCCTCTGTGATCTGTGAAACCACAAGGGAGCGAGATTGATAAGTTCACAACGTTGTTGGTAAGATAAGTTAGGGTGTTCCGAAGAAAAACTCTTTTAGTGAAGAAGTGCTGAATCGATTTTATTTTCATCCATTCACTGGCACGCAGAAGGCTAAATAGGGTCGAAAAGTATTCGAGGTAAGGTCTCACCTACAGAATAATAATAATAATGTTTATTTGTAAAGCACATCTTTGGCGCCGTCAAAAACCCCGGCTAATTGTAACCTTTATGGTCTTAAAAGTTCTGAGAATAAATCCAGCCGAAGGAAGTGGCTGGTGTTGATTGATATAACCGATAAGGTCGACTACGAACCTGTACTTGGAAAATAGAATTGGTTGCCCGATTGAGTTGCCTTTCAGTAGATGTTAATTCACCAATTATTTCTGAAAACAAATCTGGTTTGCTTAGTTCCTTGTCAGCGCCAGCCCCAATTGTCGGAACTGAAGCAACGTATTTCACCGGGCTAAAGACGGAGATTTAGTTCCAGATTTATCAGTCGCCGAAAAAAAATATGCGGAGGGGCACGACTTTTATTCGCCTTTTTAGCCCCCGTTTACAATTTGTATTTTCTCGTGTAGAGCTGCATCACTTTTGCATATTGGTTATTCTTTCCTGGAAAATGTTCTAGAACTGTAATCGCGCCACGTAAAATAACACCCACCCAGCATTCCGCAAAAATAAATGAACACAGTTTAATGGGAGAACTTTGTCTATTAAAAGTGTTTAGGGTAAAAGTTGCGTGGGATATTTACATGGGAAACTCAATCACTTATCGGGAATTCTACATTAGTCGGTATTTGTTCCCGTAATAATACTGGCCTAGAGTTTAAATACCCACCTAAAAATTCTTTTTTATGAAATATATTTGCCATAGTGCAGACACTCCAAACACACTAGGTGGCATATTGCTTAATGCCAGGTTTGTTATAAATAAGATGTGTCAAATTAGAGCCACATATCTCGAGATGACGCCCGATGTTGAGTGCATAACGGAATCTTGGATCCATCCACTCAGTATTCTTATAATTCAGCATATACAGGGTATTCCAAAAAATGTATACCACTCCAAGAGGAGACTTCTGAAGAAAAGGAAGTTGAATTGGACCGAAGGGCAAACGGTAACTTAGAAGAAAATGCTACCAGCAAAATGTACATAGAATCTTTCACAGATCCGGACTTCGAAACCCCTGCTGCTACTCTGCTTCAGTGAGATGTGACCACGGCCCAAGCTCGAGCCAACCGTAAGCAACATAAAGTGATACAGGGCGCACCAGAATTATTGGCTACAGTTGCTGGGGATAAGGTGGAGTAAGATCGAGGTCTCGTTCGGTAGTACGCTAAATCACTAAAAATTCTCTAAACATTTAGAATAGGCAAGGATCAGCCACCGAATGGTTCAAGCTCTCGGCTACGAACATTAAAGGTCATTTGGGACACTGAAGCGCAGGCACAGCTTATGCTGGAAAGAAAGTCATCTCTGCGGACCATGCATGCTGGAGTTTTCTTTCAGTCGGATTATGAACCAAAGGAACGCAGGGAAATGCGACTTTTGAAAAACGATCTAAACGACCGAAAGAACAAAAGCGAAACTGGCCTACAAATAAAAGGAGGATAAATAGTCCACATTGAACAAAATTTTCTTTGGCCGGAAGTTGTCAGGCGGAAAACATAACCAAGGTCAACCGGCCAGTTCTAGAAGATACCACAAGCAATAGTGGCCGCTGCCTCGAGATCTATTATGCCAATCATCAGAGTCTCTTCACTTAACTTGACGAACTCAAATCAACAGTATCTGAGCGGAAACCGCATATACTTGCGTTAACAGAGACTTCGCTGACCAAAGCAAAAGGGATCAGCGAAGTCAGCATTGAAGGCTATCAACTGTTCCGCTGTGACGTCTCAAAGTAGGGGCGGAGGAGTGGCACTTTATGTAGCCAATGAAGTTTCCTGTTGTCAGCGGGAAATTGCAGACATAGCCCTATGATTATATGAAATAATTTCATGCGAAAATAATATAAGGCAACATCCGGCACTCAAAATATGCGTTGTTTATCGGCCTCCCGGCTCCAGCGAAAGTAACGACTTATAACTGCTAAGTTTACTGCCAGTTATCTGTAAACAGGAAAACCTATTACTCCTAGGTGATTTCAACGCTCCTGGCATCGACAAGATGAGGCCTGGAGTAAAGGCCGCAGCAGTACCTTTCAATTATCAACAACAATAAAAAGGTCAAGGTCAAGGTCAAGGTGCGCATTTTATCTTTTAAAGCTAAGTGAAATAGATATTTTTATCCGATTTCATCGTTACTTGCTGAAGTTACTAGCTTAATTGTTGTTATTTATTTGTATATCTAACCCTTTAGCAACTGCACATACCGGTAGTTGTCTTTTTTACCGATAGGTCAAAATATACATATACAGATACTGTTGACATTTTTAAACACAAACTTGATTCTCATTTGCTGAGAAACTGCGGCAGATATAATGAACAAAGTGTCAGTAGCAGCACCTTGCAACTGGCTCACACTTATCGCTGATGTTAAGCCTACATTTGTACATTTGTATTATGTACTATTGTTACGGTGGACCTATTATGCGATTTTGGTTATGAATAGGGAGCTCAAGGGCGAAAGCCTTCTTCCCTTAATAAAGTGACTTAAAGTGACTTATACTGTTTCACCTGTAACGAGCCAACCCGAACCATGGGTGTTTGAACGCACCAAGGTCACTTTTGGCGCGGATCCGGATGAGGATGGTGTGAACGTCTGTTGGTGATGATGCCGGTTTTCCTTCTCTTTCCCTCTGCTGGCACCACTTTCCCCCAATCCGTGTCGCCGCTACACGCTCTTCCCGCCATCCTGTGTCACCGTTACACACTCTCCTGCCGTCAGCACCACCATGGCCCTCACCCGCAGTTGCCCACTGCGCTGCACTCCCGCCGGTATCTAACTAATATTCTGTGATCACCCCTCACTCCAAACGGATCATTTGTACAGTCCCTTGGTAATCCCCGTATCGTATCCTTTCCACTCTTTTTATTGTTTTACCATTAGTTTTATATCAACAGACCTCATGTCTTACTATCGCCTTGTTCTTCTATCTATTTCTACGATTGCATGTTGTGGTGATTGAAAACCCCGTTCGGCGTTACTTCTGGAGAATCATATGCGTGAATTACTCCTTTAGGTGTGTGCCAACCTCGACATCCCTGGCCCGCTACACACCGACATAGCCTCATTCTAGTTCCGGTAGATTCACGTAAAAAGCAAGTAATCCATGGCGTAAATACTGAATAATATATATCAATTTCCAGCAAGAAATAGTTTGTATTACTCGATATACTATAAGAGATAATTTTCATCCTGCGTAGCCTCTTCGGTAATTCAAATTTTCTGTCGAAATTTCGTGCAAAACTTTGCTTAGAACATATCCTATCACTCACCTCCTATTCAATATGATACCCAAGCCACAACTGCGACGTAAATTAACCCGTAATACCAATCGTCCTAACGATAAACCCATCTTAAGCATGAAGAAACTTGATCTTGATGCTTTAGACAACTTTAGTAAGCTTTATAACCAATATGCTTGTTTGTTTACGGTCCTTGGTGCCATCTTTGATGGAAAGGTATCTACGCTCACTTCTCACCAATGTGAGAAACTAGAGCCTTTCGTCAATATGGTGTCTACTGAGACTCGTGATCGGCAAAAAAGGAATTTTAATTTTCTTTTGAAAAATGCTTCAAAAGATAAACAACATATAGATGTTGCTGTTCAGTTTCTTGACTCTTGTGGCTTTAATTTTAAAGTTGCAGAAGCTAAATATAAATCGCTTCCAACCTCGCTAAAAATATAAAATTTATTTATTATTTATTTATTTAAAAGACTCTCATCCCGAAGTAAAAACCCGCTGATTCTCGTAAAACCTTTTTCGGCGATAGAAGAAGACCTTATATTCTCTCAGAATGAGCAGACAGCCAACTATTTTAAGGAAAATAAACTTTACGTATGCAGGGATAAAACGCCAATGGAGCGTCGGGTTTTATCCAAAGTAGCAAATGAGAACATTGGCTCTGCTTCAACAAAACCAAAAGTTGTCTCTGAGGCCGGCCCTCCCGCTCAGGTAAGCCCACATCCCTCTGAATCAATGTCAGTTTCCCCTGATACTTCTCCCATTCACCTTACTCGTGATTTGAGTCGTTCTCCACGTCTGTGATACTTTAAATTCCGATAAATCTATGAACGCCCCTAGTAAATCTACGTCAGTTTTCAAATTCGGCAATAGGCTTACCGATAACAACTCAGTATCTAAAAAAGACCCAACCGCTCAAACTAGCGCTTTTCCAATTCCCAAACCTCATCAACATCCCCAAATAATTCAGCCAGCTAATAAAATTAACCTTTTTTAAAACCAGTCATACAATTTTCGAAGGCAAATTTTCCGTCAAATTATGATATAATGTCGCAAAATCCTATTTTTATGCCCCCTCCTGGTTCTCCCATGCCACACTTCAGCCGTCCTTTCTACGAAGCTCCTTCTAATATGCCTTCCTACAATATGCACCGTTCATTTGATAATAATTACGTGAAAAACTGTAGACCAGGGCCAGTTTGCTTTCCACCTTTTGTTTCTCCCATGCCGTTTCCCTTTCCGTCACCAAGTTTTCCTTTTTGATAAATACTGACGAGCGTAACCTGAATCTGAAGGATACGCTCAGTCTAGTCTCACTCAATGCGAGATCAGTTGTTAATAAGATGACTGAACTTAAAACAGTAGCATTTGAGCTTGGTCCAGATGTGCTCTGTGTCACTGAATCTTGGACACACTCTCTTATTTCTGACTCGACAGTCGCCATATATAATTATAGTTTGTACAGACAAGACCGTATTGAAAAGCGTGGCGGTGGTTGCCGTCTTTATATTAAATCATCCTTTGTACATTTCCCGTATCACCTGAGCATTTCGTCATTTTCTGGAAATTTTGTCTTATTTCAGTCATCCTGCCACACAATAAAAAAGCGATAATTGGGTGTGTCTACAATCCTCCCTGTAACTCAATTAATGAAATGCAGCTGTGTGAAATGTTTGAAAAATTTGCAGAGACTCAATTCGATGTCAGAATAATTGTAGGTGATTTTAATCTGCCAGACATTGACTGGCATACAAATACCTGTCCACCAAGATTTCAGAAATTGGTTGACACTGTTAGCTTTTCATGCATGTCACAACTGGTCAGTTCAGTGACCAGAAATGACAACATGTTAGATTTAATTTTTACAAATGATGTCCACCCTCTTTTCATGAATTTTCATCGTGATATTTTCACAAGTGACCATGCCTTAATTCACTGTTGTTTTCCAGTCTCTCTTTCTAAAAAGCCCGATTTAAAATGCAATACCCTCGACTTTGGTAACGCGAACCATGAATTAATAAATGATTTCGTAAGTACCCTAGATTGGCATAGCATATTTTCAACTAACGATTCCTTCTTCTTCCAGGAGCTATTGCAAAACCTTACAGAAAATATTCAGGCTCTTATTCCACTTAAGATTTTTAAATCAAATTCAGCTTCTTCTACTGTGCCACATTTCTCCAAAATAAACTTAAGGCATTAAAAAAACAGCTCTTTATCATTTCACTCAAGAATAGCGCAAATATTTGAATTAGCGCTTAAAATAAGGCTTGCACGAGGTAGGCGTAGGGAGGCCACAGCATTAAGTGATGCGAATTCTTCCAGATCAGTTGCTCAAGTCTTCCGTCTTCGGTCGTCGGATAAGCTTCAGAAAGTCATTCCACCCTTTCTCAATGGCAACAATCATTTTGTTACAGAGGATTTGGAGAAAGCAGCATTGCTAAATTCATTTTTCGCCAAGTTCTTTACCATCAAAACTAGCCCCACTCCTGTAATTCCCCTGCTGTTTGATTCAAATCTCAGTACCCTTAATTTCTCACCCGCTTGTATTCAAAAATAAATAAGTCGTCTTAAAAATTAATATTCGGTTGGAACTGATAACATTCCAAACTTACTCATCAAACAATTAAGAGATTTCCCACCCTTACTGAGTAAGTTATTTTCAGTTTTTCTTGAGAATGGTTTTTTCCCGGAATACTGGAAAACTTCTATTATAATTCCCGCATTTAAATCTGGTTCCCGATCAGATATTCACAATTATCGCGGTGTTCATAAAACGCCCTCTCTGGCTAAACTCTTTTAAAAACTAATTACCAAAAATTGCCGATTTGTACATAAACAATACATTCTCAGCTCCTCACAGCATGGCTTTTTACCGGACCGATCTTGTGAAACATGCCACATGTCTTTTCTAAATCTACTTTCTTCTCTTCGTAATGATCATCTATCTGTGGTAGTTATATATTTTGACCTTAATAAAGCATTTGATAAAGTTCCTCACAGGAGGCTCCTAGCCAAACTAGAGGCTATACGATTTCGTAGTCCTCTTGCTGACTTCATCAGATCTTATCATTCAAATTGACAACAAAAGGTCTTTGTGGGATCCTCATCCTCTACTCCTACCGCAATTTTGAGTGGTTTTTCAAGGTACCGTGCGAGGTTCTCTGCTCTTCTTGCTTTTCATAAATGATATCTCATTGAGTGTTAAACACTCCCAATCTTATATTTATGCCGATGATCTCAAGTTTGTTTACTCCTTCTCTAACTCTACGGCCGCGAGATGCTTAGAACAAATTCATTCTGATCTGCACGCTCTTTTGGCGTGGAGCTCAACATGGCAGATGGAGTTCTCACCTTCTAAGTGCCAATACATGTGCTTTGGGCCTAAAAGGCTGCCACAACCTGTTATTTTTCAAGGTTACCCAATGACTGAATGTTCCAGTATCAAGGACCTAGAATTAATCTACACCAATAAATTAGACCTTTCTCCTCACGCCGATAGAATTACAGCCAAAGCCGCACAGATTTGCGGCTTTATTCCTTATAATTTCTATCTTCCTGAAATGAAATTAAGACTTTATTGTATATTCGTACTCCCCATCTTAGAATAATGTTGCCACTTTTTCAGTCTCATGAATGAAGGTAGCCGTTCAAAATTTGAACGAATTCCAAAAACGTTCACACGAAAACTGTTGTATCCGACAGCTTCTAAAACTTTTTACTCAAATAGATGTCAATTAACGAAACTGAGGTTCCTTTGGTTCAGGAGATTGGAAGCAGGCCTTTGTCTCCCTTTTCGGCTTAATAATAGCAAAATTTCACCCAGAACTTTTGTCATTACCCCCGTCAGCCCTCCCTACAACCTAAGAAACTCGGCACTTGTTATACCCACTCCTGCATTTTCCTCATGTAAACGCTCTTTGTTTTTTGCTTCCAGATATAGCTTTCCTTGGAATAACTTGCCAATCGAAATTAGGTCGTTAACTAGACTGTCTGCTTTCAAACGGAGACTGCACATTTATCTTAACACTGATTCTAGTAACCTTCTATTCTCCTCATCTTTTCCGAGCAGCTTTCTCCATGCCTCAGAGAAAGGACCATCGGGAATTTAGGATATCCTCTTGAAACTATTCTCTCTGCCTCGTGTCCCCAGAGAGCCTAGATGTTTCCATTTACCACCGCTGAATCAAACGAAGCCACGCGGAAGTACTCAGTCTAAAATGCTGCAGTTTCGTTGACTACTCACCTACATCAGAACACCCACACCTATTTCTGCTCAACTACTATGTTCCTACTATTATCTTCCTAAGCATTTTTTTCTCTTGCACACTTTTTGAACATGGAGGCCCGTTGAACACTGTCTCCATTTTCACTGTAAGAGTTTTTTTTTAAATGCCATAAGTTTTCGTTTTTAGTTCAAAATTACCTGCAAAACATTGTTAAATGTTGCCCCAAAAGGACAATTTCTGCTGACATTATTACGACTGTCTACGTCTACTTGCACATATTGTCAAATTATTTGTTGAATTTTTATTTTTTCGAAATTAACCGGCGCTGAAAAATATAAATTCCAAATTCCACATGCGTTGACATCCGACCCAGTTATCACGAACATAGGGCTACAACGCCGGAAAATTATCTTTCAGGTTGCGTAATTGGAAAGCCGATTGTGAAGAAATGAAAAGTCCGTTTCTGCAGAAAACTTGTTACCCAGCACGAACGATACAAATGAATTATGGCAGCATATCCAAGGGACTGTAGAGTGCTTAATTGAAGTCCATTGCCCAATGAAAGTGATAAGACCATGTGCCAGACCTCCATATGTCAACCAGCCGATAAAAAAGGCCATGAAGAAGAAAAAAGGTTGTGGAAAAAGTACGAGCATCTTCAAGATTTAATATCACTTGCCAAATATAAAGCTTAACGAAATCTATGCCGTTAGGAAATACGAAATTCTAGAACTGCCCTTGAGCGTCAACTTACAACACAAGCCACAATATGCCCAAAGAAGTTTTATGGATACATCCGCAGTCAAATAAAGCACCAGGACGACCTCGCAGCTCTAAGGGATAACCTCGGGAACGTAGTAACGGAAGGACCGCGGAAAGTAGAGTATATGTCAGATTTTTTCAGATCGGCGTTTACGATGGAATCTTCCGACGACAATTCGGGAGTAGAATTGGGCGAAGGTGCAGCCGTTATTGAAACTGTTACCTTTTCTGACGCAGACGTAAGACATGTCCTCAGTTACATCAAACCAGACAAGTCTCCTGGACCGGATGGGATTCCTGGACTGATACTCAAAGAACTGTCGGCCGAGCTATCGGTGTCTCTTTTAATTCTGTTTGAGTTTTCCATGAGAACAGGGGACTTGCCTTTGCAGTGGAAGACGGCAAACATCGTACCGTTATATAAGGGAGGTAGCAAGATGTCTGCAAACAGCTTTCAGCCCATAAGCTGGACTTGCCTTTCCTGAAAAATGATGGAGGTCCTTGTCAAGCAGGCCATACTAAGATTTTGCGATTAAAGTGACATCATACACAATTTCCAACATGGCTTTCGGCGAGGGCGTTCCTGCCTTTCAAATTAACCGACTTCAATTGAGGCCTAATCAAGTGCTTTAGAAGAGGGCTTCGAAGTGGACGTAATGTACACTGATTTCCGCAAAGCCTTTGAGAGCGTGCCCCATCAATGCCTTTTACGTAAACTGAGCGTTCATGGCATCAAGGGGCAAATTTTGGACTGGATGAGGGCATTTTTATTCGGTCGAAATCAACGCGTTTGCATCGGGAAGGATAAATCGGACTGGGCTGATGTAGTTGGGGTGGTTCCTCAAGGCTCCATTCTCGGTCCTCTACTCTTCATTCTCTATGTAAATGTCAGCCTTCAAGAACTGGACTGCGGTAAAATCATGTTCGCAGATGACGTTAAGCTCTGGCAGGTCATTAAGGGCCCAAGCGACCGAGATGCTCTGCAAAATAATATTTACAAACTGCAGACGTGGTCCGAGAGATGGCTGCTGGATTTCAATGTGCAAAAGTGTGCTGTCCTCCACCTGCGTCCAACAAACTACCCTATCCCCCAGAGCAGCAGGACATATCACCTGAAAAACATCCAAATTCCCGTAGCATCTACGCAAAAGACCTCGGCGTTTTGATACAGAGTAATCTGAAGCCCTCATTACAATGTGCCACAGCTACAAATAAAGCCACGTGAGTGCTGCACGCTATCAAATGGGCGTTTCTAGCCTTCGATAAAGATCTCTTTGGCAGAGTGTACAGCATATTTGTTCAACCACATCTAGAGTATGGCATAGCACACGACACAGCATGTCTGGAGAAAGTGCAGCATCGGGCAACAAAGCTAGTAAGAGGTCTAAAGAACCACACTTACATAGATAGGCTGGCATGCCTCAATGTTTTCCCTCTGCATTACAGGCAACAAAGAGGGGATCTTATCCTAGTTTACAAGATCATAAACGATCTTGAGAAAGGATTACGCTTTGAAGACATGTTTCAGTGGCACCTCTCGCCTCATCTCCGTGGGCACACAATGAAGCTGCGCACGAAAATATCCAAGCTAAACCTCCGCTCTGAATTCTTCATGCAACGTGTCATACCACAGTGGAACAACCTTACACCTTCCCTTCAGATGTACAAACAACGCTTGGATAATTACGTGCGTCCCCTCTCCTCGCTCCAAGTCTGAACTCTAAAAACCAGACATATATTGTAAAAAACAATGCTACTCTCCTCCCTCCAAGTCTGACCTCTAAAAATATGACAAATGTTGTAAAAAAACAATGCTCCTCACTGTTTGCCAATACTATGTTATTAGTGGTAAATTTTATAGGTGCTTGTACACATTCTTAATAGGGTTTTCAAAGGCATTGCCTTTTATCCTCATCAAATAAACTGAAAACTGAAACATTTTAAATAATTGTAAGCTTTGTGTTTATTATGCTTTTATTATTTAAAAGATGTAAGAATATTTTTAAGTTGCATTTAATAGTATTTTTTCCCTGCATTTTGACTATTGCCCACTCTGGCTATCGAAACTATTGATAGTCTTCTCCAAGAAAAATACGACGACACCGACCAAAAGCTCAAGCGAGAGCACATCATTGACCTCCTAGAATTATGTCTAAAAACGTTCTTTACGTTTAATGGCCAAGCTTACGAACAAAAGAAGGGGACACCAATGGGCTTGCCTTTGTCTGGCCTTATTGCCGAAGCTGTTTTGCAGAGACTCGAGCGGCTGGTCTTCAGCTCGTCTCCCCCGAAGTTCTGGGCCAGATACGTTGACGAAACTTTCGGTATCATCAAAAGGAGCAAAGTGCAGGCTTTCAAGGCACTGCTGAACTCCATCTTTCCTGACATCCAGTTCACCATGGAAGAGGAGGTCAACAATCAATTACCTTTCCTTGACGTACAAGTAACGAAGCTGGAAGATAAGGACAATGGCCTACCGCAAGGCAACCAATACCATGCGCATTCTCCACTTCAGAAGCAACCACCCCGTTGGTCACAAACGCAGTTGTGATAGGACCCTTTTCCAACGCGTTCAGACACATTGCAGTGACGAATGTGGGAAAAAAGAGGAGATTAAGTACTTGCATGCCCTATTTCACACCAACGGTTATCCGAAGTCCTTTGTACGCAAGTGTCTTAAGAAGCCGCACCATGAGCGGTCGAAAGGAGATGACCCTAAGTTCTGGCTCGCAATCCCTTATGTGAAGAATGTATCAAAGGCGGCTGCAAGAATCCTCATGAGGCCCAAAGACCCGCTACCTCTGACAGAACAATCAGGTGTAGTCTACAGCATACCATGCCAAGACTGCACTGCAAGGTATGTCGGTGAAATGGACAGACGCCTTGGCACAAGGTTGCATGCGCATCAGCTCGCAATCAACCGCGAGGATAAGCTGTCTTTGGTCTATGACCACGTAAAGCAGAAGAAATACAAGTTCACCTTTGAAAAAGCAAGGGTAATAGGCCGGGCCAACGACAAGATGGCCAGACTGCTGCTAGAAAGTTGTTCCTCGACTGGCACACTAAGCAGAGCCATGGACCTTCATCCCGCCTACCAAGCGCTCCGCAAAAAGCTAACATCGGCTCAAAACGGAGCAATAGGTTGGGCGGAGAGAGATAAACAGGGCCGACAGCCAGTAGCCGCGAGCAAAGAGGGTGGAAACTCTCACGAGTCACAAAAACGACTTGACATAGCTCACGACGGCGCGAGCAATGCAAACAGCCAAGAAAATCGATCGGCTCAATCGACTGACGCATGGGCGAATGGACGTTCACATCTATCTGACGCACACAGGAATACAGACACCTTGCTGTGACGATAAAAGCGAGCGAGCTTTTGAAACGTCAGCCTGAATATACTTTGGTCTCAGAAATCGTCTCCTCTTCTTCCTCTTCCGCGGATGATGTAAGGAATATTTTATCTGGACCTCGAATTTTGTCGCATATAAGAAAAGAAATTGAACATGAATGCACACGAATCTCTAGGGAATGTGACAAGCTATGTGCGACCCCATTGCTTTGCGTTGTCAGCAGTCTAATGATCAAAAGGAAAATCAGCTTAATGACACTCAGTGAAGAAAACAATAAAATGATACTGATCAATATTTGTACACTTTTTAATAGTAAAAGTTTGACAAACACCAATTTTACAATGATGCACAATGTGTATACATTTTTGGGACACCCTGTATAAAGGAGGTAGGCAGAGTCTTAGATAAGCATATTTACAGATAGCTTCTTTCAAATCACAATTATGTTTCAAAGCCATAGGCAGTAGTCACCGGTTATTAAGCCCACCTCAGGCCCAGACCAAATTGGGCTTAATATGCGGCGGGCGCACTAACCGGAGAGTCCTAGTTCATAATTAGCAAACGCAGGATAGGCACTATACATTACATAGGTACTGTATTATGTGCAGAGTTTGTTTATGTACAAGAAGAGAATGCTGTTTGCGTTAGCCCTTTGCGCGTGCGGCTCTCTCGTGTTGGGGATTTGTCCTCCTCATCCCTCATTCTGCTGCCGTCTGAGCAGCGTGTCGCAAAATTTAACTTGGAAAATGCAAAAAAATCACATCTGTCATCTTGTTTTGCGTAAGACTGGCAAAAATAATTTAACCATTTGCGCACACAGAGAGATGAGAATCTCACTCTATCCTGTTGGCAAACTGGGCTTTGTAGCCAGCGGATTTTGCTATGTAAAATTCCATCCCAAGCTGATTTGGGCTTAATACGCGGCTGGGCTTAATAACCGGTGACTACTGTATGTGCATAATAAATTGTTGTTGTCTTCCAAATTCAGTGCGACGAAATTAACTATGATCGAGTATCCCTTTTAAATGCATCAACGCTTTCAGCGAGAACAACTGAAGAGGAATGTTTGTTGTTGTCTTCAATTAGCCAGTGGATTAACAAGCTGGACCGAACTTTTATTGTGGCATGGTGTTTCTTCAGTTGCTGTGGATACTCTCGGAGATGCGTCATTTCTGCCAATTTAAAAAAAGCAGCCATCTGAAGTGCACAGTCTGCTCCCCTGACGAGTTTGAATACCAAAATCCGATCTACTCTGCGTTGCCTTTAATCGAGACAAAAATGCGTGAGGCTTTTTAGTGGACCTTCATATGGTAGACGTCCTAAGCCACTGACTTATTTAGTCCCTCTTCGTTTAACTTTCTCCAGCGCTGCATAATCTTGCTTCCTCCAGAGGTACCACACCTGGACACACGGTTGTAACACCGGCCAAACATATTTTCTAAACACGCCCAAAAAACTACGCATCAAAATAGGGGAAGGATCTTCTGATCGTTCCTAGGATGTTCATAGTCTTCTTTTCAGTTTTGGCACAGTGAGTTGAAGGTTTGAAAGTGAGCGTCGTACATAAACTTAGATCATTTTGTCGTTCACTTGCCTGAGTTAGTGACATCTGATGAAGTGGTCATGCTCAAATGGTATCTCTTTTCTGCAACTAGACCGTAGGCGGATAACTGAGCATTTGTTACAATTTAGCTACATTAGCTACTAATCACATCATATTTGCAAGTGATCGAAGTCATTTTGTAAGCTCTACCCATTCTCCGAGATTTCAATTGCATTCCACATTTTCAGGTAGATTACAAACATGACATTCTCGTGGATTAGGCAATCGAGGCAGTCGTTCACATACACCAAAAAAAAGAACTCATAGACGAGTATAATCTCTACCATCAAGATCGCCTTTTTAAGCGAGGCGGGGGTTTTCTTCTCCTAATTAGAACGTCATTCGATCACTTCCCCTTTTGTCTTAATGCCACGCCCTCTCTCGAAATAACTGGTTTTGAGTCTATTATCGCCGCAAAAAAGGTGGTTCACGCGTCTAAATATAATTCTCCTAACTCGTCGTCCGAAGATAATGCAAATCTTGGTGAAATATCTAAATTGATTTGCGAGTCCGTTTCGAAATGAAAATTATCGCTGGAGTTTTTAATTTTCCCGAAGTTGACTCTCTTTCATAAATTTCTCTGTCAAAATCTCCGCTTTTCCTTGATACCATTTCTTTTTCTAAATGGTCTCAACTGGTTCACTCCCAAAACATAAATATCTTCACTGTTGCCTTCCGTTTGTTTCTTCAAAAAACACTAGGGTATTTCGCATAAATTATGCGTATGACCTCACAGATATTAACTTGCTTAACTACTTTCTTGGCTCACTGAATACACAGGATTTTTTCACAAACGAAGTTGGCAGTTTTGCTGGCTTCTCATCAGCCGTTTAAAAAACATCGTGGAATTTGTGCCAACAAAAATAGCCAAACTCTACGTGTCAGATGTCACCGTCCTTCACATTCACTTGTCAAGACAAAAGAAATTGAGAAGGCAGTTAAAAGATCGATCTGCTATTTCCTTTTTTGTGCACCTAAAGATGGCAGAGATTTTTAAATTAACGTCTAAGATTCGTCTTGCATGTCACAGAGAAATGGAATCCTGCGCACCCAATGAGTTAAACGCTGCAAAATATGTTGCCTACTTGTTCCGTAGTTGGTCCTACTCTAAACGAGGTCCTCTGTTACTAAGTGGAGGTAACAACTTCGTACTTGAAGACACTAATAAGGCTGAATTGTATATTGCGTCCCTTGCAAAACATCTTCCGACGGAATCTGAACCGGTTCCATCGTTTCAGCCACACTCAGTCAGTGTTATTGGCAACATTGATTTCTCCTTAGAAATATTTCTAAAGCACATCATTCGTCTAAAAACTCGCACTTTTTGGTAACCGATGGTATTCCGAATTCAGTCAGTCAGTATATTTGAGGAAAAATAGGCTTGCGCCTCTGAACTCCTTAGTTGTGACGTCGAAATCTCATGAATTAGAAACAATGTTAACAGGCTTTCAGTCAGAAAAATATAGACAGTCATATTTTGCTGTAATATATGCATATCAAAACGGTCTTTGAATATTTCGACGGATTGGGACATAACAATCGCTTCAGGTAGGCTATTCCATGGGTTCACGACCCGATAAGAGCGAAAATACTTCCTCACATCCAGTCGTCCTTGGGGCACATGCAGTTTGAAGGGATGTCCCCAGCGATAATTGTTGTAGGGAGTTGGAAAAAGTCGTCACATTTGAGAGCGCAGTCCAAGCAACGCACGATATGGAAGATTTGCAGCAAATCTCCGCGTAACTGCCTATAACTAAGAAAATAGAGGTTGAGGTCATTTAGACGGATCTCATATGGCAGTGAACCTTGGCCGTTTACGAATTTTTTGGTCCGCGGCTGCACCCTTTCAAGTACGTTATAATCCTGGCTTGAATCGCGTATTCAAGATGTGGCCTTATGAAGGTACCGAAGATTTTCGAGAAACAGTCTTCATCAAAAACGATGAATGCCCGATTGATGAGGTACAGCATTTAGGTTGCAGGTTTAGCCATTTTACAGCATTGTGTAGAAGGTTTCGGGTTGTCTGTCATCCAAATACCGAGATCATTCTGAATTTTGCTTCTTGGAGTGGGATTCCGTTCAGATATATATGTTAATCATGTCATTATACAGGCAATTTGAAAGAGTTGGTAGAGCACCTCTTGGACGCCTTCCAAAATCTTGAAGACAGGAAAAAACCTCAAACAAACTCCCTATGTTGCAGCCAGTATTCGTTTTAGTTACATTTTGTGTTTCGTCAATACTGGGCAAGAAAGGGAGGTTGTTTCAAGTGAAAAAAAACTGACTTCGAAATTACGATACAAACAGAATATATGAAAAGTTGTAAACTGAGTTGACACCTCAGCGGGAGAAAAATTGCATATCGTTAACGGACATTTGTTCGGGACGAAGGGGTTAGCACAAGAACACACTGTTCTTAGTCTTCCTTGAATGTTTGTAAGCAAAAGTTGCGCGCTATCGGCTGAAGGGTTAGCTGACTACGGGCCGCAGCTTCAGCAGCATTATCTCAATCATAAGACCTGGTAGGTTCAAAGTCCACGAACGCCATCAGAGTGAAAGAGAAATTCCACCGAGTCAGTACCCGAAATTCCTGAAAGTTGTCCTGAATATAGAAAACTAGTGACAGCCCTCTTAAACATAGGATAGTTTTGCTGGGTTTTAATACTTCTGGGAAGCTTATTCCAAATTTAATATGGCGTTTACTGAGAAGAATTGCCGGTACCTAACTTTGCGTGCCATAGGAAGATGACTGGCACACCGAGAGTGCTTGAGCTGTCTTATTGTACTGAGAGGATTAAAGGTTTGGCCATTCAAAAGTTTAACCAGTAAACATAGGCCCTTCTGTAGAAGCCACAAGAGATCCAGCTTTATATGTTCACACCTTTGTTGGAAGGCTAAGTTACGGTGTTCTGTAGTGAAAACTCTTCTAGTGAAGAAGTTCTGCACCGATTCTATTTTCTTCCGTTCACTAGTGCGCAGAAGACTGAATAAGCGTGAGCAGTATTCCAGACTAGGTCTCACGTATATATCATAAAGGCTTGTTCTAACCTTTATGGTCTTAAAATTTCTAAGGATAAATCCTGTGGTTTGGCGTGCTTTCGAGACTTTCAAGGCACAGTGCTCTGACAGATTCAGACTTTAAGAATAGGATATGCCGAAATCCTGGATAACACCCAGGACATTTATTTCGTGACCATCAATGCTTAATTCCGATTGGTGATCGTCGCCAACAACCATGACGCAACATTTGTGCCATGAAAGGGTGAGGTGCCATGTGCAACACCACTGGGCGAAGGCCCGAAGATCGCTTATTATCAGCTCGAGCATGATGTTGCGATCTGCCTGTTTATCTCGATAGGCGACTTTTAAATCATCAGCGTACATGAAGGGTCTGCCAAACTGAAAACAATCTGAAACATCGCTGCCAAAGAGGCAAAATAAGAGCGGACCCAGTACACTACCCTGTATGACTCCACTCCTAACATGCGTGGGGTTGGATATAACATTGGAAATTTTGACTCTTTGTGTGCGAGCATCCAAATAGGAAGACATGAAGTTCAGAAGCTTGCTACCTATGCCGAAAAAGGCCAGTTTCCGAAGGAAGAATTTATTATCGGCACGACTGAAGGCCTAAGTGAAATGAAAGTAGACTGTATAAATGGCAAAACCGCTGTCTCTAGATTGCAGCACATAATCAAAGAAAGGGAGTTGGTAGGTGTCACAATATCTTTTCTCGAGAAATCCAGGTTGAGCTGCGCTAAGCAGGCTGTTTTCTGTCAAGTGACGCATAATCTTTTCTGTGATCAAGGTCTCCAAGATCTTCGAGGCTGCGGGAGGTGTATTTATTGGCCTAAAGTTTTCAAATGACGTCGATCGGCCATGCTTGCGAATAGGCATTATGTGCGATTTCTTCCACAACGAAGGTTAGGTTCCGCTCTCAAGAGCAAGATTAAATATCTTCCACAGAATAGACGGAATGATATCATTCACTTCAGCTTTTAGAAGGCTAATTGGAACGCCATCTGGTCCTGGAATATAAGATTGACGATAACGACGGTAGACTTCGGTCACGTCCCCGACAATAAAACTCATTGTTTCGAGGATAGTACCCGTCCAAGACCAGATAGCCAGAAGTGCGGCGAACGAGTTTTCACTCAACGTTTTGGACAGGAATGCATTGAAACTATCGGCGGTCAACTAAGCGTCAACCATGGGGTTTCCTAGAGCGTCTTGAACTATAGGGTGTTGCGCTTTCCTCTGCGCTTTGACTGTGCGTGAAAAGAGTTTTGCAAAATTAAGAGAAGGCTTTTCAGCAAAGTTGGCCTTATCGGTTATCTGCTTTTCCTCGGATTGCTTCTTAGCCTGCTCAAAGGTCAGTGTGATCAATGGCAGAACGGAAGTGTTGTTCTGCTGATGCAAACGACGAGAGAGTTTACGCAGCCTACGACGGAAAGACAAAGGAAGGAACACTTTATCCTTGACATGTATAACTTCCTTACGGGGGACAAAGAGGAAGATGAGTGGATCCAGCACTTTGTACAGTGCATCGATACAAACATTTACATCCAAAAATTGTAAAATTCAGACCAGTCGAGATCGCTTACATGTGTCAGTAAGGCTGCCGTATTTGCGGATCGGAAGTCATGATAAAAACTAAATTTCTGGGAACATGTTTCATCCACCTTCAGTTCTAGTGTAGTAACAACTGTTAGATGATCTGAACTCCCAAGGGCTTCTAAGGGTGACACTGAAAGCGCTTTGCATCCCCTACAAAATTTAGGTCGAGTATGTTTGCTCCTCGAGTGGGAAAATCGACTACCTGATCCCACATGCCGATATCTACAGCCTCAAGTAAGTTCTCACAATTTTAAGGACCGGAGGGTGGAAAGCATTGCACGCCAGGAAGGTTAAAAGGGCCTGCAATCAAGCAATACTTAAGATTCAAGTCGGCTGCGGCATGAAATGCCTGCGAGAGACAAAGATCGTAGTCCACATTGGCATTTGGTGGGCGATAAACACAGCCAACGAGTAGGTGTATTTATTCTTTAGAACAACTCGTAGCCGGCAGATCTCCTCCACCGCCGTTAATTGTGGATAGTGCAACGGGAGAAATGTAAGCGGCTGCTTAATATAGATGCAGCTTTCTCCGCCGCGGCCATTGTTTCGATCATTCCAAATGCATGCATACCATAGAACAGAAAGTTCAAAGTCAGCTACACAGGCCACTAACCATGTCTTGGTTACTATAACAATGTCTGGGCGGTTGACGAAAACCGGTCTGGAGCAATTGCATTTTATTAAGCAGTAATCTGGAATTTAAAACGACCAAATTAAGAAGGCATATCTTAGGTTTCGGTGGCTGGGCAGCTAGGCTGTCGCTGTTACTGGATTCGACCAGAGAGATGTCCTTTTGACTTGAACTATTTGTCCCTCTTATTTTGATATTTTCCTTGCCATTGGTTCTCCGCTTTTCCAGCTCTATTATTAACTGTCTTATCTTTATCCGCTCTTTCGAGTTGTAATCCGGTTAAAAAACTTGCAAATGCAGACTCCGTAAGGATGGTTTGCGCTCTAGCAAAATTTGCGTCTGTGCTTCAGTTTCCAAAATAACTTTTAGAGGTCATGGCCGAGAATTTCATTCTGGATCTGTTGGACCCTTCCCTATTCAAAATGTCTTAAGAATGCGGAATGACTCGCCTGGTTTAAGCAACGGTTTGTCGTACTCTCTCATAAGATCCACGTCATGGTTAACTCGTTCCTGTGGAATTGTCTACGCAGACTCTGGGGCCCCCTTTAGGATTGCGCAACAGGAGGCGGATTTCAATTCCGCAGGCGCAGGAGAGTGCATTTGTTTGAATCGAAGGACAAAAGCCATCTGCGCGACCAATCGCTTTATCGTCAAAGATTTTCCTGGAAGTTATTTTCATCGGCAGCACTCATGATGACCTTCCATATTTTTGCATCATCTACAAACATGGCACACTCGCAGTCCAAATCCTGTAACCATTCATTAACGAACAATAGAAAGAGGGTCGGTCAGAGTACTGACTGTCGGCCTTGATTGTTGTCGTCCTACACATACAGTTTGATAACGACCAGCGGGGAAACTTTCAATCCACGTAAGAAGAGAGTGACGAGCTTGCTACGACTGCTATGATGCTAAGTTGACCGTCGATAGCTTCATTGCGTTCCTATCCCAAACGGTTAGTGAAAGCTCGTTCGCTGCACCTCCGGCTATCTGGGCTTGGACGGGTGCCGTCCTCGAAAACATAAGTTTTACCCTGTGGGACGTGACTGACGCCATTCTTCGTTATCGTCAAGGAGGTAGGGTTGTTGTGTATGTCAGAACTGAAATCTCTCTTGTAGAAAGCGAACACACTCTAGCCCTGGAGTATGAGTCCGTCTGGTTAAAGATCAAGAAGGCAAATTCACAGAACCTGGAATTCCTGGCCGTATACCGGCCACCATACATTCTGAGCGGAGCCAACGACTCGCTCCTTGGTCTGGTGAAAGAAGCTGCTAGCCACCAGGAGGTTCTCATTGTTGGTGACTTCAACGCCCCTGCAATTAAATGGAACAACCTGACAGTGGAGACGGCGTCAACTTCCTTTAGTTCCAAATTAATGGATCTCACGCTTGACCTATCTCTAGTTCAGAACGTTACGGGCATAACCAGATTTCGAGAAAACAAGCGGGCGAATGAAACAGAGATTCCACCGAGTCAGCACCCAAAATTCGTGCAAGTTGTCCTCAATGTAAAAAACTAGTTAAAGCTCTCTTAAACATAGCGTAGCTTTGCTGGGTTTGAATAATTTTGGGAAGCTTATTCCAGATTGATATGGCGTTTACTGAAAAGAATTGCCCAAAATTCTATTCTGCTATATTAGCAGTAGATTAAAAAACAAGG
>JAYGXS010000001.1:80208106-80224100 GCA_036362985.1 Ligula intestinalis | reverse complement strand
TATAATGAACAAAGTGTCAGTAGCAGCACCTTGCAACTGGCTCACACTTATCGCTGATGTTAAGCCTACATTTGTACATTTGTATTATGTGCTATTGTTACGGTGGACCTATTATGCGATTTTGGTTATGAATAGGGAGCTCAAGGGCGAAAGCCTTCTTCCCTTAATAAAGTGACTTAAATTGACTGAAGTGACTTATTTACGATCAATTGACTAAAGCCAGCGAAAATCATGAAGTCTTAATTAGAATTTTATGGAAGATCTGAACCTCTTCGTAATAGAAATATCAAAATAATTACAAAGAAATATGGCGGGAGGCAATAACTCTTAGTGTACAAAAATGGCGCGTTTAAAATTGTTCCTGACAATTCTATTTAAAGTTATTAGTCACTGACCGGCATGTCCGCAAGTGAGTTTCAGCAATATATTACTCCTCTGATCTCTCAATGGCGTAAATGAAGCGAAAAAGTGCTTTTCTTAGTCCACCATAAGCCAAGCAATGCATAAACAAAAGAAACAGCTAGCAGTTCTCATGAAAATATGTTAGAATACATACTCGAAATTTAGGCTCTTCGGTAACAGCCATACATTATATTGCCCGTAATATGGAAGCATATGTATTAGAAAACTTGACAAAGCGAGTATTTTTCGACGTAATTTTACTTGTGCTGCTTTATTTACTCGGTGATTTTGCATGAACGGGCTTCCTCTACATGTAAAACTTAGGTTTACCTAGTACTCCCGATTTCCACTTTTTCGGAATTTTCCACTATGTTATAAAAGCTGATGTTTCTTTCAACGTTATATTTCTCCATTAATCATAATATGCCCTATTGTGAATAACGATCATTACTTTATTGCTGCAATACTTTGAAGGCCACAGCGTGGGCTGCGCTTGAGTAAGAGGGAGTTACTTGTAAAACTCGTTCGATTTTATGAGATACTGCATTTACTGTAGCTCATCAACCACAGGCAAAAATACGCCGTCAAGCGATGCAACTTAGAGACAAACTGCCCCCTACTGAAACTTCTGCTGCTATCTGAAAGGTACGTTGCAACGACTGGGAGTGAAATTATGGTGGAGAAACAGGGCAAAAATCGGAGAAAAACCTACACAAACACAAGCCAACAGCTCGGAAACTAGACCCAAACTCGCAGCTTGCAGCACACATCGGAGCGATGGGTCAAAATTTCAATATTCAGGGAAAGACCATCGTAGGCCGAAGAACCTCAAAAGAGGAACGACCGATGCCTAAGGCATGGTATTCAGATGCCAACTCCGTAAACAAACATCTAGATCTTTCCGTGGACTACAACATCCCACGCCATTACGTAAGTACAGAACCAGGCGAGGTCGAAGCGAACATAAGAATTATATACGAATACGGCACCGTGCGAACTCGCCAAAAGAGGAAGTGAAATTATTAGCATGGAGATGAAACGATAGAGTAACTGCCGTCAAAGTATACCAAAATCCAATGAACACGCAACGAACGAGGAAAAATCAATCAGCCCACGGCCAAGGCGTATAGTCACAACTTCACATTGCTGATCGTTAGAGGCAGTTTAAGCTTTGAGAACGGAAATCCGGTCCGGTTTTCCGAAACGTCAGCGAACACATAAACATTTTTCTGTGCACACTAACAGGATTCTTCTTATATTCATTCGTACAAAAATTAAATCGCAGCAGTGCTCAAAAATTATCATAATGTAATTTACGCAGACAACTTTAAGTGCGTTTTATCCTCTTCCAAGGACATGACAAAGTTTTGCGCTGACAAGATTAACACAGACCTGCTTAACTTCGCACGCTGGAGCTCTGTCTACTTCGGCATAGAGTGACTGAACGAGTCCAGGCAAAGAAAGTGATTCACAAAGCAGCACGAGAGAACCAATTTGAAAAACTGCACAGTGCAACGTTATCCAGGAACGACATGGTGGTAGACAATCTGTCGTCGAAGAAACTGATGAAGGAGCAAATACATATTTTTCAGCACCACTTATCGTCTCTCCTTATGGCTCAATAACTGCACGATTTACTAAAGCCACTGAAAACTGACAGGTACATCGTCATCGTGCCATCAGACAAGTGGTATTTTACCGTCTTACTAGACAGAAAAGATTACCTTCAGAAAGCCGAAAGAACTTAATGGAAGACTGCCAGTTTTATGTTCACATGAAGCCAACCCCTCCAAATGACTAACGGGTGAAATTAATCTGACACTGTTGGCATTAGAGAAGTCGGGTGCCATCATGTCGTCTGACCAACGCACGGCGAGAGTGCAAGAAATGGCCTCGGCTCGCTTCTATAATAATGATTTGTATATTTAAGGCCCAAGGGGCCCTGTCGTTACAAACTTAGTACTATCGTGAAAATAAAAAGAATAATGATCAACAGTTGGAGTCACACACAGGTCGGAGGCAACTATAAGGCGTCAGCTAATGAAAACAAAAGACCCATTGCCACGGTCACAAACATCTGGAGTCGGCTATACGATTTCGTGCAGTTGCCGATGAGACCCGGCCACATATTCAACTTTGTTGAGGCCGAAATTCTTGCGAGAGTTGACAATCGTGTGGATAGTGAAGTACTTGAGTCATGATTTACGGGGCTCCATTCTATAAACAGATGCAACGACATGCCCAATCTACACTCGGCGTTGAGCCTCCATTTCGCCAAAGCAATTCGCCACTTGGGGAACGCACAGGCCAACACCTCGTCTAAAATCAACGTCAGGGAACCAAATGGCCGATAAATCATCATGTCCAATTCCACCACGCATGAAGTAAGTTCAACAGGTCACAGGCTGCCAAGCATTTAGCGCCCAAGCGGACAATTATCTTCGATAAGGGAGTCGTTAATTATCATGGGTATGCAGCAGCATAGCAAGGAGTGGTCTAATGATTTTTTCGTGAAGATTAAAGAAGTTTTTCCATTTCGTTCGCGGACAGCGTTATCGTGGAAGTCGGGTACAAATGGGGCGCGAAGTGTAATCGTACAGTAACTTGGCGTGGTAGGGGTACTCAATCAAAATATATGATGCTAGTGAAGTAATGTTTGTCGGATGCGTTGTTGGTATGTTTCGTAAGTAAATTTGGCACTTTCGCATGAACTGTAAGGGATTGAAGGTAATATCACGGAATCAGGTCTTATGTTAGTCGTACGTTTGTATAATTTCGTATTGTTTGTAGTTAATGCGAATAGGTATTTATGGGCGGAATGATATTTTTCGCGGGTGTTGACCATTGAGGTGATCACGTGGAGGACGGATTCGATGATCAAGCGTGGCGTAACGATGTTTTTATCATCAGTGGCAGTGTTCACTATTTCGTATATCAACTGTCGTATTCCACATACGTTATGCCGTCTTATGGGTATCCAATAGTAATGGATAAGGATGGGCCAACTCATGTTTCTCGTGCATATTTTAGGCATTGAGGTTAAGTTAATTGGGCAGTTTGTCGTTAACTGTGATCGGTTGCTAATGTGAGTAAAGTGGAAGTGAGCAGTGTTTCATGCTAAGTTAACATTGCCAAATGTGTGTTAAATGGAGGAGTATGTTTGCGCCGGCAGTCAAGCTCCAATTGATGGGAAAGTGATTGGGCTATGTGTAAGAAAATAAGGGTTGGAAGAGCCTCAATGGTTTTGTAAAGTTCAACTGCTACTGCGCTAGTTTTGCCATGGAAGGAATAATGTTTAAATGTAAAGCGGAGCAGATATCCCATAAAGTGAGGTGATGTGGGATTGTCTGTTGAGGAATGACGAAGGCCTCACGTGGCCTAGGTTAGGCTGGAGTGTTAACTGTTAGCTAAATTGAAGCAACCCGTCTATCACTTCTAACTCCCCGAGGTAAGGTATGTGTATGTATCCCAGCGGCAACAGGCGTCTTTCGAAAATGACAATGATATCTGAGCCGATTAACCGGTAGCTAAATTTAGCCGACTTCTGCGAAGAAAAGTATGCCTACTGAAAATCGTTAAGTAGGTAAATAAAACTAAGGTAATTATTCCACTACCAAGGAAACTCCAGCTATGTATCCTATTAATGCTGTGACCCCATGTGTGTGAAATACCCGTCTTTGCTATTGTCTCTGACGATAGATCTGGGACGGATTTCAAGACGTCAGGCGAATAAAAGTCTTGTCCTAGCGATCACACCTACTTCTTCTCATTTAGATGTGTAACTTAAGACTGGCTAATAGCAAAAAAGTCAGAAGTGGCTATTCGCGTTTTCTTAAAAAAACTTCTCAAGTACAAGGACATCTTACATTAACGTTGTCAAGTGCAATTGGAATGACAAGTTCTAGCTCATCAAGAGTCATCACCCAGTCACGACTCGGTCTCATGACTCGGCGCCTGATGGTTGCTTCTGCTCTGTGCGCAACTCCAAATCCAAGTGGGTTGAGTAGGCGGCTGACCACTTCCGATACATTCTTAACGTACGGAAGAGCCCGCCAAACATTTGGGCCAGTTGGATGTGGCTTCTTCTCTCGTTTGCGCATGCATTGGTTAAAAAAATTGCACGGATAACCATTCTCTCTCAGTTCCCATCGAAGATGTTGTAATTCAGCAATTTTGTCTTCCACTTCGCTGCAATGCGCCTCAACGCGCCAGTAAAGCCCTCTTATGCAGCTGCGTTTGTGACCGATTGGGTAGTTGTGGCTGTAGTTCAGGACTTGCATAGTGTTTGTTGCTTTCCTGAACACTAGTTTTGAAGCTACCACCGTGTTTGCGGCAAACGAGGACATCCAGGGAGGCCAGCTGAATGACCACTAGAAACTATGAACTATCTGAAGTATCAATAACGTGCAGCCTGTGCATATGTCAATCATATCTGTGCATGACTATATGCTACCACTACCTATGATTAAGGATTCCCGACGGAATCCAAAACGCCAGGAAAATATAAAATATTTTTCCAGTGAACGTATCTTATTCTTCTGAGCTGTTTCCTGGATCTCGCATATTCTCTACTATTGGCAGTTCCTTCTATAGTCGCTTCTATTAAGTTCAATAATTAAAATCTACTTTCAAAGTATCAGCAGGTCAAATTTCCACATATCCAAAACTTCCGGATTATGTTAACCAAACTACTGGAAACGTTGCTCTGTTTCCATTTTGGCAAACATATCAACAGCAAATTGAAGAAACAACGTTTTGAATGGACAAAGTAGGTTGTAAGATCGTTCTCAAATCATAAAGTGATATGAGTAGAAGTCTTTACAACTGACTGTTTGATGGATGCCTATTTGAGGTATACGGAAGTGGTTACCGTCTTCACCATCATCATGCATGAGAGGGTATTGCAAAGCGTCGTATGAACGGTGTGTCTCATTTATCCTTTGCAGTTTATCGTCTCCTCTTCTCAAGCCAATATCCATGTTGTCACGCTGTGTTTCTGACATGATGACGGCCACCTCATTACATTTGAGAGCATTAAATCTTCGTTGATGTTCTTCACGAGGAATTTTATCGGCATCTATGACAATAGTTAAGTCAACGGAAGCGTGCATCTCCAAGGTGGACTTGAAACTGTTAACGTAGCTGTTGCGTTGGTGTAGCATGTCTTGAAGGGACAATATTATGTGATGCTTCAAGTCTGGGTACACTCAGGATCGGCTTTGAACCTGCAGGTTGATGTCTTCTACGAAGTATATCGGTAGAAATTTTGGCTCGCCATCAAGAGGAGATACTAACGATCCGATTCGGTGGCAAACTTTGCCTTCCACCTTACAGGTTGGCAGAAATCCAACCTCATGAACAATGCTGGCATCAAAAGGGGTCATTTGAAACGCCCCATTGTGTTTTCTAATGTTTGACAGAAAATTTTTCGAGTAGTCGGTATCACCAGCAAGTAATGTTTGGAGAACTTTACCGTTGATGCAGCACATGCCGTTTGTTTCACCAGTCCATTTTTTCGCCTGACAATGCTCGCAAACTTCCATAATCTTCCCAATGGAAACATGCGTATCTCCCACATAACCAAGACTTGGGTTGTAATTGAGTGAGGCTTAGTTCCATACTTGAGCATTCATGGAAGCAATTCACGGGCCAGGGTCGCCAAACCGTATATGAAGTGGTTGCTAACTTGAGTTTTCAGCATCGATGGGCCGTTGATCCGCTCTTTGTGATGCTTGCATAGCCAGACGTGCACTCCTACGCCTAGGTAATTAGTTTTGCCGACGTTGCGAATCTCATATTCTACCTATCTCTCTTCCTTGCAGAGTTTGGACTTCAGTTTTTTAGGAGCGATTGGTTTGATGCCGAATCGCGTCTTCGTGCCTTCGTTGGAGCATTTGCTCTTCGGTTTCTTTGGAGCGTCGGTATCGCTGACGCATAGCATTAGTCTCCAGGCGAAGCCGTCTTTCTGTATGTGTTTCTTGCGAACGTCTATTAGCATTGGCAAATCTCTTTTGTTCCATCGTCTGAAATTGTATTCTCGCGGCTGTTCTAATTCCTTTTCTACCTAATGAGGTAGAACCTACAAATAGGTTTTTATTCTGAACAAAATAACATTGGGTAGAAAAGAAGTAAGTTTACAACGTTACCTACAGTCACCGGCCCATCATCGTTTGTCGAGTTGTTTGTTTTCAGAACATTTCTGGCGGCATCACTGTTGTCCATAATCATAGTTTGTAAGGGTTTGATTGTAAGAGAAGGAATTTACGTGATGGGCCATTCAATCTAATCTAACAGCTAGCCCGCAACAATATACGCGTAAGCAAAGGGGGGGGGTCCAAGTGATAAGAAGGTCAAGGGGTTTAGGTCAGGGAGTATGAAACCCCTTCCCCCCCCCCCCCCCCCCCCCCCCCCGTGGCATATTCACATCCGGCTGTCATGTCAGGTGTCAATCGCGAGTCTGAAACAGCTGCCTACCGTCAATGATAAAGGGGACAAACACAGACACAGTGACACCGGCACTGTTTCCCTGTGTGATCGACGTACAGACTGGCGCGCGAAAAGCGCGTGAAACGTGGGTGGCGCGCATGACTAATCTACGGACAGGAGCGCATGCCCTGCTTGCACGCATGTTTGTGTGCCCACACTCCGTGATCGACTTAAAAACAGCTGCCATCCAATGATAATGGATGTCTACACAGATACAGGCAAGACTTTTATTAAGTATACAGATGGTTGCCCTCTAGCGCTCTAATAATTTGATGGCAGGTATGTATACGTGCGGTATTGTGATGATGATTATGGGCAAGACTGAAGTAGTTTCACCTTCCTGAAATCAATCCAAGGAACAACTTTCGAAGTTATAACCTTGGGTCATTTAGCGCGAGGGATAGCAGTGGTTTCAATCGCTTGATCAAACCTTTATTAACCGAACCATAACAGTTTAGTCGCCCATATTCTCCTTTGCATTATCAGTTATTCTGCGGTCATTTTTCCTGTTTTGCTTAGAAAGAATATGCTAATGCTAAAACGTGTAATCCAAACACTTTCCTCTGCTATCAGTATTTATTTTGATCTGATTTCTTGATATAACGGCATTTCACAAGGGTCAAGCAATTAGGTGATTAAATTTTGGAGGATTCTGGCCATCTGCCCCTCGGGCCGTGGTTTCTCGCAGTTCTACAAAATACCGAAACCGAAACCTAGACTCTCTTTTGATAGTTACATAGGTTTATGTACACGCATTTACGCTCTTACTATTTTTTAATTTTGTATTATGGCCAAAAAAAATCACATTGCTACCTTCTTCCCTCTCTCCCTTTAAAATGCATGAAAGCTTGATGATCTTTTTCATTCGCTTGGTAGCAGCGCACACCATAAAAACTTGTTGCCTTTATATGGCAATATAAAGGTGTAATTCTCTTAATGTGGTACAAAATTAAGTCATAAGAACAAGGTCCAATATGGAAAGGTTTCATGACTTAGTAGGACTTGCATAGTTTACAAAGGTGAGCATTCATATGAGATGATGCTTTTATGTGTTGCTTCTGTTGACACCGTTATTGCAGGTACAGTGAACAGTGTTCAATCCTGCGCTTCGAATGATCTTAGAGCTTGCCTCCTTCATGGGGTGGGAAGTTTATTTGTGATTAGTTGAGTTAGATTTCGATTTAAGATAACTTACATGGAACCTTGTACGGAAAAGAGGAGGAGGAACTCTCCATCCACCTAATAAGGACGGTCGTACGCATAATTCTAGGAAGAATGAATGTTCCTGTGTCCTGATGCTAGTTTGAACGTCGAGCCTGACGATATCCACCTTATGCTCCACAGTAGGGTGGTGCAGGAACTCTGAATTGTGCTTGAGAGTAGACTTTCGATCTCTTTACTTCATTCTCTCCTCACTCTCCATCTCCACCGGGTGTCAAGACAAATTCAAGAAGACTGGAGGTGAGAGAAGGCATAAGCCCGCACACTGTGGATCAATACAATCAGAAAAAATACAACAAAGTAGGGGGTGGCTTGGATCCAAGCTGAGTGGGAGTGTCATAGAGGCCACATTATGAAGGAGCTATTGCAGCTTAATCCTAATACTGGCCCTAACATAAACCTAAACCGTTGGCCTCACTCAAACTCTTATTTGGAATTTATATTTGTTAGCGCCGGAATGGCTCTGCCCATACAAAATTAGTTTCGTAAAAAAATGCAAAAACGAGTTTGACAATGTATGCAGATAGACATAGAAAGTCGTAATAATGTCAGCAGAAGTCGTCCTTTTAGGGCAAAATTTAGCGATGTATTGCAGTTAATTGTGAACTAAAAAAACTTAAAATTAAAGGCAGTTAAAAAAACTGTTACTGTGAAAATGACGGCAGAGTTCTAAGGATCTTAATTTTCAAAAAGTCTGTAAGAGAATAAAAACTACTTAGGAAGGTAGGAAAGAGTAGTAGAGTAGAAATAGGTGTAGGAAATCTGATGATGGTAAGTAGACAACGAAACGGCAGCAGTTTAGACTGAGTACTTCCGCGTGACTTCGTTTGATTGAGTGGTGGTTAATGGAAACATCTAGGTTCCCGGGGGACACGAAGCAGAGAAAATAGTTTCAAGAGGATATCGTAAAATTCCCGATGGTCCTTTCTCGAAGTCATGGAGAAAGCTGCTCGGAAAAGATGAGAAGAATAAAAGGTTAATAGAATCAGTGTTAAGACAAATGCGCAGTCTTCTTTTGAAAGCAGACAGTCTGGTTAACGCCCTAATTTCAATTGGCAAGTTATTCCAAAAAAAGCTATATCTGGAAGCAAAAAAAGAGCGTTTAGATGAGGAGGATGCAGGAGGAGGTATAACAAGTGCCGAGTTTTATAGGTTGTAGGGACGGCTGACAGGGGTAATGACCGAAATTTTGGGGAGATTAGTGCTATGATTAAGGCGAAAAAGGAGGCAAAAGCCTGCTTTGAAACTCCTGACTCAACAAAATCTTAGTTTCGTTAATTGGCATCCATTTGAGTAAAAAGTACTAGAAAATTTTGGATAAAGCAGTTTTTGTGTGAACTGTTTTTTGAATTTGTTCAATTTTTGAACGGCTTACTTCATGCATGAGACCGAAAAAGGGGCAACAGTATTCTAAGATGAGAAGCACGAACATACGATAAAGTCTTAATTTCATTTCAGGAAGATAGAAATTATCAGAAATAAAGCCGCAAATCTGTGCAGCTTTGGCTGTAATTCTATCGGCGTGAGGAGAAAGGTCTAAGTTATTGCTGTAGCCATAAGCCTTAACATTACAGTTAACATTAATCCTAACCCTAACTGTAATTTCCCCGGATTTGGCACAAAGTCACCTCTATTGTTGGCAGTTCCCGTGCTTATGTCCTTTTTAGGAATAACATGTGATAAGCATAACCGTAGTTCGGTCCAGACGAAGAAAGCTGAAAGAAATGAGTGTGCAATTCTGGTCATCCGTCTAAGTTATGCTTATCGAACTACGCAAGAGAAAGTTTGATTCAATTTCACAAAAAGGTTCCTTAGCGCGCCTAAACACATATCATTCGATAGAAAACTTCACCAAACACGCCATGAAAATGATTCCTTTCCTGTAGATAACACTGGCCTGTTATTGGTAGAGTTATTTTGGTACACTTACATGCCAGTGACTTCGAAGTGAGTTATGAGTAAAGAATTATGAAATTATTGACCATGTGGGCAGCACAACTACTAGCTTAAAGCCCAGGCCCATGTTTTGGCGGCATTCTGCCGCTGTTTGACACAGCTGCGAGAGGGCGACTCGTGAGTGGGTCCTCCAGAAATCCCTGTGTGCTTTCTGGCTGATACACCAGTTTTATAATTTCGGCTTTTCAAGTTCCTCAGCAATTAATTTCTAACTCGAAAAAGATCGCCATACTCTAGATCTTGCGATATGGACCGACATTTGATGTTGAGGGTGCCCCAACATTATTTGCACCTGTTAAAAGTTCCACAATTCCTTTATGATCAAATATTCAGCAATAATATGTATGCATTCCTTAACTTCATTGGTTACTGATTTATTTGTATACAAATCTTAAACAAAGTGTTTATTGTGCAGTTCACCAGTACAGATATGATATAAAACTATAAAACAGCAAACAGTCGTGTTGGCAAACGATCGTTTTCGGTCATTAATCGTCAGGCCAGTACATGACATGGGGAATAAAATTGGTCAATTAATTCCATCGATTATATAATCGTCAGGTTAGGGAAGGGGGGAGGGGGAGGGAAAAGGGTGAGGGTAATTAAGCAGCTGAGTTTTCCCTCGTCTCCTGAATGCGGGCGCCTGCGCGGCTAGGACGCTGGTTGCCATGCTTAGATTGGACGGGGGGGATGTTCTCGCGGTCCGCGGATTGTGTTCTGTATGTCAGCTGCGCAGCTTACGCTTGACTATTCTCCGTATCTTCGTCTTCTTTGGCTTCAGTAGGTGTTGGATTATAGAGCCGCTTGTACCCAAGAAGCCTGAAAGACACGTTTGAATTCGTGGAGGCTGTCGAGGATACTAATATTGGCGAAACGATGATGCTGTCATTAAGTGTATCCTCACTGCTCACCAACGTCCCGGTAGTTGAAACCATAGAATATCTATGCAACTTCATACGGGAAACACACTACCATATAGGGATGACAGTGGAGAGGCTGAAAGATCTACTGACATGCTGTACACAAAATGTACAATTGATCTGCAATGGCCGGCTATACAGGCAAAGTGACGGATTGACCATGGGCTCACCACTTGGACCATTCTTGGCAAATGTCTCTATGGGCAAGATCGAGGAAATGAAGCTCAAAGACACTATCAATGGCTTTAAGTTCTATGGTCGATATGTAGATGACATCTTTTGCCTGACAAAAAAGACCGCTGGTATCGATGGTGTAGTCCAAAAATTTAATACCGCCCACACAGTACTCACATTTACAGTAGAAACAGAGGCGAACGAGGAACTCGCTTTCCTAGACGTCCTCTTACACAGACAAGAAGATGGCTCGATACAATGCCTACTATTTAGAAAGAAAACATGGACTGGGCAATACGTTAATTTTCACAGTTTCATCCCCCTTAACGTCAAGCGGAACTTAGTCCAGGGAATGGCAGCCAGAATACGCCGTATCTGCTCTCCTGAAATAGTGGAAGTAGAATTGCAGCAACTAAAGGACACACTCCAGGAAAACGGTTATCCGGAACGTTTCATCCATCAGAACATCAAGGAACGTGCCCCAAAGGTCGCAATTGCAACGGCGGAAAAGAAAGGTCTGTTTATAAGACTGCCGTTTATTGTAGACGCAACGAGTGAACTAGTAAGAAGGCACCTGAGGACAGCGATTACGAATGCCCTCCCGACTGCAACCTTGCGGGTTCTCTTCACTAACTCTCCCCCTCTACAAATGGGAGGTAAGGACAGACTACCGCTTCAGGCCACATCTATGTGCATCTATTGGTTCACCTGTTCCTGTGGAGCGGGCTATATTGGCCGAACAACGCGATGTCTGGAGAAGATAATGCGCGAGCACATACCAGCTTGGCAGAGGGGAGAATAGACCGACCTCAAGCTCAATCCTCGCCCACTTAATTGATACAAACCACCAAGTGGATGCAAGTGAAGCCTTTCGGGTCATATACCGCACGCCAACGCACTACTCCAAAGGCCTGCGCAAACGGGTGTTAGCCGCAGCAGAAGCAGTGGCAATCCGGCTAGCAAAACCCATTCTATGCTGTCAAAAAAGCGCTGGTTCAAGCCATCGGCCTCCCTTGGCCGACTGCACGTGGAAATCCAACACCTACTGAAGCCATAGAAGACGTAGCTACGGAGAAAAATCAAGCGCAAGCTGCGCGGCTGACATACAGAACTCAATCCGCGGACCGCGAGAACATCCCCCCCTGTCTAATCTGGGCATGGCAACCAGCGTCCTAGCCGCGCAGGCGCCCGCATTCAGGAGACGAGGGAAAACTCAGCTGCTTAATTACCCTCACCCTTTTCCTCCCCCTCCCCCCTTCCCTAACCTGACGATTATATAATCGCTGTAATTAATTGACCAATTTTATTCCCCATGTCATGTACTGGCCTGACGATGAATGACTGAAAACGATCGTTTGCCAACACGACTTTTCAATCGTAGAAATGGGAATTTTCGCTGAACTAAAACAGTAAAAGACGGCAAAATTAGCTTATGTAGGCCCACTCATATAAGCCTAATCCCAGCATTTTGTCCTGCCAAAGCGGGGGTTATAGAGTTTTGGGGGGTGGTAAAATAGGACAGGCAGAGAAAGAAATTTTGAGAAGAAAGTCTAAAATAAAAATAATATAGTCGAAGTTGCTTCCCGCGGCCACTGGGAGTACGTTGTTCCGCATGTACTATGCTAATCTAACTCCAGAACGGTCAGGTGGACCTCAGGTAAACGGCCTCCTAACCACCATTTCAATTTTTCGGGAAATTCAAGAAACCTGCAATTTGATAAGCAGATTTTCCCAAAATAATTTAACCAAAAATACAAATTAGGAAAATCCACAGATATAAATCAACAACACTTCTAAATACAGTAAAATAAAAATGCACTAAGCACTCATTAAAGTATATTCCACTGCGTGTGCTAATTCCTCACCCATAAAACCCTATAACAACCGTGTTCGTATGTAAACATGCAGGGAGTAGGGATTAAGGAGTGGGCCTACGTAAGCTACTGCTGCCTAAAAAACAGCGTCGGAGATTCCGATGGTGCGAAGCTCGGAGGACAGAGCCCGAGCTATAGGTATGATGGAGGCTGTGGAGAAGCGAGTGGGAGCTGCTAAAGCTGTAAGTACAGTGGAGTCCGGTTAATGTGGACACGGTTAATGTGGACAACCGCTTAATGTGGACAGTTGGCCAGGAACGGAATTTCTCCATAGTAAAATCCTCCGGTTAATCTGGACAGCCACCGCTTAATGTGGACAGCACCAAGCTGTCAACCGGTCGGTCGACCCACAGATTTTGTCAAAAATCCAGTCCAAATCGCCCGCGGCGGGGAATTCCCGCGTCCTGTTCTGAAAGTTTTGCTTCAAATGAACAGTACACAAAGCTTTTCTGTTGGTTTGCCTGTGGTTGTGTACGTGTGGAGGCTGATCACGAGAAAGTGAAGTGCTTTTGACTGTCGTTTTTCGACACTGGAGGAGGTGACAAGCGAACTCGCCGAAGCAGTTGCAGATGCCAAGAAGGTACCAGACGAGTAGGAAGAAGAGTCTGAAGAGGAAGACGAAGAAGTCGAGCCCCCAGTCTCATCAAAAGAAATGAGGGCGGCATTGGCCGTACTCGAAACGGGGCATCGACAACAAGGTTTTGATGTGGAGAATTTTGACACTGTGATAAAGAACTTTAGGGAGCTTTAAGAGAAAAGTTTCCACCAAAGCAACCAAAAATTGCATGTTCTTTCAATAAAACTTCATTCAGATGCAAAATTCTGTTTTTTATACGTAGAAACGACTGGTTTGGGGTCAGTTCGCTTAATGTGGACAACCGGTTAATATGGACAGTTGGCCTGGAACGGAGGTGTCCACTTTAACCGGACTCCAGTGTATATCTATCAACACGACCAAGTGTGGGTGGTCACAGCACAAGTGGACATGTATCCTCGCAAAAAAGAAGAACTGTGTAAGACCGAAAATGTTGGAGGGGTTGAAAAGATCGCTATTGCGAAATCCAATGGTAAACCAAGGCAAAGCACAAGGAAACTCGCAAAGGAACTGAATGCTAATGGCTTGAAGGGTTCTTAGTGCAGTATGCACCACTACGTACATGCAAGTTTCGATGTTATCGGCCATCACAGAAATAAAATCCATAGACAAGCAGAAAAAAAATAAATATATAATGGCCTTCTGTAAGGTGGTCAGGAGGTGGACTGTAAACGACTGGAAACAAGTCGACTTCCCCAATGCATCGCCGTACGAACTGTTTCATGCGGCAAGCACAAAAATGACGTTTTCTGGCTCCAAGTCTTAACATGGTTGGGAATGTTGAAGTTCCAACGTTGAGCCCTATAGTCATGGCCCGGGGAGCAACGGCCTTTGGAGGGCTCTCTGGCCTTCACATTGTACCACAGGGTCGACGAATACCACAGAGAGGAGATCCTAAAACAAAACCTGTTGAAAAGCTTGGAAAACAATCTCGTGAGCAGGTCAAAATTAGGTAATATACTTTTTCCGGGGCCAGAGATTGCTCCCAGCGAAACTTCCACATTTCTGGTGGAAACACATGTAGTAAGCAATAAATTCTGACCCAAACCCTCTTGAAACTCTATACTTAGTTCTTGGTAATATGGCTGACGTGAAACTATTCACTCCTACTATTGTTGCTGGATTGGAGAGATCTTCGCTGTATGCCTGGAGAAAGGTCCTCTTGGAGAACTTCCAGAATCCCATTCATTCGGTGCCGAGCAAAGTAGAAGCTGTCCTAAAGCTCAAAGTAAAAGTTCCTGTGAAGCAAATTAGGAAAAAGATATTACTTTAGAAACTGTGACTGTGTTATTAGGGTGCCAAAAATTTGGGGACATCCTATGTATATATTTGGTCCGAAGTGGATCAGCCGCTGCGGGCTTACAACATAATATGCACAAGCTGCCATCAGGCAGTCAGTAGTACAACCCACGTAATAATAGTGGCAGCACAAGTGCTATCTAAAAGTCCAGATACGTGTTTCGCCGGTATTCTGCCAGTGGGTCCTGACCTGAACCATGTCAAGCAGCGGTAGCCTACCGGGCTTCTAGCTAGTACCTGTTCTGCCAGTAGGGTCAATAATTTCGTACCTTATATTATCGACTGCCTGATGGTAGCTAGGGGATAGTGCGTGGTTTCCCCGCAATAGCTGATGGAATCTTGTCCAAATATTCATATCAAATTCCCGTCTGACCCTGGAGACCCTTGAATACACTGATCTACTCCGAGTTATCAGGTATTTTGTGAGCAATGAAAAGTTAAACAGTGATAGTTAATCAGCGAGAATGGCAAACAGCGACAAGGGCTGAGATGAAGGCGTTTTGGAATTCCATTTGAGCCCAACCCCTTCTGATGCTTCTCCTAACCACCCAACGCAGCCTTACACCGTATGAGTCAGTGCACCATAGGAGATGATGCGACCACCGGGACAAGACTTTTATTCGCCTGATGTTTCAAAATCCGTTACGGATCATTCAACAGAGCCAAAAGCAGAAACGGGTCAAAGGGCATTCCTCAAATTGAATTTTTTTGCTTCGAGCCCAAGGCCAGTGCGACTTCTCTGTCAAATGCGATAAACTCAGGCTACTGAATGGAGAACGGGTGCGGGAAGCGGGAAGGAATTACAGTCCACATCAGCCGGTGACTAAACGCAGACAGGATGGCAATTGTCGACTTTCAACAAACCACCCTTCCCCATATTCAGCAGACAGCACACACACACACATACACAGCTGCCCATTTTCTCCGCCGCCGCCGCCGCCTGCTAGGCAAAGCTGGAAGAAGGCTGACTGGAGCAAAAAACGTGATGCACTTAAGGCACCTCCGGTTGTAACGTGTGGCGAGGAGGGGGGATAGGTTCAGATGCTAGTTTCATTCGGTCCATCCAA
>JAYGXS010000001.1:80176555-80188652 GCA_036362985.1 Ligula intestinalis | reverse complement strand
ACATATTCAAACTTTAATTGTTATTGACAGCGTTCAGTTCCCTTGCATACGTTCGGCCGGATGAAGAGTTGCTGAAAACAATTGTTTGCCATAAACTGACTTTTAATATTAACCATGAGAATATTTACGGAGTTTATATTAGTGTTTTTTATAACACAACGCACAAAACGAATGGTTTTATTCTGTTATGCTAAAAAGCGTTGGAAATTTCTAGGATATCTGGCAACCTCCGATTAAGCTCAAATCTTCCCTGTTTCCTTCCAATATACAGACTGAATATGTGGTTCCCTCTACTAAAGGCGCTCGCAGGTTCACACCCACTTTGCAGATCATAATAACAAGACGGATAGTTCGACCGATGATTTAGACGAGGTATACCGTGTGCTCCTTAGCAGGGTGGTACAGGAAAGGTCACTCGCACATGGATTAGTAACAAGTAATAGTTGACTTTCGATGTTCCTACAGCACTCTCTCGTCCTTCACCCACCTGCGCTCGGTGTCAAGTCAAAGTCCAAAAAATCGGAGAGGGCAAAGGTGGCTGATGCAGGGAGTGTTTGCGACTACGCGGGCCACCACGCTCCCCCTCCACGTTGAACATTTGTTATGGGAGTGCGTCTCGAATAACGCCTGCCATGTCCTGATCTATCCACCATGTTGGTTCAGCGCATGTACCACGCAGCCCATTTAGGGGGCACAATAACAAAAAGAAATCTACGTTTAACCAACAACTCGAATATCAACTGTGATTTTGCATGAGTTTGGTCAGCCCCTCTTTAGCGGTGTTGGCGTTATCTTGTCCCCGGAATATGAAAAAGGAGATCTCGAGAAAAAATAGCACAAGAACGTTCACCAATGTTTTCGTTCTCGGCCAGCATCTCCTGCAAAGGATGAACTATCGTAAAGGCGGGGTATTTGGCTTGAGCATTTTCGAAATCGCTTTTCTTTTAAATTTCTTGGGATTTCCTATGTACGGGTGTGGCAGTTCAACCGTTAATTTCGACGGTATCCACCACGAGCATCCGCAAACTGAAGGCAAATGCGGTGATTTGCGCTGAGTTATAGTGAAAAGCGACTCGCGCAAAATCTACCTCACTCCGTTCCCCACTCCTCCAGTTGTACCCAGTGTCAAGATAATAATTTAAGAAGACTAGAGATAGGGGATGGCACAGTTGGCCAGCGTGGCCCAGGCCAACATGCTCAAACACGGACACGCACACCGTGTTTTCGTCCACATACGCGCGCACACATACTGCTGGGGACCGGCAACAGCAACCGCTCTGATATACACACACACACACACGCAAAGGGCTGCCATCGCCGGTTTACCGCTCCGAATCCTTCCAGGACAGCGTGAGCAACTTACACACATACGCACGATATTGGGTGCCCCTTCAATGCGCATCACCACAACAACTGGCTAGGCTCTAACCTATGCGGGAGTGCCATAAAGGCCACAACTAGGAGCCATTGCAGTCTGACTCTCAGTCCGCCAATCAGCCACTCCACAAAACGAGACACACACTGAACTGACAGCGTGGTCCGAGTTATCCCGTCAGTTGGCAACCCTCCAAGTCATGGCTTTTAGCGCACCGTGACAGCTTCAAGCGCGTCAAATGGTTGATGGTGAGGAACGAAGTGCGCTGAGTGTCGACCGCACCCTCTCCCCTACCGCCAGCATCAAGCCCACACCTAACAGATCGGTCGCCTAGTGTGCGATGGACGAAGTGGCTGACAAGCCGGCGAACCTGTCTGCGTACCCCACAGGACGACCTGGCCCCCTTGCCGCACGCACAACAGGATTTACACAACCAGGGAGATTAGAAGGCGTCTTTGCCGTTTGAATCTCACGCCACCCATCAGCCACTTCACATACAGCACGCAATGGGCTGATGTTAGGTGCGGTAACTGCGTCAGTTGGCAGTTGGCAGTACTGAAAAAGTAAACAAGGTGTCCCAATGTACAACAACGTTGTCATGGCAAGACACATCACTTTTCCAATAAGACCCAAATAGATGAATCAGTTTGGGGTTTCAGAGAGCGGGGAGAGAGTTCGCTGAGGAGCCAACTACCTGGTCGAATAAAATGCTTTTCCCTTTCGTACCCAACTCCAATGGCAAAACCTACAACCAGATAGAGGAAAAAGGTGTGCATAGCATCTAAAAAGTTTCACTAGATAATTTATTTTCTGTAACTTGAATCCGGTCCAGTGAGATTTTTTTTAGGGAAGCAGGTAGCACCCTTATTACATGTGGCCTAACGCTAATTTACAGGCTTGAGGGCTTAGGACATATAACAAGGAATCCAACGGAATTTAACATAAGGCTTCCTGTACTACGGAGATCCCTTTTTTCATACCCAACCCTACCGAGCATTACTAGGGGATAGTAATTTTAACTATCATATCATCTGCGCTGTTTTGTTTAAACGTGTACAGAATCGGTAAGTCGTCATGAACTTGCCAGCAAGCTTAAATTGGGGCTTAAAAATTAAAAATTAACACCCGCACTGCATTTCCTGCGAGGTGTGCCGTTTTGACCATGGAGTGAGTCCTCTTCGAATGCGTAGCCTGCGTTTCAGAACCCCTCCTTCTGCGAAAGATGAAAATCTACCAAACACAGCCGTGTGTTTAAATGGTTAATTTTTGTATTTTTAAGCCTTCATAAACCTCTCAAATTTATTTAAATCTTTTCCCACAAAGTTGCACAGCATAAACCCTTTATATTCTCTTAAGTATTAGGTAGGATTCCTTAAAATTATGTACATTACTAGACCGTTGATATACTGCGCATACATGTGCTCATCGTCTGTCGTTGAATAATTGTATTAAACACATAACTCAACCATCCACGAATAGCGTCTCGTGTATGAACTCAACTGCGCAAACCATCCGATGAAGGCTTTACCAAAAATAATAAGACTCACTGCACCCAGAAATCAGCAATACATGTATGCTTGTATGTGAAATCTGCGAGAGGGCGAAGCCACAGAAGCCGCAGCGTAATATATCGAGCGATAACTGTATACTTACCAAAGTATCGAGAACCTCAACATATCATGGGCAGCACAAGTATTCTCATAATGGCCATCGTCGTTGCCATTATCATCATCACCATTAATAAAAACAGTAGCAATATCGATTGCAATACTGTAAGTGCATGGGAAAGGAGTCTCGTAGACCCAACATCCCGTCAGTTGCTGGCGCGGGGGTGGGGGACAAGACATTAGAATGAGAGTTAGTTTTGTAAAGTATTTTGGTGAGATGAAGTCTGGGCTTGGATATGATCCAGGTATATATTACTACAAAGACGGAGGTGGCCATTTCTGTCTTGTTAATCATTTTCAGTCAGTCTTAACTAACCCCGGGTCTGAATGACCTGCGATTCGCATCTAAGCTCTTTGATGAACCAACTTTAAGTATGCCAATGCTTTACCCTTGAGCCCCGAGCTCGACACTTTGCTGCTTGTGACCAGGTATTTAAAATACTTGTGGAAAGGTGTTCACTGACGGGACCTGCTCGTCCCACTGTGGGTCCAAAGTTCAAAGAGTCCTTGAATAATTGGTAAAAGTTTGGACTGGTCCGTGTAATCGCCTCATTTTATTTTTTTATTTGCAGGGGAAGGATGATGTATGACGTGCTTTCTCTGCACTTCGAATCCTCACTCATACATATGCATATAGCGGTGAACTTCTAATCAACAGGTTGTACATTCGAACTTCGGTTGACGCAAGCCCTGAGGATAGGCAAAGCTGGTTGACCAAGGCTAAAATTCAGAAAGGGCCGCTTCAGTCTCCCTGGTCTTTGCCGAAGATGAACTGCTGCATATGCATGTATGGCAGAATTAGATTGCAGCAAACGCATAGGGGACTGGAATGGTCATTTTGGGCTACTGAACGTAATCCGTCAGCAATACTTAACCACCGGTTTAGCGAAGGACCCAGCATTCCTACACGCAGTTTACTCGGCCAATACATGCGTAAATACACAGGTACACTTATACGAAGGTCTTGAAAACAAATGGAGACGGAAACAACCAATCTCGAAAAAGTAACGAAATGCAACGCAATAGCGCAATATTTAATCAGACAGAAAGTCTTTTGCTTGGTTTGGTTACAATTCAGCTGACTTTTTACGCTGCCCACAGGTCTGACGATGACTGGTAGGACCATTTTCGAAAGTTTATGCATAAAGCCTTCGTTAGATAACTATTTTCTAATTAATAAAATGATGCTGTATTCGATTCAGCTTTTTAATTTTGTGAATTCTGAAGGCATCATTTCCAAGGAAGTCGGGATTGCTACGGACGTCCTTTGTCTCTTGGAGTAGAATCAGCTGGGCTTCAATATTTTTGCGAAGAAGCTCTGTGAATCAACCAAAACTCATTCTGCATTCTAAGAACGACAGGCATCCAACGCCTTTAAATGTCAACCTTGTCTGTAGTACGAATGTCTACTCCGGCAACCGAACTAACAATGGCGTCATCAGAATTCAATAGCAAAAGTCCTCCTGAATCTTCCAGAATGGAATTTCCTTGATAAACCCCGGATTCTCGTGTAAACGGTGGCGTGTCTGCTCATTTACTATACTCACAAGACACAAAGTAGCCAACAGCCGTATGTTTCGCTGATCTTGATTCACTGCAGATGGTTCGGTTCCTCAGCGTCCTCTCGCGTGTTTTTCCGGTCTATAAACTCTATTGTTTTTGAGGAAATTACTGTGTGTTCATACTGCAGTAGCTGGTAGATCTTTTTAGCACGATCAGCTACGTGGTGGCCTGTTGCTGCCGTTGAGTAACGCTAACCCTCAGCGCACTTTTTCCCCTCACTAAAACCAATCTGATGCGTTTGAAGCTATCACAGTGCGCTAAAAGCCGCGGCTTGGATGGTTGTCAACTGAAGGGGTAACTCGGACACTGCAACCGGCCCAGTGTGTATATGTGTGCAGTGGCTTCCTGCGGGCTGACAGTCAGGCTCAATTGCTCCTCCTTAATGTGGCCTTTATGGTGCTCGCAGGCGGGAACCTAGCTATTGAGGTATGCTTTTGGCACGCGTGTTGAGTATGGGTCGCGCCAACCGCCTGCGCCCTCTCCCAACTCCGGTCTTCTCTACTTTTGTCTTGACAACGGGTTCGGGTGTGGGAGTGGTCAGAAAGTGGGTAGATCCGGCGAGTCTACTTTCACTGTAATCCAGCCGCAGTCACCACGTTGGTTCAGCTTGTTGAAGCTCGTGGTGGACATCGTTGAGAGCGGCGGTCGAACTGTCGTGTCGGTACATCTCAACGCAAATATTCAGATCAAATCTCGGGCTATGCCCGAGAAAGCTTTGCTCCGAAGGATTTACTCTAAGTTCACGCATCAATTTACCCGGAAATTAATTAAAAAACAATCAGTTACCTCTGTAAAACAGCGTCGTGCTCACAAAACCGAGTCTTATTGTAAATGCCATCATTTTTACACTTGGAAAATTGTCTAACCGCGAACTTAAAATATGAGCTATCCAAAAGATCGGAACTGGTTGCCGCAGCTTTTCTGCATATGCCTGCCGCCGCTGCTAAAACCTGACCCAGTAGTCTCCGAAAAAATTAGAAGGCATTGTTTTTTAACGAGGTTTGAATTTACATGGATTAGGAAACGCTGGGAGTGGGTCTAGTAACTACAAAAATACCCTCCTATTAACATGCAGCTCTAGAGAATCTGCGAACAATGCGTCTGAGCTTCTAGTCGGGTGGCTTTTGGGGAATTTAATGAAGTAATTTGTCCTGACGATAAAATCCATTTAGCTTACACAACAGCGGTGACTCGTTTTGAATTATTAGGCGTTTTTGATAGGCTCAAATTACTCATCTGACCAACTTAAGAAAACTTCGGCGGCCGCGGTGAAATTCAACCTGATGATCGTAGGCAAAGAGTTCAGTACAGGCAATGCTTTAACCACCTAAGCTATGAGACCCTACTGAGGGTCCTGAGTTCAGTCACATTTAGGTTATTTGACCCACATAGCCTAATGAAACGTTTGGAATTCGAATCTGCCAAAACCCTTTAACAAGTAAATGAGCTTGGCAGTCATCTGGCCGATTCTAGAGGAGTTGCTTAGGCAGTCAGTTTCCTGTATTAGAACTGATGACTTCTATACATTGCAGTGGGATGGACGGGCACATTGATCCAAGTCGGATCAAACTCACGGCCCTCGGTGGGACCTCGTAGCTCAGTTGGCTAGACCGTTGGCAGAAGTAAAGCCTTCTTCTTGCTGGTATGGGTCCGAATCCCACTGAGGCCACCAAAGTTTTCACAAATGGGTCATACTGATTTATTTTTGCTGTAATTGGCGTAGAACCAGTTTTGGCCAAAACCCGAAAAGGTTAGACGACATTCAGACTGCTGTTAATCGGAACTCCATACTTGTCATTTTCGAAGGCATTGCCTATTATTCTCAGATCTTCTGAACTATTCCATCCTAACACTCAGTCTAAAACTTTTTCGGAAATGCCCAACCTATGAAGTCACTTTCTGATTTCTTTCATTGCTTTTCTCATGCAACAGATGAACTCTTGGCTTACCGGAACAGTAACGAACAAGTACACTTGGATTTTACTCAAAACAATCAACTATGTACAGTCCAAACAGAGGTAAGTCAGTGTCCAAAGTCATCAGTTATTGTCTGTTTTGCTTTCAAAGACACATCACACTTACGCCCACCGGGTCGGCTCGTCAATTCTCAGCGGTGGGATCTGTAACTCGGGTGAGAAGCAGAAAAAACGGCGTAATCGCACCACTTTCACCAGTTTTCAACTCAGCGAAATGGAACGCATTTTTCAGGTACCATCTACGCCCTTCCCCTCATAACATAGGTCTAGAAAACCCACTATCCGGACGTCTACGCTCGGGAGCAGCTTGCATTGCGAACAGGTCTCACAGAGGCTCGAGTTCAGGTGTGGTTTCAGAACCGCCGTGCCAAGTGGCGCAAACGAGAACGTCTCGCTACCAACGCCGCTATGACCACCAACATGCCCAGCATGTACGGCGAGTTTGGAAATCCGGTTGCACGCTGCCTAGATGCACGTCTGCACGTCTGTCCTAACAGCGTGGACCTGATGCACTGCTACGCCGCAAATGAAGTCCTCCCGGTCCTCTGTCCGCCCAAGCTGTCGCCCCCTTTCTCCCCGGACATCACCTTCCCTCCCGAGCTGACCACTTTCCCCAAACAGGTGGGGATGAGCATTTATCGATCGCCGGGCAAACAGAACGAAAGCTCAATGGCACCCCTACAGGGGACCTATGCCTCAACTCGACCCTTTCAAACGGCACCGGTATCGGTGGGCGAGACGCCGTCGCTAAACGCCTGCCCCCTACCGAATTTCAACCCATGGAAAACTGAGCTCGGCGCTGCGGCCATGGGAGGGCCATCGTCTGCTCGACTGAGTGTTGATTACCTCTTTAGTTCACTTGTACCCCAGTTCGCCATCGGCATAACCACGACTGGTGCCACCGTAAACACGCAGAATGCTGTCCGCGACTGCCTACCGCCGTCGGCGAAAACCCCAAACAAAAGCCTTGAAGTTCGGCAGGGCAGTGGTTTTTGTGTTCCAACTGAGGCAGCACACAGCGCTTCCACGCTCAAAGCAAAGCGTACAGTATCCCTACCCCTCAGCCCGCCCCTCCCAAGACCGTCGTACAAATCCATGAACTTCCCGGTCACGTCGACGTACGTCGTGCCCCCAGGGGCCAGAGGAGTCGGTGGTGATGACCCTCAGCTCCTCAGCGAACCGTGGAGACAGTGTGTTCCGGAGATCCAATCCTGGCAGCAGCGGCTTCCACCATACGGTTTTGATTCTTATGCAGAGATTCGCAAGCTTACATGTCTGCCCAGACCGACAAATGAGGGGGAGGCAGTAGGGGCCTGTTTTGACAGCAGGAACCTGCAAACACTGACCACAAACGGTGCAGACTGTCTTCAAAACTCAGCCTTTCTTAATAATGAGTTTCAGAAATAAAAACTGAATGCTTATTTTTTTCTTGTAGGTATTGATTTTGATGGTGAATCCTATTCAAGTGAGGAAGCGTCATGCCTTTACCACGCGCCATCTGTGTGCAGAGCTATCTATGAATCATGGGATCGGACTACGCAACATGCTCGTGCAGTCGGGCCTTGAGGTTCAATCTAGGGCCCCCACAGGCAGTCGCATAGAAACGGAGACTGGGATGGCCATTTCTGACTTATTAGCCCTCTTCAGCTGGGCAAACTTCCCATCATATGTAAATTACCTCAACTTTTGAACGCGAATTCCTTGGAGCATTGAGCGTTTTCAAATCCAACGCTCTGCCATTGTTAGAAATGGCCATCCGAGTCTCCCATGTCTTTATCAGTTTTCCTACCTCGTTACTGAACGCTCACTGACCTCTAACGGAGCTCACTCTTCTTGCTCTGCTTTGGGGTTCATTTTCGAGCCCCGTCAGCAATCGCACCATGTCTAGTCTTCTAGGCAGATGGCATTGTCGGCAAGAACAATAGAGACTGGAATGGCCATTTCTGGGCCATTAGCCGTCATCAGCAAATTTCTGTTTCGGGGTTTACTCAGGGGATGGATTGGCATATGTGCGTTTTCAGTGGGGCCCCTTCCCTTGCAGTTCAACAGCTTAGCCTAGGCAGTTAATTCGTTTCTGGCGGTAAACATAGTTCTTCACTTGGATGCTGGGGGGAGGCTGAAAAATTAGCACCTTTGAGAGACAGATAGTTAATTGAAGGGAAAGATGTGGATATGTATTTCCATTGTTTCTAGAGTTGGCTATTCACTTTTGAAAGCAAAGGTACCAATTTAAAGAGGGCAAAAACTGCAAGGTCTATTGGATCCATGACATTTCGAGATAGCTTTTCACTTGCTGCCTTAGACGTCTTTCCCTGTATTTTGCTGCCCAAAGCGTTTAAACTTTCTTACTTTATTGATTAACCTCTTGGCCATTTCTTATGACGTTGTTGTTTGTATCGATTTTTCTGTATGAATTCAATTAATATTTCCTCTAACGTGATTTCGTTATAAAATAAGAGGCAGCAACTGAAGAGCTCTCTCTCGAAATGCCATGGATCCAATAAGTCTTGTTGTGTTTGACGTTCTTTCTTTGTCAAAAAATGCTCCTCGTTTCTCATCCTTCTAGCTTCGAACGATGAGTAGTAGTCTCGTAGGCAATTTTAAATATCTAAATGAGGAGTCACTTGTGGCGTCCCTTGAATTTACGAACCCGGTCGCATGCCTTAAGTATCTGCTGGCTATATCAAATGGCAATTTATTAGCCTTCGGTTGGCTTTATCGCAGGCTTCATCCGCATAATCTTCGATGAAATCTTGTTGCTTCGATATTGGTCTAGGAAAGAAAACTGTATTGACGCGTCATACTTTCGTGAATTGCACCTTTTTCCATTTGTCGAGCCTAGCACAAGACACCGAGCTCATAACTCACATGAATACACCGAAAAGCCGACATCTGAACTAATTCAAGTGGAAAGGAACAAAATCCTTGAAGGACGGGATGGCTGGGTTGCGTAGATTTTTGTGACTGGCTCCCCATCTCTGAGGTAGAATTATGAGTCATGCACGAAAACAATCAACTAATTTCTCATGTTTAACAAGTGAGTATGCCTGACATTTCGTATTCTCGTTCGAAAAAATCACTATAGAAAGTAGTTCCTTCACTGATGATGAGTTTGAGTGAGAATATAAAACTTAAGGTGATAAACTTATTGTTCTAGCAATCGCATATTCTCCTTCTGAAATGATTATGCTTGCTCAAGCCCTATGACAGTGCACTTCAGTTGTATTTAGCTACCCCTTCGGCACTAGCTATAGTTGCTTTCATTTGTCCTTGAGAAATCTGTATGTGGTATTTCAACCGAGATGCCGACCGGTGCATGCCTTAACGGAGGGCACTGTCTCCGGGAGTTCATGGCTTTTCCTTACTGGGCGAGTGCCAACCATGCGAGTGTTTTCCGCACAAATATGTATATAGTTTCCCATGCGTGCATATCAACCTGGGATAAGTTGTCTTGTCTTTTCATCACTTGTTGGTGCTCGTGCAAGCGGGTTGATGCCATTTTTACTATTTGGCCTATGTATGTGGTATCACAAACGATACATTGGATTTGTTAGATATGTTCATTTACCGAAACTTAGGGTGAATGTGCCGTATACAGATACTGGTTTCAGAATTGATGATTTTAGCATTGACGATGCAGTCAATTTATAAAAGCAGGAAAAATTTGAAGATGACGAAGTGGAAGAGTTGTTCGATCAAGATCTGTGGCAAACGCTCAGAGAAATTTCAAAAGTAGTGGGAGTGGATAAATGCATAGCTGGAAAACTTTGACATGCATTGATGACTGAAAAGGCAACAATGAAGCATAAAACCACGTGATAAATATGGTTTCTTAGACATTCATTTTTGCATTCAATCAGGATTCCTATTGAAAAATAACCTGTTTCGGTAATCTTAAACGTACAAAAAATCAGCGAGGCTGACCACCAACATGAACGCAAAGTCAGGGTATTCATAGAAGCCAGGATATGCATGGCACTTATTAACAGCAAAGGGTAGTGGCGTACTATCAGTAGCTGGAACCATCGGAGTTTCTTACTGTAGCTTTCTAGTTCCTTCAGAAGTAGATCAGTATATTCAAGGATCTAGGCGAACAGATGCAAGGTTGGTATGAATATTGTCGGCGAAATCCACCAACCACTAAGGGTGACGTGTAATCTTCACAAGCAGCCGGTACAGTAGTCGCCGGTTATAAAGCCCAAATCAGCTTGGGACGGAATTATACATAGCAAAATCCACCGGCTAATAAGCCCAGTCTCCGGCCCAAAAGCCCAGTTTGCCAGCAGGATAGAGTGAGATTCTCATCTCCCTGCGTGCGCAACTGGTTGAATACTTTTGGCCAGTCTTCCACGAAACAAGATGCCGGATGTGATTTGTTTTCATTTATTGTTGATGACGATAAGGACGATGAAGAGCCAGTTTCCACTGCTGCAAAGATAAGAGCTGCACACTATACTCTGCAACGCGGTCTACAGGCATCAGATTTCACAAAATTCGACGGTTTCTGGTGCCTGGAGGAGGACATCAAAGAGCACTTCCGAGTGAAGTTTCGTCCAAAACAACTGACACTAGACCACTTTTTTTAAACGTCTCGCAAATCATTTTTGCTTTTTTTATTACGTAAAATGCAGACAAACAGCAATCGTTTCTTGTACATAACCAAACTCTACACATAATACAGTACGTATGTAATGTAAAGTGCCTATCCTGCGTTTACTAATCAAGAACTAGGACTCTCCAGTTCATTCGCCCGCCGCTTATTAAGCCCAATTTGGTCTGAGCCCGAGGTGGCCTTAATAACCGGCGACTACTGTAGTATGATCTACTTAATTATCTACCACACAGGTAGCATAGATACTAGCTAAAAACTCAGAAAAGGGATTTGCCGATAGTATGTCACTGCATGGCACAGCTGCGAGGGCTTCGGTTCACCTGTGGGTCTACAGCCTTCCTGGTGTGTTTTCTAGTATATACTGCAGTCTCGAACCTGTAGGCCTTTTAATTCCCTCAGAACTTAATTTGTAACTTAGAGTAGCTCAGTATATTCAAGGTTTTATGACCGAAGACCCAAATTTGATATGAGTATTTACGCCGAAGCCAATCATTCTAACTGTTGCCACTGCGCCATATCGACAAGTATTTGATTAATTTTTGCCGAGCCCCGAAAGCAAAGGGGCTAGAAGATGATTTTGGAACATGGCAATGCCAGATCGCACTTGGCTGGGAAGCTGTACCACACACATCGTAGTCACCAGACATTGCTCCACGAGATAAGTTTTTATTCTGATCTGACCTTGAGGAAGAACACTTAAATTCTTATTATTAAATCCAAAAATTGGCTCGATTGCATCAATAGGTCAACAGTTTTGAGAGTATGGAGACCATTCGCTATCTCCCAGATGGTAAAACGTTATCGCTGTCAAGGGACAATGCTTTGAATACAATATAATATATAGTTACTATAAATAGCCCCTCTTTTTTCACAAAGTGGTATGAATTAATTCCTTCCCCCCAAT